>VDFB02252616.1:106149197-106216560 GCA_007258455.2 Sequoia sempervirens | reverse complement strand
GAAGACACACTATCTTACAAAAAGGTTTGGATTAAATCCATCAGACTTTGAACTAAGAAAATAGCATTTGCTAATTCTTGGTTACAACTCTGGTTAAGCACATAAAATCTTCTTCACTCTTCTCCACTCTTCTTCACTCTTCTTCACTCTTCTTCACTCTTCTGCTCTTCCTTTGAATGATTTGAACTTTATTCACACATAGGACTCATACACTTCGCACACACACACTTTTTCCCTCTTTCACACTTCCAAAATGATAAAACAAAGTCTCTTATATATCCACAACAAGAAATTACATCGCTATAGGTTGGCTCCAAAGAAAGAATAAAATAATTACACATAGTCAGCCCAAAAAACATAAAAATTAGTCATGTGAATCAACCAATGTCGACCACAACATAGTGAAGACTGAAAATAAAATCCTCAAACATGAACCACTTCAATTAATTACACCTCGAAGATCCACAACATGCTTCAACACCTTGTTGGCCAAGAACATGAAAAACATGAACACGAAAGAGAAAATCTTAGATCACGAGCACAAAGATCAATGTGGACATAAAACACAGATAGAGAATGAACTAGAAATATCCACAAGCATCATGAAACATTAGAGAAGCATCCATAGCAATTGAACTTACTGAAATCATATGATCTTCATTCAGGAACACAAACTAAAGTAACAGAAAAACTGTCAGAATACAAATCTTCATAACTTGATCAAATTTGCACACGGATCTTTGAAACTTGATGTGGATAAACTAGATATACTCCACAAGAAACCCTTTAGTCCACAACCTCAGAACAACAAAAAACTGAACACATCGACAGAAAGAACTTCACTTCACCTATGACAACCTGTAGCACTTCTTATTACAATTTTCTCAATATCCTCGACATATATAGCTTCTAATGCAACAATGCTAATAGTGTTGACATCAATGACAACCACATATCAGCAGCACACTACAACATCCAACAATGCTAAACTGAATTGTAAATTAGTACCCAAACTTTTCCACAAGGTCCTCCAAAATTGACCTATAAACTTTGAATCCCTATCAGACAAAATACTCAAGGGCAGTCCATGAATCCTCAAAATTTCTTTGAAAAACAAACTAGCAATATGAGAGGCATCATTAGTACTTCTACATGTAATGAAATGGGCCATCTTATTAAATCTATCCACAACAATAGAAACACTATCATTCCCTCTTTGTGTTTTAGGTAGACCCAAAACAAAGTCCATGCTTATTGACTCCCATGGATGATTAGGAACAGGTAAAGGTTGATACAAACCTGCATTAGAAGTTTTTCCTTTTGGCTCTTTGACAACTTCCACATCCCTCTACAAACCTTTTGACATCAACATGCATCCTAGGCCAATAATAAAACATCTTAACCCGCTCCAAAGTTTTATCAAAACCAAAATTTCCACTCAAACTTCCACAATGCTTTTCCCTTATCAAATTTTCCCTCACAGAGCACTTAGGCACACAAAACTAACCCCCCTTGAATAACAAACCATTTTTCAACACAAAATCTACATACTCACTATGGAAACTATCTTGAAACTCACTAAAAACAACATATGCATCCTTAAAGTCATCATCATACTCATACATATCTTTTAGATAATCTATCCCAATGCTTTGAAGTTGTACCTCTTGCACCATCATAGACCTTCTACTCAGGGCATCAACAACCTTGTTTGCTTGTCCTTTCTTTTGCTTGATTGAAAATGTATAGGACTGCAAGTACTCCATCCACTTCATGTGCCTCTAATTCAAATTGTCTTGGGTATTCAAGTAAATTAATGCATGGTTATCTGTAAACACAACAAACTCCTTTGGTAAGAGATAATGTCTCCATTTCTTGAGAGACTAAACCATGGCATAAAGTTCAAGGTCATATGTGGAGTAATTTTTTTGGCATCATTTAGTTTCTCACTGAAAAAGGCAACTGGTTTCCCATCTTGGCTCAAAACTACACCTATAGCAGACCTGCTTGCATCACATTCCACAATGAAAACTTTGTCAAAATCAGGGAGTGTGAGAATAGGCCTTTGTGCCACTCTTGAATTCAGATATTCAAAGCTTTTATCTGCATCTACAGTCCACCAAAAATTGTTCATCTTCACCCCCTTGATGGTGTCAATCATTGGTGCACCTATGTGACTGAAGTTCTTGATGAAATTTCTATAAAAATTGGCTAACCCATGAAAAATTCTGACTTCTCCAATTGAAGTAGGTGTTGGATAATTGAGTATGGCTTCAACCTTTGTAGGATCCATCCTCAAAGTCCCCTTTGATATCATAAACCCGAGGTAGACACGTTCCCTCTTCAAAAACTCACATTTCTTGAGATTGGTCATTAACTTCTCCTCATTGAGCTTATTCATGACCTTATCAAGGTGTTCCAAGTGATATTCTTTTGTTTTACTATACACAAGGATGTCATCCAAGTATACCACCACAAATCTTCCTATGAAGTTCTTTAACAACTCATTCATTAGTCTCATGAATGTACTTGGGGCATTTGATAATCCAAATGGCATCACTAGCCATTCATATAAGCCTTCATTAGTCTTAAAGGCAGTCTTCCACTCATCTCCTTCCCTTATTTAGATATGATGGTATCCAATTTTCAAATCAATCTTAGAGAAATACCTTGCACCAGCCAAACTATCCATTAAGTCTTCCATCTGGGGTATAGGGAACCTGTACCTAATGGTGATCTTATTTATCGCTCTTGAGTCAGTACAAAGCCTCCAATCTCCATCCTTCTTAGGTGCCAATACTATTAGAACAACACAAGGGCTTAAGCTCTCCCTTATTAGCCCTTTATCTAACAACTCCTATTTTTTTTTTCTAATCTCCTCATTTTGTTGAGGGGTCATCTTGTATGCTCCCTTGTTTGGAAGACTTGCACCCAGTATCAAGTCAATGTGATGACTCACATCTCTAATAGGAGGCAATGCATTAGGTAACTCCCTTGTTCTAATGTGTTCATACTTGTCCAACAAAGCCTGTACTTCACTTGGAATCTCCACTTGATCTACTTCAGCATTGGAGATTGGCTTACCAACAATTGCAAAACCAACTTCTTCCTTCTCTAGGCCTTTCAAGAACACCTTTTCTTTGACAACCATTACACTAGGCCCTTCATGAACAACACCTTCATCTTCTTGCAGAGGTGACAAGGTATTTGACACACCATCCTTCACAATTACATACTCATTCCTATATCCATCATGCTTAGCCTTCCGGTAAAATTTCCAAGGCCTCCCAAGGAGTAGGTGGCACATATCCATTGCCCCAATATCACATAGAATTTTGTCTTTGTAAGGTCCTATGGTAAACTCCACCCAAACCTGCTCATTCACAAGCACTTGTTGCCCCTTATTGAGCCATGAGATCTTATAGGGAGTTGGTTAAGGTATTCTTTTCATTTTTAGCTTCTCTACCATTTCTAAAGACACTATGTTATATGTTGAATCATAATCAACTATAATTTTGCATACCTTTCCCTGAGATTTGCATGTTGTTTGAAACAAAGCTTTCCTTTGAGGGGGTTCCTTGGTGGTTGGCACTTTAATTAGTGTTCTCCTGATCATCAAAGCCTCTCCTACTTCTATTTAGGCATGAAGAGAAGGTGAGTTGACACTTTCTTCATCCTCCTCTTGAATTAATTGTGTCCTTCTTTCTTCACTATGATAACTTACACCCTGTTTGTCTGGGAACTTCCAAGTAGGATGGCCATATTGGTTATAGTTATAACACCTTCCAAAGAAGGTATTAGACCCCCTTCATTTTCCATTAAATCTTCCCCTACCTCCTGGCCTTCTTTCTCTGAAATTTCCTCTTGTTTCACCACTAGGCTCTTGACTTGTGCTTTGCTCATTTGGCCCTCTTTGTGAACCTCTTCCACTAGGGTTACCTCTACCCCTAAAACTATTTCCTCTGTCCCCTGATTGATTTTTCTGCCTCCTCTTAATCTTCTCTTCAAATTTAATAGCTATTTGAAAGTACTCCTCTACTGTCCTAGCAGTGGCAAGGCTTATTTCATCTTGAATCAATTGCAGACCTCAAACCATTCAAGTATCTAGCCATTTTTTCCTTTTAATTTTCAATATGGCCTAACCTTATGCCAAGTTTGTGGAATTCTTAAGCATAGGCTACCACATCCAACTCTCTTTTCTTTAAATTATGCAATCTCCTAAATACTTGTATCTCATAATCAACAGGTAAGAATTATCTCTTTACCTTTGCCACCATCTTGTCCCAAGAATTGATCTTGGGCATACCCATCTTTGTCCTCTCCTTTGTAATACCTTTGTCTCTCCTATCTCTCTTCTCTAGTGCTTCCATCCTGGCTGCCATGGCTTCTTGAGACTCTCTTAGAGCTCTCAATTCCCTAGCAACAACAACTGAATTACCTTTTGGAGGCATCTCCAATACTTTGCCTTAGAAATTTTCTTCTTCCAAATCCAAAAATTCTTGCAAATGATATTAGCCTAAGCTTTGATACCACCTGATGCAAAGAAAGGTGATATGAGCATAAACTAACTAGGTTCAATAGGTCTTCTAGCTTGCAAACCCTTTCTAGGGTTATTTCTTTCACAAACTCAACAACTTGCTTATAGGTCAACAAACACTCTTATTCTTTTATATCTTTTAGAGAAGTTCATTTAGGGACTTAAATCCAACACTTTCAAAGACCCATTTTTCTCCCATTCAACATATCAACCTAGTGTAATAGGTTGTTTTGGAATATCTTACACAAAGCTACCGTGCAGCATTGTTTCTAGGCCAAATTAGGCCTCTTTTCCAAAGGAGGTATTCAAAATCCTTCTCAAAAAATCTGAAACACTTCACCAATAGTTCCAACTAGTCACATAAGGTCCAATTCCACCATTATATTCTTCAAACCACTCCAAAATTTTGTTGTCCCAAGCAAAAACCAGTAAATTCAAGCTTAGCAATCAAACTTGCTAGACTAGGGCATGTGCTAAATCTCCTCTAACACTATCGCCATGCCCTACAACTAAGAAAATATGAAAGAGCACATCTAAAAGGCCCATTCCACCAACCTAAAAAAATTTCCTATGGTGGAATGGCCTATTTTGACATTATTTTGTCACAAACCCTAGAAACCTTAGCAAATCAAACAACCTTCAAAAAATTTACTTTATCTCCTACAAAACTAAATTAAAATCACTCCAAAAGGATTCAAATGAGAGCTAATATAGAGACACACCACTTTACATTTATTTTACATTATTACCTTACTGTACGGAACCATACCGAGTCTAAAAGTGCGAAAGAACATAGAAAATCACACAAAAATAGAGTAACAATGCTTTATTTTTCCAAATCTTCAAGCAACTAGCCTACCTCAATGATGATAGAGGCTTCTTAAACATGTTTACATTTTATACGAATGGTCTACAACTTCCATTTGAAAATATGACTGTTCATCTTCTTCTAACCAACAAAAATGACAAAAAAATGCATAGTGCAACTTTTGTAAAGTTGCTACATTATTCACAACTTTAAACACAACCCTTATAGGACCCTATATGACTTCATTTACATCAATAATTGGTCAAACAAACCTTATTATAATCATGAAATGACTTAACCCAATTCTAGACTCCAAAATGCAAAATCAATCCAAAATTTGCAAGGGTGCTCCTACACCTAGCAGCAGGGGGCAAGCAACAATTGGTGGCTAGATAAGTAGGAAGGCTAAAGTTGATGCAAGTCAACTCAACCAAGATTCTTCATTCAAGAAATGATGGGCCTCCCTTATTTACATACACATTTCCTTTTATTTGTAAATGTATAGTTTTTTTTCTTATTTGCATTAAAATAGTCAGTCCTTTGGCTTATGAGGGACACTATCTACACTCATGATTATCAATAAAGACTACCTTTGCAATAAATGTTGAATCTCTTCTCTGTTGTATGCAATGGAATAATCTAATAATGTAGTCTTTTGATCATTTATTTTATGCATATGAATGAACATAGCATAATTAAATGTGCACCTTTTCCCTTTACTTTTGCAAAACAATCACAACTCTACCTATTTGAGCTGGTAGCTAAATTAGGTAACATGACTACTTGGATATTGAAGGATTTGAACCCTTCTATTAAGTCACATACCCTATGCTGGTATGAATGCATTCTTACATTCTTCGCGACCACTTGTTCTCTTACATGTTTCACCACTAGCCCTGAATCTTTGAACATTTATATTCCTTCAATTCCCATTTCTTCTACCAATTTTAGACCATGAACCAAGCATTCATACTCTAAATTATTGTTTGTGCTCATAAATTGGAATCTGAAAGATCTAAGATTTTCTGATCTAGTAGGAGATACGAGGTGAATCCCTGCTCCTAAGCGTACCTTACATTTGGCACTGTCAAAATGCAATTTCGACAAGCCATGTTCATATTTTTTGTGGTCATGTGAGTCCTTCTATTCCTTGATCAACTTTGACATGGCTTGTTTTGCATCAAAAATCACATATGGACCTAGACTAGTGGCATGGAAATTGTCAAAAGGGTCTAAATCTATAAATTGATTCAATAAGAGCTCCTCCTCTATGCTCCAATCACCCATTTCTTCCTCATCCTTGAGCATCTCAATGCAATACATTTCTTTCTTGGAGATAGAGTTGTGGATGGCTTTAAAACTCATTACGAAATATTTTGCAATATGCTCAGGATGGAGTGGTTTGGACAAATTTTCATCTTTGCACCATGCTTGGTTCTCAATATCAAGTGGGACAAGTCAAGAGCTAGGTATCCATCGATTTTGGCTATGAAATCTCTTGAAAAGCACATCCTAAAAGACGGAAGGATTTCAATTATGACCACTTGTTGGGAAACCATTTGACTTGGGAAAGAATATAGGGTTAAGGGGAGGCTTTTAATTTGGCTTATAGCTAGAAAATTCTTTCCATCTAATTGCATAATTCCCTTTTCAAGGGGCTCATATTTTAAATTAGAGTGTCAGCTACTATTCTAGGAATTACAATGGTGTGAGTTCCTAAATCTATCATATTGTTTTGTGTAAATTTGTCTCCCAAAATAATAGTTAAGGAAAAAAGGGTAGGCTTTTATTTAAATACCTCTTTTTTCTTTGCTTTTTCTCCACTATTCATAAATTTTGTGGCCTTTGAAGACTGAGGCCCTTGACTAGGTATCTTATCCTTCTCTTGGTTGTGAATTTGGGTTGAGGCTAGTTGTGAGGGTTGCTCCTCTTCCTTTAGAGCATCTTACAACAAGGGCTTTTGTTATGCGATGGCCAAAATATCCCATAAAGATACATTGGTGGGAGCTTTATTTAGTGTCTCTACCATGTTAAATAACCCGATAAGGGGTACCTTTCGCTTCTAAATCACCTCCCTTGGTTTTAGAATTGGCTGATCCATTGTAGGCAGACTAATTGCTTTATCCACGACTCTTTGTTGGGTTGGTAATTATTGCACTTGTAGTTGCAGCCATTTTGGTTGTTGCACTTGCAGTGTTTGGGGCACGTACTCCCTACTAAGTCTACATTTTGATTGGTCATTGTAGTCTTACTGCACTTGTGGTGCACCCATTGTTGGAACTCCATTGGTGAATAATGAGTCTTCTCCCTTCATCCAAGAAAAGAGTGCTTGGTTGGGGGAGATGTCTATCTCTTATTCTAGAGACATAGCTTGCATTTGAGCACTGAGACTAGTGCTCTCTATCCCAAGAGACTAATAATCTATGATATTTGAAGGAATGCTTGGCTCCTTTTCTCTTCCACCTTCTATTGGAGATTCCCCTTGGATAGTTATGAGGCAGGTGGGAATCGTTAAATGGGAAACGCCAGATGTTTATGTTCTTCACAATATTTTTCTACTCGGGGACTAAGTCCTTGTTGGTGCTTGGCCTAATAGTCTAGAATGGAATGGTCACTAGGACTCTCTAGCCTAACAATGATGGTTGGTTGTTTCCTCTTAGATTTCCCTAGTATGAACCTTGCTGGGTGGCCTTCCTCCTTGATAATTTTGTGGGGGAGGCTTCAAAGGTGCTACTTGCTAGCGCTTTATAATGATGAGCTCATTCAAACAATCTTGAGCATATTTTTGATATCATTCATCTTCACGGCTAGCAAAGATGAACCTGATGTGCTCACTTTTGTACTCCAAGGTATACATACATTAATGGTGGGGGCATAGTTGATGTATTGGGGGGTACTTCCTCTTGCATCCTACTAGATATTTCCACACACATTGTTATTATTGGTCGTGGCGGGAGCTTTTCACAATCAATCAAACTAATCTTTGGCCTCATGACAAGATCATATGTATTAGGAAGATTGTCACCTCCAAGCGACTGTACCATAACTGCAATATCCAAATTAAAGGCCTTCAAGTAAAACATGAACACCATTGTTGGCAGACTTCAAGCTAACATGGGAATCCTTTGCTAGGTTTAGTGGAACCTAGTATTAAAATTTGTCATGGCCTTCGAAGGTGCTCTTTTTATTGTTATTAGTTGTTGTAATAAAGATGAGCAATCACCCTTTTTTGAAAATCGCTCGAAGAATTTAGTTTCAAGTTCGTCTCAAAAGTTGATGGTAGTAGAAGCTACAGACCTATACCAATCATGAACCTTACCTTTAAAGGATGCGACCAATAATCTAAGGGCTATATTCTGCTCTATGATGTTACAGATTTTGCAAACATTTTCCACATCCTAAAGATGTTATATGGAATTTTAAAATATTTTCCAACAAACTTCAAGACTTCTTTGAAAGCATTAGCGAGGATATCAACCCATATGTCTAGAGGGCTAGGAGGAACTAGTGGACTATCACTGTCCCAATTTAAAAAAATTCTTAGGGGTTGTTGAATCATGGTGAATAGACCTCTATGAACATAGAAAACAAGTATTCTAATTTGAAAGGGTTTGTCAACTAGTGGAGTAGATAGATCTCTAGAGTCAGGGCTCGTACTTCTAGCTCCATTCCTTATAATAGGTGATACAAAACTAGTAATGTGTCTCTTCTGAGGAGAAATGATGGTAATTAGAAGTACTAAAAATTACCTCTAGAAGATGCCCTTGTTTAGATTCTAAGCATGAGTCTACTGACTCCACCTATAACCTCCTCTACTGATCAGATTCAAGTGCCTCTTCAAGGTTGGGTATTAGATGCTATGAAAGATCTTTGAGTCCCATTGGGCATACTAGAAAAATAACTATTGATCATAAAAGCTTGCACCTCTTCAAATAGCCATATGGGAAATTCAATGAATGGGAGACCTACTTGAACTTCACTGAATGACCTCATGGATTTTTAAAGAAGTTGGCTCTTCCTCTCTATTTAGGAAAAGGAAGAAGGAAATACAGAAACAAAACTTAAATAAGGTGATGTGCCAAAAAGGGTTTACAACATTTCAAAACCCTAATAGGTTTTCAATTTTGATAAAGTAAACACATAATGCCATAGACCCTTCATTGTTGAAAGGATAATGAACAACTAATTTATATATGAGCATAGAGAAGTCATTCAAATCCTTTTGTGGGAAGCACCTTTAAGGTTTGACAAAATATGGTGAATCTGAGATGAAAAGTGAGGCTTCAAACCCCTTACAAAACTATTTTTCCCCAAATAGCATAGCATGAAATGTGTAGTCTTGATAAGAAATGAAAAAGTATCAAAATATGGTTCACTTCATTGAAGGTCTAAGTTACAAAACATAAAATTTGAACTAAGAATTAATCATCAAGGTTACATCTGAATAAAATGACAGAGCATAAATATGTATGAACAAAGAGTAAAAATGTAAGATAAAGGCAATATAGGAACAATCTAATACACATTTTCCTTCTATTACTTGATCTGGAAAATAATACAAAAGATGCCAAGGTCGAATAACTGATCTAGATAGTTATCTCAAAAATTGACTACAAAATTAATATAGGGCAGTAAGAATACTGTAAGAAATATTTTACCTCCTAATATAATTTGAACTCTTGCTGGAACTAACTTTTTTTTCTATTGAGAGGCTCAAAAATTCCCTTTCATAAGGTAAGGGAAGCAAACAAGCAAAAATAAAGCTCTCCACCACCTTAACAAAAACCCTAACAGGTGGCAGCAAAAATGTGGTCTCAAAAACCCTGATGAAGATCAGATTGAATTATGGAAATCCAAGCAATAAAGTTTGAGTTGCTTTTTGTAGTGATCTTCGTGACCAACTATCAATCTGGAATTCTGGGAGTTGCTAAAAGTATTTTATGTCAGAGAAGAATTGCGGGCCTAAGAAAACTCTGGCTAGGAAAATCTGATTTGATTGTCATGTGAGAAGAAATGGCATCATCTAGTGGATACTAGCACCTGGGACTGCTTGGAGAAAGTATAAATCATCGACACCTGACAACACTCTTCAAAAAATTTCATTCCTAACACTGTAGAAACCCCACCCGACAAAAATCGATCCATATGGTCCGATGGTAGGCATTCTTTGAAATTTGCTCGAGTGCTTGTTAGAAAACCCCCTGAAGCGGCCACGTGGCATACTATATGTCTGATAGTGATGTGATATTTCAAAAATCCACACAGCCACTACAAGGCACCATTGCACACTTTTTAGCAAAAAGGAAAACCGAGGACCTCCAAAAAATGTGCCAGCGTGACGTGTGGCGAGGCTGATAGCAAATATTGAAAAATAGTAACAACGAAAGAGCTCGTGGGATAAAAAATAAAAGCGAAATACATACGAACATACTTAGAGAAAAAAATGGCTCTACAGTTTACATAGAAATGAACTTGAAATTTCATTCTAGGACCAATCGTTTTAATGTACAATTTCATTTTGCGAGTGATATGGTTGACGATGGTAAGGTGAAGCTTATTAAGGTAGAGAATAAATTATGAATGTTTCATATTCATTAACTAAACCTATAATCATAGATAAGTTAAAATGGTGTTTAGATTCTATGGGCCTCTTGACTACTAGAAGTTGATTCTATGATGGTATGGTTCCCTTGGCTCTTACAAAGTATTCAAAAAAGAGAAAATGTTGAAAATTTAGGTTTCTCGACCTTACAATTTTTTAATTTATTAATTTATTATTAACATTTTTATAGTTACCTAAAATGGTTTCTAATTTATATTATTAAATAATAATTCTCTACCAAAATGAGGTGTGAGATTGTGTTGGCACTTGTGCCATATGCCAGTGCCTTAAAAAATGATTTATTAATTGTCAAATGGTATCCACTTAGTGACCTATATTATAGAAGACCTATTTTAAGGATGTTATGACAATTGTAAGAGCCAAAAATAGGGGAAGTTGTACTTTAGATGTGATGACCAACATCTATAAAAAATTATAATAGATTCCTTATAAGGTTGTAATTCCATATTGTTCTTAGACGTTCTACTCATGTGAGGGCAAGATAATTTATGCCTCCATTTTTATGACCTATTTTTGGGTATGTATGGTCATTTCTAGCACCTTATTTTGGGTCATGGTAAATTAGCACTTTGTTTACAATACCATTTATGCTATTTTGTATTTTATTTTCCTTTATAATAAGTCTTTGAGATTGTAGTTTTTATGTTGAGAGTTTATAGTACATAGATGCTATTGGGATGATATTATAATTACTCCTTGGGTGATCCTACAAAGCTGGTTTGCAATTTCTGGGATATACTGATTTTTGCTGAAATCACATATTTTTATAAAATATAATGATTTAAGCCTTAAAAAGTTCCATTTAAAGCATTCCAATTGAAAACAGTTTGATCAAACTACCTTGGATCAAACCCCCTTGGATAGAACCCTGCTAGTTTTAAACCATACCTATAATAAAGTCTCATTTACACCTATCAAAATGTTGATGAAAAACCACTTTTGATTTACCTTTTGGGGGATCAAATGAATCCATTTAAAATTTATTTTTTGTAAGTATGTATTCCTTATTATAAGCTTCAAAAAAAGTATAATTTTAAATAAATTTAATTTTATTATTATATTTATTTTTGATTTCTTGTGAATGTATATTTTTCACCAAAAAAAGCTCTTTGTTATGTGGAAAAATAGCAGATTATCAAAAAAAAATTTGAAAAATATGAGTGCACCAGATATTGAAGTCCTTAGTCCAACTAAAAAAAAAAAGAATTTTGATACATACAAAAAAAGTTACGCGTTATACGGTCACGCTATGTCTGAATTGTAGTTGGCTTGACTTCAAAACTTGATTAAAGAAAAAATATTCAATAAAAAACTATCTAACCAAGTGGAAGCACTAGACATCGGAGCTAAAAATCTAAATTCAAAAGAATTAGAATTTTATCCTTGATAGAAAAAGAGTTATGCCTTATACAGTGAGAGTCACTTTTTTAAAATGTTGTTTTCTAGAAAAAACTAGTTTTTGAGGGAGATGGAAAAAGAAGTGCAATCTGATTCCAAAAATTTTGAAAAAAATATATTTACAATCTACAGATAAAATGTCACAAAACTTTAGTTTGCATCATCTTCAAATTCCTCACCGTTTAGCCGCTATAGGTACCTGAAAGTGGAGATTTAGTTAAAAAAAATTATTTCAGTGTCCAGTTTGACCAAAAAATTGTAAACCACTATTGTGGGATCACCCCCTTGTTATATATATTTTTTAAGGTATGCATGGGAAGTGCATGAATCCAATTACAAAGACACCATGAAGGTAAATAGAATGATTCTTACAAGAATAGAAACTAAACTAATAGGAAAAATTAAAAGGATATAAAAGCTAACAAGGACCAACAAATGCTTTTGATTGGAGCCATGAATCAGGGATGAGTTTTGAAAGGAACCCATAACCTTCAATAATGGATGAAAAAAAATTCAAGCCAGTTTGAATATAAACCTCACCAAAGGGTAGTGAAGAGGAGCCATGACTAAATGAGATGTCCTGCAAATTTTTAGAGAACAAATCTCAACCAAAGGATTCTCAAACACAATAATAATTTTTATTTTTTATCTTTCTTTGGGAACATCTACCCATATCAATAAGGTCCTTCTTTATGGAATCCAACTCCTTCCCTTTGTCTAAAGATTTAGGACAAAACTCCATGGGCTGCCTATCCAAGGAGGTAGGCCAAAGGATATTCAAAACCAAACCTTTATGCCTTATCCTGGAGTGTACTTTAAGCAAAAATGGTTCATAAATAATTTCCTACTCCTAGAAACCTATCTTGGAGCACAAATTGATATTTCTTGGAAAAACCTTATCAGTGTCAACACAAACACAAAACATGGTGAAAATAATCTTTTTTCTATATTTGGTAACATTGTTAATGGAAACCCATCAACCAATAGCACTAGCTATACCTTGGATGATACTTTCATCCAAGAATTCCATTAGGAGCTCAAGAAGATGGACCCAAATAGCATCCATTTTCACCTTGGTAGCATCAAAGCCAGTAATCTATCTTGATAAATGAAGATAAGACCTACCAAGAAACTAGGGACCTCCTTGTAGAACTCTTGAACAGTTCTCCATGGAACAAAAATGAGAAAAGGAGATATTTTTTAACATTGTAGCAATACGAAGACCAAAACATTCTAGCATTTGGCTGCCCATCTAGGAATAACATCAATGTTGACCAATAACCAAAGAATCTACCAATGAGGGTAGACTCTAATGTAGTAGAAGCTCTATCTAAGGAGACACCAAGAACCCTAATAGAGGCACAAGGAACACCACTAAGACCAAGAAAAAGAACATGGATTTCCATGGAGGAGGAGATAACCCCATCACAACAAGCTTGAGACTCACACAAGGAGGAGAGGGTGTATAAAGCAATGTGCCATCCATAACAAAGTAAGGAGCATGGAAAAAAATAGGAGCCACCTCTTGGGGAGGAAACCTTGTACAAAATCCCACACAGAAATATAGGGAAGGATTAACATCTACATCATGCAAACCAACAACAAGGGAAGGCATGAGATTTAAAAATAGCAAAGGAGATGAAGTAGGATAAAAAAAATTATCAATGAGAGCTCACACCATGCTAAGGAGAAAGCTCAAACTAAATAGGGCTAGAGTAACAAAACACTGTACGGTTCATGCAATAGGGTAGAAAAACTCCCCTCCTAAGAGAGCTACCAAGGTCACACAATCGAGGCCTAGAGAGGTTAAGCTTAGTAGACACTGGAGAAGCATTTCACTTAACAATATGCATCTTAGAATTTAAATGCATTTGAACAAACTATTGTGCCTCCATCCATGGTGACAAAAGAGAATCATCCTTTTCAACCTCCACCTAGGAGTTTCTTTCATCAAAGGACATAGACTTCCTACTATCGACACATAGTTGGGCATTCATACGAGACTCTAGGAGAATGTTGAGGAGAGTTTCCTCCTTCTTGTCCAATTCATTCTCCCAAATATTCAAATCAAACTCCTTTGAGTCACCCCATTGCTTTCCTTGTCATCTAAATCATCATCACAAAAACCTTCACTAGAGAAAATACCGTTTCCAAGACCATTGCAAGATGTCATCACTACTAGTTTTTTGTCCTAGCTGTAGAAAATGCCATCGTGTGTACTCCTTGTTATGTGGGTGAAACTATTATAAAATCATCTAAACTTGACTTAAGACTAGCATTACGAATGTGTTTAGTCAACCTTGGAGGGAAATATTTCGGTAAAAATCATCTAAACTTGACTTAAGACCAAAAAAATTATGGACCAATCATCTAACCATGACAAGACCAAAAACATTGTGGACCAAGGTGGAAAGCGTGTGTTTTGGAATATGTACACATATAATTATAATTAGAGGATGGATAAGGTGAATATATAGGAATGTGTAAATATGTAGATAAGATAAAGGATAAGTACATATAAATGTGTGTGTGGGATAGGTAGATGACATAGGTCAAGAGATTCAACTTTACAAAAGTTTATATCATTTGTCAATATGTCAATGCATCAAGACACTCTCCATACAAAATTTAAAATGACAGATTTTATATTTCCCTATTATAAATAATTAAATTTATTTTTATTAGAACATTGTTGAAAATAACATAAAAATTGTTGTCATTTTTGTTAATGACATACTTGCCTCTCTCATATTTTGCAATAAAATGATAATTATAATAACTAGCACTTAGCATCTTTGGGAGGATGCAAGGGATGTGCCAATAGGCCTAAAAAAATATTTCAATTAACAATCATAATTATAGAAAATATCAAATACAAGTTATCCAAAGAAAAAAGGATATAATCAACAAGCAAACTTGTTCATTTGCTCAATAGAAATTTTAATAGTATGAGACTAGAAAAGAAATTCTACCACAACTGTGAAATTCTCTTTGAACTCTTATGATGAAAATGAAGCCAAAAAACACCAAAATCAAATCTTCCAAATAAAATCAAATTTTATCCAACTAAAATCAAATCTTCAAATAAAATCTGATTTTGTCCAGATAAAATCAGATTTTATCCATATCAAATCAAATCCTCCAAATAAAATCAGATTTTATCTTAGATCATATATTATTTTAAAATCATAAATTGTTTTCAAACATATCATAAATTGTTTTCAAGCATAGTAAACAATGAAATAAAAATTGCTTTTAGGTGTGACAGGTTTACCGTGAATAATTAACATTTAATTTATTTTCTATAATATTAAAATTGTTACTACTGAAAATAATATAAAACATTATATCAAATATTGCAAAAGAGCTGTAGTGGGCATGACAAAAAGATGATGTTGATGGAGGCTGTGAATTTGATATTATGAATAAGACTTTTCTGTCTACAGGCTGAAGCACCTGTGCATGAAACAGTACGTTTGCCAGGGTTTTTACCTTCAGGATATGGACATAAAGAGGAATTTTCTAAATCTGGAAGCACAGACAACGCATTTGGACTGTTTGACACAATGTCCTAAGTTTCTCAAGCAAAACAATTTATAATTTGTGGTTGTTTGTTTATTATATTTTCTTGAGTCATTGGTGATTACTACTATACCTAGAAATTTTTTGAAGTCCCTTTGGTTACTAAAGTAATATTAAGTCTAAACAGTAATTGAATAGGATAACCATATATTATATGTTGGATTCTCTCCCCTATATTTTTATATATATTTTTTCAAAATGTTACATTCAATCTTCTCAACTGTGTAGACTAAGGTGAAGATATCTCATCTTTTATGCCGCGTTAGAAAGGGTCTAAATGGAATCTTGGGCTCACAAAGGAAACATCCTTCTTTTAAACCTTCAATTGTGTAACAACCAAACTGTAATCTGATAGTTTATGAATTCCTGAGAGCCTGGGAAAATGGAGGAAATGCCAATACTCGGTGTGTATTTATATTGGAACCACTGGATTCTTATGGGAGCAGTGTTTTCTGTGACATTGCTTGTCTGGAAAATAATATGGGTTGCAGGAGGAAGCACCAAAAACCAGCATATATCACTGCCACCAGGTTCTAGTGGATGGCCACTCATTGGAGAATCGATCAGTTTCTATCGAGCACTGAGATCCCCTCTTCATCCACGACAATTCATTGAAGATCATGTGAATATGTAAGATCGTCTATATTTTAGACTTATCCAAACTTATTATTTTAGTTATTATGTCCACAAAAGTTTGCTGTCCTGAAAATTAAAAACCTGATACAGATAAAATGAAAAGGGTATATACTATACATATTATATTGGTAGTTATACTATAATATTTGTTTTATTTTTCTTTTTCTTTTTTCATTCTTTTTTCTTTTTTGGGGGTTACATTGGTGTTTGTAGTTGATTCATATAAAGAAAATATTAAAAATGATTTTCTTTTCATTCTCTTGTTTTTTGTATTTATTTAATTGACGATTTTATATCATTCATAAGATTGTATTTGATATTCATTATAGGGGCATGAGTCTTAAGTTAAAACCTCCAAAGACTGAGGGGTATCCATTCCACCAAATTCAGGTGGGACATGATCCCAGCCTCATCCCTTACAGTGTCAGGGTCTTTCATTCACAAAACTTGATCCCTGGTCCCTTGTGAGTTCGTTCAGAACCATTCAACTTTACCAGTAGACCAAATTCACCCATTGACTCTCTCTTGTATTTTCAACATTTAGTTTTTTCACAAATTTTGACCTTTTGTCGAATAACCTATTTTATTCAAAGATGAAAATTTTTATTTTCAACTATTTGTTATCTATTTTATTATGATATTATGATACTGAATTTTGAAGTGTGATTTGATTTCAAAAATTATTAGATGTTTGGTTTTAAAAAATCTCCTATCATTAAGTATTCAAATTAGCATTGACTAGATATTTAAATACGTACCACGCAAAAACTATACAATCTCAACAATAAATACAATACAAAAACTCTAGAGTCTCAACAATCGAACTTCTTAAAGAAGATTTAAAGATCTAGATTCGAATAGTTTAAAGAAGTTTTAAAGGTCTAAGATTCAAATACATTTGTTTTTTCTCTTTTATATGACAGACTGAAGAAGAAAATGTAAATTAGTTGTAATGCAGGTATGGGCCAATTTTCAGGTCTAACTTATTTGGAAAAACACGCATAATTGTATCAGTGGATCCAGAGTTCAGTAGATATGTTCTCCAAAACGAAGGCAGATTGTTCGAGGCCAATTATCCTGCCTCTTTGAAAAATCTTGTAGGAAAGTATGGTTTGCTCAATGTTCATGGTGAACTTCAAAGAAAGCTCCATGCAACTGCTGCCCATTTGTTGAAGCACGAGAACCTCATCTCAGGTTTCATGGACGATATACAAAATGCCTTCCTCACTGGAACACAGAGATGGCAAGATGAGTGTGTTATTCATCTTCAAAAGGAATGCAATAAGGTATGCAGCATATATTTATTTCATCAAATGTTCTTTATAATTAACAGCAGTAAAAGAAGAATATTTAAACATTATAAGAAGGATTTAAAAGTAAAAATCCATCACAGTGTTTGTTATTTGTAATTTTGTATGTCTCAAATGAAAAACTTGAAATATCCTGCTGTTAGTTTTTACTATAAAAAGGGCTTAAATCATTTACAAAATACTGATTTGAAGGTATGGGATGCATAGAAGGGGCTCCTGCTGTAAAGCTACACATGTAAAATTAATAGTAGTTATTTTTGTAAAATAATGAATTTAAGTTGCAATTTACATTTATTTAATATAATATTTTATTCTAATTTTTAGGGTTTGTACAGGTTCTTCTGAATATAATGGGGAAAAAATTGTTGGACTTGCCTCCTTACGAAGATATGAAAGAAATCTACAAAGCTTTTGAGGAATTTGTTGGAGCTCTTCTTAAAATCCCCATCAAATTCCCAGGATCTGATTATGCAAGAGCAATTAAAGTAGCTGTTCTGATTCCATTAAATATTTGATGAGTATAAATATATTTTGGATACTATACTGATGTTGGCTCATGAAGAATGCAGGCAAGAGAAACCCTCATTACAAAGATTGAAGAGTGTATAGAGGAGAGAAGGCAGCATCCTCAAGTGATCCGTAATGATCTGCTGACCAAACTTGTGAAAGAAGAATCACTGCCGGATGAAATTATTGCAGATTTTTATTGTTTTTGCTGTTTACTGGTTATGAGATTTCTTCCACAGCAATGGCGTTTGCTATAAAATTTCTTACAGACAGCTCAGAAGCATTGGAGGAGCTGAGGGTGAGTATGTAGTTGTAGCTCAAAATGAAATTATGTATTGCATACTATTAATACTTATTAAGCATAAGACTG
Source organism: Sequoia sempervirens (assembly GCA_007258455.2). Lineage (NCBI taxonomy): Eukaryota > Viridiplantae > Streptophyta > Pinopsida > Cupressales > Cupressaceae > Sequoia > Sequoia sempervirens. The sequence continues at coordinate 106,197,789 of VDFB02252616.1, read as the reverse complement.
AGTGGTCTATTAAGTTGGGCTTATGCAAAGAAAGAGCTTAAACAGAGCTGAGTTGTGGTTTTTTTTATCTTGGATTATGCAGGCTGAGCATGACTCTCTGTTGAAAGATAATGGAAATAAAAAGCTGACATGGGACAACTACCAAGCAATGAAATTCACTCATTGTGTGAGTATATAATTTAATCTTCTTTATCATGTTCTTGTCTTCTACACATTATTAGAATGCTTAGCTGAGTAATTGGCATCCATGTGTTGGCATGGCAGGTGATAAAAGAAACTCTTCGATTGGGCAATGTTGCCCCAGGGGTTTTCAGAGAAGCAAAACAGGATGTTAAGTTTAAAGGTACCATTTGGCAAAATCTTCGTTTAAATTTCATATTGCTTAAGGTGAAGAAATTGAATAATTTAGAGTTAGTCTATTGTAAATAACTGCAAGTGCAGATTTCATCATTCCCAAAGGATGGACAGTGTATGTGCTCCTGAATGGCACACATTTGGATGAAAAATACTATCCAAAACCACTCACATTCAATCCATGGCGCTGGCAAAATGAGTCTGCTCTAGTATGTGAAGATACCAACCTCATTTAACTGTGAATTTTTAAAAAGTATGGATGGTATTATGTACTATATAATGCTAATCTGATCGAACTTGTTCCTTTAATTTGCAGGAATTATCTGACAATCCATGTTATATGCCATTTGGGAGAGGTGCCAGATTTTGTCCAGGATACCATTTGGCCAGATTTGAAATTGCTCTCTTTTTGCATCACTTCGTCACTAGGTTTAGGTGAGAGTGTCCTCCTTTTCCAAAAGTAGGGGCAGTGTAAAATTACTGTGGGAAGAAGTCTAACTTTTTGGACTAAAAAAGGTGAAGAAATGACTAATTTGAACAAGCGCTCTGCGTGAGCTGGAGTCCCTGCCATGAGCAGGTCTGTTTGAAGGTGGAAAGAGCAGAGAGAAGAGTATAAGATAAAAATCAATCTGTATTTAAGTTGACAAAATTCTCAACTAACAGTCTCGTGGATTGGAATGATTGCAGGATATGCACAAAAATTATAGAAGCAAAGCACTTATAGAAGCAGGCATGGGTTGTTATTTGTTATCCAATTCGTATATGAAAACAAAAGCACCTCCAAGTCAAACAGAATATTATCTTTTTGTTGCTTTGGGTTCTTGTTAGCCCTGTGCTGAGAGAATGAGTTGGAATGTTGCACACTGTAATGACATTTCTGAGAGTGATAGAATCTGAGAAGCTACAAACATTTTTAGATCATCTTCAAAAAAGACAAGTTAACACAAATCTTGATATAACACAATAGGCAGCTTACTTTTCCAAAGGTGTCCTTGGTCCTTGAACTTATTTAATATTTCTGAGATTTGGAATGCAAATAAAAGGCCCTCACAATATTCTGCTTTCATTGTGCAAAAAAGTTGAGTTACAACCTGTGTATTGGATACTGTATACCCACGCCTGAATTCTTTCTAGATTACCTTTGAAAACAAAACGAAATTCCTGTGCATTATCAAAAGTCTGGATTTTAGATCTGTTTGCATGAAATTCATGTTTCAGGGATTGATTTTATTGACCCTTTCAGTATCCCTCTAAGGTCTGAGGCCTGAAAAGTGTGTAGAATTCTGCCGTAAGGCAACAACAGGGGAGAAAGTTGTTTTCTTCCTAGCTTTGTATTTGATAGCGATTGGCAGTGGTGGGCACAAGCCTTCTTTGCAAGCATTTGGTGCAGACCAGTTCAATGAGGAAGATCAAATCAAAAAGCTTAAGAAGATATCGATCTTCAATTGGTGGGTTTTACAAACATCCATAGCTTGTTCGAAAACACCTGTTCTAGGCTTTTAGCTATAGCAGTAAGGCAATGAACTGTTAAGTAATTTGAGAACACATGTTATGCTTCAAAGTTGTCAAGATGAAACTTGTTCCCTTGAAAAAAAAAATTGTGATTAAATAAAATGCAACAACTTTTCATGCTTTACAATTATACAATAGTATATCCATATGAATTTTGGCCCACTCCAAAAAAGGAAGGACTCAATCAACCATCACTAATAATATGAATTTAGATTATAGCTCAGACACTATCAGATTTTGAAAAAAACGGTTTGCAGAGTTTGTTAATGCTCAGAATCTGATATGGCAATGCTTATCGCAAGCTTTTCACTGTAATCAAATATAAGCAATTTGACATCAAAATGATTTGCTAATGACAACAATATTTTGGGGCTTATAGTAAAAATCTTTTTTGTAAAGTCTCTAAATTTGTTCCGTTTCAAATGTATGAACATTGATTCAATCAGCAAACTTTTTGTTTTCTTGTTGTGAACAAACCATAAGATTTTAATCAGCATGCCAATGAAACTACTAAAGCAAGACTCAAAATCAAAAGTTCATATAGAATTTGCATTTATTTGAATTGTGACAAAACATTTCGTAGATCAGAACCAAGATATACAATTTTGAAAACAAAAAATCAGTAGGCTCAACTTTCAATCCTGCTTTTCTAATTATGTGTTGAAAGTACACAAGTTCACATTTTGCAAAAGAACAACATTTTCTGAGTAAATAAAGAAAAACTACCTCTATTGCTCAATCTAATAACTGGAGCAAGCACAAATACCAACTCCATACCTAGTTTCAAATCCTGGTGAAAATAGCCATTCCTGTGCATATAAGCTAACCCTTGAAGCATTTGATAGCAAAAGTTGATTAATTCGGTTTTAGAGAAAAGAGTATTTCTGTCTTTCATTTTTTGGTATAGATTATACTCCTGCAAGACAGAAGGCAGTTGCAGCCATAAAAAATATTTATAAGCTTTTACAGGTGACTAAATAGAAATGCAATCCCACAAAACCAGACAAGTTTGCTTGGACAACTTTTCATTGCGCAGCATAAACAAGGCAGTGAGCTGTTTGGAAAAATGCCTGAAAGAAATTTGGTCTCATGGTGATGCACAAAAACTATTTAGTAAGGCATTACTATTCATCCCTGTTAACCCCCAAAAAAATGCTTCAGAGAAAAGTGTAAAGAACATTCCAGAAAGAACGAACTCACTCTTAAGCTCTTCAAGCTGAAAGCTGCTACCTTTTCAGGTGACAAATACATTTGTGATTCCTGATAGCACATTTTCTCAACACTTCTTTAAATGTTGCAATTATGTGTATGATTCCTGAGAATGAATTACAGAATTTTCTTCAGCTGTACAGTATGTATGATATAATTTGCATAAGAAATTCAAAACCTTAACATGAGCTTACTCGCAGCTCTGGAATTATAATTGATATGGTTCTCATTTTGATGAATCCGTCATAGCAGTGAGCTCAATTTCAGGATAAAATTTGTAAAATAGTGTCTAATTCAATGTTAGAAAGGAAAAAGCAACTCAAAATTCTACCACCAAAAGCTCAAAAACTTGCCTTTTTAGTTCCATCTTTCCTTTCATGTGGAGGCAAGAAAGTTAGGTTTAATAGACCTGAACGTTGTTGGTCATTCAAATTTTTCATATAAGGTTGATCCTTTTGAATACGACAAAGCTGCAATCAACAAAACCCATCAAATAACTTTTGAGCATTACAATAAGATGTTCTAAAGTTCTTGCATCAGAAACCAAGTGGCTTGCCATGATTTTGAGGAGTTACCTCAATGGGAATGTATTTTTTCTTATCCTTGCTACCCGCTTCAATCGCCGGAAATCCTCTCAAGCCAAGCCGTATATAGTATTGCTTTTGGAAATAGTCTGTAACAGTCATTTTCTCTCCATTGCTATCAAATATTTTAAAGAAAAACAAATATAACTAACTAGACACCCCTTAGGCAAATTATTGAGACAACAAATAGAAAAAACAACAAATAAAAAAAATCCTTAATAAACAGATACAGAAGAAAACAACAAATAAAAAAAGAATCCCTATTAAACAGAATATACACACATTAAAGCATCCACAGGCACATCAGTCAAGCTCTTAATGCGATAAGCACGTTTGATATGAGTAGTTTCTACAGGGATACCTTTCAGTAACCTTTTCAGTTGCAAGAGAAATGAAGTTGTGTTTAAAATTAATTCTTCTACTCATAACTGGCAAGAAGCAACAAAGCAAATAGAGAAATTTGTTAATAGATAACATACTCTGGATCACACTGAATCACCATTAGACCATTAGAGTCATTTCTGGACAATTGGGCATTTATGTCTCGAGGATCCATTCTTAATGCATTGCCACTGAAGTTAGGCAAGTCTATAGGCTCATAGAAGGGTGTTGTAGCCATGTCTACAGAGATTCATCAAAACATTTGATCTATCAAATCTGTACGAAAATAAAAAATAAATGCATAAAAATTTAAAACCATTGTAATTAGTAATCATATTTGCAAAAAAACCAAAATTCAGGAGTCAAAAAAGTCATAAAATACACTAAAAGAAATAGAAGAATTAAGAAAGAATCAAAATATTATTTCAAAGAATCCCATCTATAAGTAACTTTCATGGGACTGCGAATGGTTAGGGTAATTCTTTGAACTCCTGGATCCCCGAAAAATTTGCATTGGAACATGAAGATGCGGAAGCTATGATTTATTTCACCTTACAACACGTTTCTTGTGTTTTTTTGAATGGTATGTGTTAAAGGTCATTTTAATTTATGTTTCTGTCTTCCCTTTGAGAAAATTTATGCCCCAATCAAAATTTTGGCAGTAAGTTTGGATTTGCTGTGAAATAGTGATTTTTCCAGCAAATTTTGGTCATATAAATGGCATTTGAGGTATATGAAAAGTTGTGATGGTTTGTTCTGGTTGAGGTTGAGGTGTTTAGCTAGGGTAGGTTCTTAGTGTTTTAAATGCCAATGCTCTGCAGAATTAGCTTATGACTGCAGCCCTTTGCTGATGGTTGGAGTATATCATAGACTGGTGTATTCTTTGGAAGATTCAATGCTTTGTCTATACTATTGCTTACCATGCCTCTAAGACCGCCATATATAGTTGAGGGTTTTAAGTTTCCCAAATGGTCAAGCTGAAGACATCTAGAACAGAACAATTGAAATTAAAGTCTGCTTTTTATAAATGATAATATTCAAAAACACAGTTCATTTGAGCCAGCTATTTCAGGTACTGGCTGATCACCATCTCTAGAATTCTAATTGTTTGTGGTATTGAGATTGCGTAGTGGAACTCTTATGGATTTTAGCTTGGATGGCAAGATAATGAGCATAGCCAAACAATAATAGTTGTGGATTTGAGCTGTGTAGCTTCCTGACAGTGGGTATTGCATATGATTTTGATTCTGAATTGAGTTCATTGTGCTCATACTGGTATTTGTAAGTTCCTAACCAATTTGGGGATGAATATGAATGACCATAGTCTTTGTCACCAGCAGGCAGGTTAGAAGGAAGTGTGTTTCATCCCCCATTTAACTTGCCCCTCTATAATTTGTTCGCAGGAAATCCTGAAGAGCAGATGGATGAGGATGCAGTGGATGAATTTATGAATTATCAACCAGAGTCTAAAAAGAGAAGACTCACACTAGATCAAGAGAGATCTTTTGATAAGAGTTTTGAAATGGAAACCAAGCTAAAGCCAGAGAAGAAAATACAGTTGGCTCAAGAGCTTGGACTTCAACCTCGCCAGGTGGCTGTGTGGTTTCAGGAGTTCGTTGGAAAACCAAGCAGCTTGAAAGAGATTACAATTTTCTTAAAGTCAGTTATGATACTTTAAAATCTGATTTTGAGGGATTGCAGAAGGAAAAGGACACTCTCCTTGCAGAGGTTAGAGACCAACAACATATTCTAATGTAAGAGTTATACATATTCTACAAAGTCTCCACAGGAAGCTGATACAGTCTCAGAAAATCCTTCATACAATTTGCAGTGATTATAACTTAGTTCATGAAATGTTTAGGTCTAACACCATAGCTTTATTGTTGAATCCTTTACCTGGACATAAAAGCAGTGTCCCATTTGAAGCATTTCATTTTGGAACATGGTAAACAAGCAAAGTTTGTAGGAAAAAAATATAGCAATTAACTGTCCCGCTTACTTTTTTGGAAAAAATTCATGGGATTTTTCAAGAGGCTGCCTTTGTGACTATTTTGTGTTTGCTTTTACTTCGAATAAACATAACATTCTTAAGCCTTAAGCCACATCTGTTGTTGGTAGCTTATCCTAGCTGTTGCCTCGTTCCACTGCAATGTTCTTTCTGTCTAAGAAGTAAATGCAGTGACTAGTCTTGGTTGTTTTCCTATTTAGAAGTTTTATGTATATACTGAAGCATTTAACTAAAGAGATTTCGACTGTTGCATGTGGTCTTTCATTATGCTAATGAAGTTCTTTAGTTTGCTGTGAAATCTTTTGAAGGATTGTTTTGTTTAATAAATTGTGAATCTGTATTTTCAATGCAGATGCAAAGAAATTCAAGGATCTGTTTGAAGAAATAGTCGAATCCCAATCCAATATGGTCTGATGAATGTTACAAGGTGTTAGGTCTCCTATCAGAATTAAAAGAATAAAAGAAAGAAAACTTAACCAGAAGTATTGAGTATCACAAAAACCAAAGGCAAAAAAGAAAAATAAACAATTAAGGCCTGTCACACATCTTGGCAATATTGACATGAGCATCAACTAAAATATACTAATTAATGACATATAATCATTTTATTACCAAGAATATCACATGCAAGCACAAAAGTTCTCAAACAACCATCGAAAAGGATTTATGTCTTGTTCTTTTTTCTATTTGCTGATTCAAAACTGATTTGAGAAGAGAAATTTTAACCAACAAACATATAGCCACAGAATTTCACGGCAAATCTGCATTGGACACAAGCCCGTGCCAATCTTTAACCAAGCAATAATCGACAAACTCAAAATTGATCTACATGCTAATCCTATTTGTGACTGTAAATTGTAAGCCGTACTACTAAGGACCTGCCTATGCCAATTCCTGGATATTAATCCAAATTATTTCTTCTTTCAAAATGCAATGCAGAACTATCAACCCAATATCGCCAGAGGCGGGGAGGATATTGTACCCCAAAGCCCACCTCCAGATTTGTAAATTAAGCAATTATGGAATGAAAGCTAACTACCTCTCCCAAAAAATTATAAGCACATATCAATATGCAGGGGTGATCCTCTGCTTAAATGTTGGCTTGATCCATTATGTTTTAGTGGATGTTCATAGCTTGTTCCAGAGCTCTTAACTTGGCACAAGACACGTGAACTCTTTGAAAAAATGCCCCAAAGAGATTGAATCTCATGGAATGTTATGATTGCAGGATATGCACAAAATGGGTTTGCTACCATTCTGACAATGTCTAAAAGATAGCAGGAACACTTGCATAAATCGGAAAGAAAAGCAAGGAGCGCTCAAACAGAGACTCTACACTGATTTTTCAAATCACATGGCAACACTCAAACGGTAGGAAAACCACAAAGATCAGATCTAGTAAAAAGTTGTAACTGAATACCATCATTTCTCCCACTGTTTTTCGTGTTTCTGCATCTATGCCGTTGCGGACAAGATGGAAAACTACAATGTTGAAATGTCAAAGAGGTAACAGCAAGAAGCAAACAGACAGAAACCAGTTAAATAAAAAAGTAAAACCCTAGTTGTTATCAATGCGCTGCATTTGGATGCAGAAAGCCTGGACGAATCTATCCTCTGACCAGTAGCTCCCGAGACCACATTCACCTGAAACATTTTCCCAAACACTCCATTGTTTTGACTATGCTAGCACATTTTCCACACATCTCAACCAAAGCATTATATCAAACATCTCAACGCCTTGCTCCCATCGTCAAGAGCTTAAAAGAGATGCTTTCGAAAAAGCTATGGAAACTTCAAATAGCATTGACAAAGCAGTGAAATATATTCGGGGAAATGCATCAAAAAAATCTGGTCTCACGGCTTTGGCCGTTTGGTACCTTCTATCAATCTACAATAAAAATACATTAAACAACCCTCAGTAGCAAGAAACTAGTGTAACATTTTACCTCAAATGCTCGCTGCTTCGAAGAAGAAGACTCAAGCTTGCTTCCAAACGCTACCTCCAAGTCCAAGCCCAGGCACACGAACGGGCGTTTTTGTCGTGCACGAGCAGGCTTTAGCGACAGCTTTCGTCCGGACATCTGCAGAATGAACCAAGACCGTACATGCCATGAACAAAGACACCTAACAGGAAGAATGCCACCTGACGCCATGAAGAATGCCCACTTGCAAAATGTGAACGCAATATGCAGCCACACGCCCATCTCGTCCATGTGCCCTTCTTGAAAAACCAGAAATAACTTAGGGATAGAACCGTAATATTTCACCCTCTCCCGATGATTGGACAGACTGTTTAAAACTAATGCAAAAAAATTTAAACCCCCAGGAAATTAGGCACTTGCCAATCCAGGGCAAGATAAACTCTAATTTTTTTTTTCAGAAAAATAAACGAAAAAACAAAACTTTGTATTAGCGCTGTTTTATAGCCCACGCTCGGTTCCCAAGACACTAATAAAATTGCATTTTGGTCTATCCTGCTTATAAAGGCAGGGACTAATAATTGATGGAATGGGCATGCAGATGGGAACCGACTGAAGGTGATCGAATCTGTTACTTTCCTGTCCCTACCTTGGTAAAGGGTCTTCCAATTCGCCTATATGCTCGTAAATGAGATGCAAATAGGGGGATAGCTTCATTACAGATTGATTGTTGAAAATATAATCTCATCTATCAACATTAAGATCTGATATTTGACATTTGCTAAATCTCTGACAGCAGTTGATTTTGGGCAAGGAGAAAATATTCTCATTAAATGGAATGTTCAGATCTGATTTCTGACATTCTCTCTACTTTTAGAAAAAAACATTAATCTCTCTATATTTTTGTAACAAAGTTCGAATCTGATTTTTCTGCAATAGGGAATTAATTTCTGATTTGTATGTTTATAAAAAGTAAGAGAGCAAAGAACAAAAAGGGAGAAGAAGAAGAAAAATAGAGCAGTGAAGCTCTGTTGAAATTATTCCAGATTTTTAATAGATATATGTAGCTAGTTATTGTCTAATTTTTGCTGTGCATTATGTGTGTTGAGGGCAGCATTTTTATGCACTTTATTTTGCCATTTTATTGCTGTTGTATGCATATTTTTGTTTGTTGTTTGCATTTTCATTTTGCTGTAATATACCCAATGTTTGCTCAAAAGTTTTCACTTAAGTTTTAACTCAGAAAGTGAATAACAGAAGTTTTCAAAAGACAACAAATGAAAATTTTCCTTTTCAATAACATAATTGCACATTGCATAAAAAATTCCCACATGTCATTGCCTAAATGAAATAACATTACATAATTCCAAGTGAATGAAACTCATCCTTTCAAATACAAATTACAATTGATCCATGATCATGTTCATATACAAATTCATAACTTACAAGAGTTCAAGGTCAAGGTGTTCCCATCTAGATCACACTTCTTTTGTTTCATAAGTCTCAAATGTCGTCTACAAGAGATAGATTATCACCCAAGCATTTTTCCTCCAACCATGGACTTAGCAGTCCCCCAAACATCTTCCTAACCGAAAGTGGTCATACCTTTTAGTGAAGAGTTCGGTATGGAAACCTCTAGTAATACACATCTAAGTATTTGGTGTTGTGTCCTACATAACAATTATGACCATACAACTATGGATACCCTCCAACCATGTAACATACCCAATGTTTACCCAACAATTTTCACCTAAGTTTTAACTCATAAAGTAAATAATGCAAGTTTCCAAAAGCAGGGAAATGAAAATTTTCATTTTCAAAAAGATAATTTCACATTGCATAAATAATTTTCACATATCATTCCATAAATGAAATAAAAATTATATAATTCCAAGTAAATAAAACTAATCTTTTCAAATATAGATTACAATTGATTCATGATCATAATCATATACATATTCATAACTCACAAGAGTTCAATGGTCAAGGTTTCCTCATTTGGATCATGCTTCTTTTGTTTTATAAGCCTCGACTGACATCTACTAGAGGGAGAGCATCACCCAGGAGCTTTTCCTCCAACCACGAACTTAGCAGTCTCCCACACATTCCTAACTAGAAAATAGCCCTACCCTTCAACGAAGAGTTCGGTATGGAAAGCTCTAATGATGCACATCTAAGTGTTTGGTGTTGTGTCCTACATATCTAATACAGTCATAAAACTATGGATACCCTCCAACCATGCATGATTCTACTAACTAGCTATGCAAACCTAGATCATAGTGAACAAACAAAGTGTAAGTAATGACTTCTACACCTAATTTGGCCATTTTTTTTATTTAATCAAATCCACTTTCTAAGAAGCGGTGTTGTATGTTCACCCACCCTTACTCAACTTGGAAACTCTACTGACCAATGGCTAATTCTTCTCTTGGTTGTCCCCAAAGTTAACATTCATAAACATGATTTCATTCAAAAAGTGATGAGACACTAATATTGATTTCGTAGACCAAATAGGTTTGACACAATCTCTTGAATACCCCATTACATACTTGTAACATTTAGGGTATGACAACTGCCTCTTATTTGAGTGTTTACCCTAACCCTAGGGAATAACCTACTGTTCTGATATAAGGGATATAAGCTTCTGAGAACGTAAGTTCTCTACTCATGGTCAAATTACCATACACACTCTATTATGACTTCCAATCCCTATGTTGAAAACAAACATAACTCATTCAATACAATAAAATACAATGCAGTATTATTATGATATTATCCTATAACCTTATTTTATCTTCTCTCTGATATGTTACTCAAACAATATAATAAAGATGACTTACTTATCATGTACTTCATGATTCAATATTCTACTTATCTCGTGTATTTATAATATAGCTATATGCATACACAACCTAGCTACTTGCACATGCACTCTCATTTTTCCAATAACAATAATATGCACACAATGATAGCTCAATCATACTTAGAAAATAATAAAACTTAAAGAATCAGAATTAAAAACATGAAAGAGAAAGAGATATCTTAATCATTCCTAAATTAAAATAGCTCCTGCAACTCCTTGCTTTCAAACTCAATGACTGAGCCTACTACCTTTTCTATTCTCAACTCCCAAATGACAAAGTGAACCAAAGATGAAAAAAAAAACTATGAGCAACTGCATTCTTTTATACTATAATGTAGAAGTGGTCAATCCCTTAAAGAAAGCTATGTCTTGCTTATTTACTGTCACCTCTCAAAATTCTTTGCCAGTCATGGGTATTAGTTGTGCAAAATTAGTTGAAAAATGACTCTCAAAACAACTCAATCTCCTCCCAGATCAACATGGATTGTTGGGTGCAACCTTTCTTGTTTGCTAGAAATTTTAGCATAGAAAAAAAATCCATCCATATGGCACATTGAAATCCTAATACAATAGCAACTCAAATAGTTTCCCATTCACCCATACGTGGGCTGCTTATCACCTTTTTACTCAGTCAAAACTTGCAACTTTAGCATGGCAGATTTAACATGCATGTTTTGGTATTTGGGTCGCATGACTTATAACTCTTTAAATAGTTATTACTTATGCCTTATGTGTGGCTTTGTTGCTGCCTTTTATATGCCTAGCGTGACATTTCATGCCTCCAATATGGTTGTCATCATGCATTAAAATTACATTAACACACACATACACACATATATATATCCTCTTTGGTATGTAATAATATACATATATAAATATATATACTTAGAGCAATCACTCAATATATATATATATATATATATATATATATATATATATATATATATATATATATATATATATATATATATATATATATATATATATATTTGGGTGTCCGCATATGTACTACGTATCTATGTACGAGTATATGTATGCTCATACCTACATACATACATATATATGTCCCACTATATATATATACATATATTTATTTTATATATAGGTATCTATATATATTAAATACACAATAAATAACATATATGCTTAATTACACTTGATCTTTAGTTCACTTTAACTCAAATTGGCTAATCAATCAAGGAGGGTTAAAGACAACCAACGCTAACTTTTTTGTCAACCAAAAAACTATCAACTTGGACTTAGCATTTATCGACTCAAAACTTAAACTGACCCAACAAAGTTACCCTATCATATGCAATGCTTATGTGTGTCTACGCAAATAGACATACCAAAGGTTCTCATACCATCCTCCTCTCTTGAGTAATACTCTCCCTCCCCCTCTAGAGGGTTCGAACCTTTCCTGCATACAACTAAGAGTAACATGTGTGTAGCTAGTTGATAACATGTAAATCATATTTATCATATATCATAAGCATCATTAAAGAATTTAAAAATTAATTCATCATAATTCATTTTCATACATTTCATTCATCCATCGAAATTCATCAAAATATATTCATGCATTAAAACATATTTACTCATAAAGGTAATAGTATGTGGTAAAAAAACAACGGGGTGTAACATATCCTCTCCCTTGAGAATAATTGTCCCTGATGATTTAAAGTATCAAAACATAAACAATAAACGTAACATAAATTGTTCCTAGGAATTTTCAAAATCTTGCATAATACAAGGAAATCTCTGCTTGATTTCAAGATAGTCTTCCCATGTAGTAGAATCTTTAGCATATTGATCCTACTGGACCTTGCATTGAAGGACCTCTAGATTATGTAGGTGAAGCCTTCACGTGTCAAGCACTCTGAGAGGCTCGATCATTACCACCCCTAGGTCCTGTACCTATAAAGAATTCCAATCAATAACATGATTACCTCCTAGTATATACTTTTTAAGGTACGACACATGAAATACATTATGCATCCTAGGAAGAGCTGGTAGTAAAGCAATTCAGTATACGACATAGTTGACTTCTTTGAGAACCTCAAAGGGACCTACATAATACAAAGCTAGTTTGGATGACTTTCCAAACTTGATCGAACTCTTATGAGGCTTGACTTTGAAAAAAAACTTCTCCTACTGAGAAACATCATGGCACACACTTAGCATTTACATAACTTTTCTACCTATCATTTTCTTATGCTAATATTTTCTTTATCAAGTTAACTTTCTCCTCCATCTTTGATAGCATCTCTATCCCAAGGCTAATCCTTTCTTCTAGCTTATCCAATCTTATAGGATTTTGATACTTTCTTCCATATAATGCTTCAAATGTAGCCATATTGATAGCATAATGATAAGAATTATTGTATGCAAATTCTACCAATGGTAAATAATCTTCCCACTTGTATTGTTGATCCATGCAATACATTCTTAGTAGATCTTCCAACACTTGGTTTACTCTTTTTGTTTGACCATTTCTCTTCAAGTGATATGTTGAGCTTATGTTCAACTAAGTCCCAAGTGAGGAAAATAAATTTTTCCATAATATTGATCTTACACAAGCATCCTTATTTGAGATAATCTTCTCAGGAACACCATGTAACCTAAACACCTCTTGCACAAACTTACAAGCTATGACAGGTGCTCCATCATTCAAATTCCTTTGTATAAAATGGGCTACCTTGGTGAGCTTGTCCACCACTACTAGGATAACATTATGCATATTCCTTGACATAATAAGTCCTTTTATAAAATCCATGCTAATGATTTTCCATTTCCTCTCTAGAATTTCATGAGGATATAACAGTCCTGCCAGGTGTTGATGCTCTGCCTTCACCCTTTGGAACTCTAGACAACTTGCTACAAACCTTGCATCATCCATCTACATTCCTTTCCATAAATATATTGGTTTCACATCAGCCAATAGCTATGTTACTCTAGGATATCCTAAATAGGGTGCAATATGAACTTCCTTCCACACCGTATTCCTTGACTCCTCAAAGTCTAATACATAGATCCTTCCTCTAAATCTTAGAATTCCATCAAGTTCAAAGTGGAACCCATTATACCTCAAATCTTGTGGATCATCCAAGAGAGCTTGCTTAACTTGCTCATTATACTCATCACCCTTGGAGTTCAAAAACACTTGATTCTTGAAATTAGAATGAATTGATATCATTGAGGAGATATGTCTCCTTCGACTTAGGGAATCTACAAATCGATTTTCTTTTCCCTTTTAATATAGTTGATATCAAAAACATAATATGATATCAACTCAAGCCATCTTCTCTATCGATCATTCAGATTTGGTTGGGTAAACAAATACTTTAGACCATGTGGTGGTCAGTCTTTAGCTCAAATGGTTTCCCAAGAAAATAATGCCTCCACATTTGCAATGCATGAACAACTGCTGCTAACTCTAGATCATGCAAAGCATAATTTTGTTCATGCGACTTCAATTTCCTAGATTCATAGATAATAAAATGTCCACCATACATCAATACCCCTCCTAGACCTCTGAGATTACATGACCCATACTGTACTTTCTTTTGGAAGAAGGTACACTTTGAAAGATTTCCATAAATTTTATGCTCCCTCAAATGTTGGAGAATAATTTTTAAGTGTTGGAGATGTTCTTCCTCATTCTTAGAATATATGAGAATGTTGTTTAAGAAGAGAAACACAAACTTGTCAAAAAAATCGCTAAACATGTTCATTAGGTTCATGAATGTTGTAGGTGCATTCATTAGTCCAAAGGGTAGGATTGTGAACTTGCAATGACCATACCCTGTTCTAAAGGTTGTTTTATGAATTTCTTCATCTTTAAGCCTTAGCTGATGGTATCCTGATTGTAGATCGATATTTAAAAATATCGCTACCCCACACGTCTGATAAAAAATATCATCGATTCATGGTAAGGTGTACTTGTTCTTTATCATTGTTTTATTAAGCAAGCAATAATCTATACACAAGCATAGTGTACCATCCTTCTTGATGGTCACTGGTGCTCCCCAGGGTAATACATTAGGTCTGATTAATCCCTTCGACAAAAAATCTTGTAATTGAACTTTTAACTCCATTAGCTCAATTGTGATCATCCTATATGGACCCTTGGATATGGGTTCTAACCCTGAAACTAAATCAATAGAGAAGTCAAATACTCTTTTGGGAGGTAACCCAAGAAATTCATCTAAGAAAACATCCTCAAAGTTCCTTAAAATGGGACACTTTTCCATATCCGATCTCTCTTGCTCCATTATTACTCCTTCTCGACTTCCTAAAGATCCTAGGGTTCATAATACATCAAGCCATCTTGAAAGATGAACTCCTTGTACTCATCCAACTTTTCCATTTTAATCACGAAAATTTCACAATCCTTTTTCTTGGCTCTTTGCAACTACACATCGAAGATTTGTCGCGACTTTTCTTCGCCAAGTGTACCTTGCAAGTACACCTTATTTTCGAGGTGATCTAGACACTCAACCTTGGCACTATGCCTCCATAACCAATTCAACCCTAGAATAATGTCATAAGATCCTAAGGGGGCTACATAAAGATTTACTTCTATTGAGAAATTCAGAAGTTCAACCCTTGCCTCAAATAGACACTACTCTACCTTGGCTCTTGTTTGGTTTGCATATTGTATAGACCAAGACCTTTTCATGTATCTAGCTTTCCTAGTTAACTTTCTTGCTACTTTAGGAAAAAAAAAACTTTTTGTAGTACCAATTTATATTACAATTGAAATTGGTACACCAAGTAAAGTACTTGGAACCTCAATTGGAGTAATTTAGTACTCCTCTTGTCGATTATCCAGTGTTGCATGAATTCTTTGTTGGAATGTTTCCTGTTGGGAAGTGTTGATGCCAAAAAATGACAGGGTAACAACCTTATTGGAAACTCAATTAATGGGGGACCAATTGCACTAAACTGAGTCACCTTCGGGTTTTTAAAGAAGTTGACTTCTTTTTTATTTAGGGTTTTGGAATGGGAATAGGAAGCAAATATAAAAAATAAAGATCTAACTAAGGCGATGCACCAAGATGTAGATTTAGGCATGGCAAATCAATCTTTGGGATACGATTTAAGGGCCCGTTCAACAATCTACTAAGTCCCAGAATAACAAAAATCAAAGATGAAAACTTGAATAATTTATCTAATAACATAAAATAATTCCCATAAACATCTACTGAAAAGAAGAGTCAAAGACATGATCTAAATCAACAAAATTGTATTGAAATCATAGAATTTTTGTAAATAAATAACTCAGTACAATAATGACATAGTATAATGTTTTGTCAAATAGCTTAAGAAAACAAAAAGGCCAAACAATGGCATAGTCTATGAGTCTCATACAATAATCTAAAACAATACAAAAAGGCCTAGTGTCTTTCATAGTTTTTCTATATCTTCCAAACTCATTTTCTGAAAGAAGAAGCAGTACATATAGATAAAAATTCCACCGCCTGGCAGGCCAATAATAGAAAAGATTCCTTCACCATGCATGATGATGCCCAAAGAAATGATTTCCCTTGGTCGTTGCAATAGAAAAAGACTTGACCCATTAACGTGCTCACCCTCAAGCCAAATGCATCCCCTACGAATGATGGCAGTGGTCCCAGCAGAACATTTTTTGACATATGTCACCTACCCACGGGGGTAGTTAGGACACGTGGCAGCATGGCAGGGCTCGTTGATTATTCCTCCTCTTTGCGATGAAAATCCTCCTCAGTGAAGACACGTGGAGGTAGTCTCCACTACCGACGTTGACTGTGGGGTCTGCCAAAAAGTGTATGCAAACCGATGCTATGTGGCACTCGAACGGGGCCTGATAGGGAAGCGATGGGAAGCAACTTTCAAGTGCCCGCAGTGTTGACACGTGGAAGCATGGCGAGGGCCAGAAGAGGAGCGTAGGAAGAAATCTATATGGAGAGTTCCTGGTAGACACATGGTGGCAGAGGGAGAAGCTTTTCAAAAAGGGGTTGGGAATATATGGAGCATGGGCCAAACTTCGCAAAAGAAGAATAACCTGAAGGGAGCTTGAGGAAATTTATATCCACAACTTTTGGCAACTATTAGGGGCGTTTCGCCTGCAGAACGAGGAACCTAAAAATTTCTGGTTTGCAAACCAAAGCCATATCCATTGGGTGATATAATCAAAGCTTTGAGAGAGTGGTCTGCAGAGGCAGCCAGTCAGCCTCAGATGGCATCGATATGTCATGCAAATTCTCTTACGCTCTATGTAGATCGATCATCTCTTTGTATGACGGCGACGTGGATGTACCTATTGACAGATGGCTCTGAGAGATTGTTTTTGGCTACTTGTGTTGTCATTAATGGCAACTAGTGTTATCAGTATGATTTGCAGTATCAACATTGTTTATACCGGCAAGGAAACTAAGACTCTGTAATCTACTGGCAGAAAGAATGAAGAATAGGACATCCGGTTGGCAAGTTGATCCGATCAACTCTCCAGATCATTATTTCATGGTGTGGATCTCTAGGAAATCTTTCTTAGCATTTACACTATCGTCTGATGAGTTTTGTGGTATAGTATTAAGTCGGAGTTCGAGTTAGAGTTTCGGTAGCAATATGTTTCATGGTTTGTTTTCCATTGTGGCCAACATGTTTCATATGGCGTATCATGGATATATGTAGAATATTTATTTTGTTATTTCCTATGTTTGAAATCTTGGTTTGGGTCCCTACTAAAGTATAGCCGACTTGTGTGGATACGTATCAATTCTAATTAGAGATTTGAGCCAACATAACCAAAAATATTATATTTTATTGTGAGGTCAACATACATTGAATTTATGATTAGCGGGTATATAAAGGAGATCGGTAAACCATTTTGAGAGTGATATGCAAGTCATGGTAGTAGATATAATGTAGTAGTGAAGGAGTATCAAGAAGTGAGTGAAAAGAGCAGGTCAGTTGTTTGAGGGAAAAATAGTTTTGGTATGCTAAGAGTGCAGAGCAGAGCAGAGGAGAGCAGAGCAGAAGGGCGATCCGGTCAAGAGATCCGGAATTTGATTGAGAGCCTCAGTGGAACTGAATTCTAGAATTTGCAGATGTTGTACTCTTAGTTCAATTTTTTTTTGTAATATCTGTTGGTGTAATTAATATTTAATTACACATTTGCATAAGTTTACTTAGGTTTATTCCTAAGTTATAGGATCTTATCTTTATCTTTCGAGCTATCTTGTTGCTCAAGATAAGATTAGGTTTTCACATCTTTGCTTTTATAAAGCAAATAATCTCTTTTAATTAATTGTCTCTTTTTGAATATATCAATTTGCATGTTTTTATGCAAAGCTTCTGCTTTTCTATTTTTCTCTTCTGTGGAAGGATATTCTGGTTTGCATTTCATATCTTGGCTATTCTAACATGGTATCAGAGCCACGATTTGCAGCCCCTTCTCAGCCTTTTTGGAGGATTTCGTTGCAGAGCTCGTTCGGAGTCCCTCGAGGGTTTCTTTCCTTGAGCATCATTCTGGAGCGTCTTGGATCAGATCAGGGTTTTCCGTTGGATTCAGAGTGCTGGAAAAAGTCAGAAATGACTTTTATTTCATTTATTTTGGTCACCATTTTCCAGATCTGTGAGGGTTGTAAGATAAGTGATTTTTCTTATAGATCTAGGGGTCACCTGATTTTCTGAGCACTTTGGGCCCAAACGGACCTCGCCGTTGGATTCGCAACGCCCAAAAACCCCTATTTTGATATAAAATTTGTCCAATTTGGACATTGTCGACCGGAGAGGCAAAAATTTTTTGCAGGGAGGCTATACGGCCTCCCCAGCATGCATTCTGAGGCATATTTTTTGAAAAATTTCAAAAAAAAATTTAAAAAATAAAAAAAATTGATGAATTTTTTGTGCAGCCAGTGTATTTTCTCCGGCTGCCGCCGCTCCACCAAGCGGCCACCGCAGGACCACTACCGGCCCACCTCCGTTCGGCTGAACCACCCACCTGCCGCTCCCATCTCAGCCCCCGTGGGCTTATTTTTCTTCCTAGCGGTCTTATCGGTGACCGAGAGCCGAGATCCGCCCCGGCCGACAGTTCTTAGCACCCGCCCTGGTCACGTGGGTGACTGGGGGCCGCACCTAGCTCCCAGCCGGTGGTCTTCAGTGCCAGCCCCGGTCACGTGGGTGACCAGGGGCTCCGCCCAGGAGCCAAATACCCAGCCCCCTGGTCCGCCCAGGTGACCAGGGGCTTAATTTTTTTTAGCCCCTAAGGGCTGTGCATGGCCAAATTAGAGCTTTTTTGAAAACTTTCACGGAAACGGGCATATCTTGGGCATACGGCATCCTTTTTTTGCAAACGAGATATCATCAGAAAGCTGTTTCAACGCTCTATGCAATGGTTTTGGTGAGATTTTCTAGTTTTGCAATTTTGATGCTTTTTTAAGCCTCGAAAGTCAGTTGTTTCCATTTTCACTCTGGGACGCATATCTTTTCACTCACTTATCCGTTTTTCATGATTTTCACGGCGTCGGAAAGCTGGTTTCAGCCTCTATGCAGATCTGAGGTCATTTCCAGAAAATGTGTAACTTATTTTATGCATGCATTCATTTTTGTTTCGTGTGCTAGGTTTGCATTTTCCGCTTATGTTTCTACATATTTTTTGCATTATCTCCTTATGCAATCATTGGGTATTGTAATAACGAACTGATATAAAGTTCCATTATGGGGGGTTCTTGCATCCATCTTTCATTTTGGTGACAACTCGCATGAGTTCGTCTAGTTTCTGTTGTCTCCTTCTAGCTTCTTTCTTGCTTAGCTGGATACATCTTTGGTTTGCTTTGGTGCACACTTCACAGTGGGATTTTATGGTTCTTGATCCTCATTGGTTTAGATATTTTCCATTTGAAGGCCATGGTTTTATGGTTAATGTTCCAGAATCTTGATGGTACTCGTCCTATGGGCAGTTTTAGTTTTAGTTTGGCATTGGCTTTGGAGACACCTTTTCTAGATTTGTCATCATTATGGGTTCATCTTTCATCTACTGTTGCTTCAGATTCTAGAGTTGATCCAGTATGTGAGTTTCCAGTGTTCCTTGGCATCGGGTCTACTGTTGCATTTGTGATTCTGATTGGTATTTTGCAAACAGAACTATCTTTCCTTGCTTGCCAGATTTGGGGTTCCAGTGTTGCTTCATCAGAGTTCTTCCAGTGATTCTTCGCAGCAGTTCATCTCACTGAGGGGGGTTTCTCTCTCTCTTTGTATTTGTACATGAGTACCTCGATCAGGCCTTGTTGCTGGGACTCATATTTGCATAATAATTTTCTTCTCCCTAAGTTGCACTTATGGGGTGTTGGTGTAATTAATATTTAATTACACATTTGCATAAGTTTACTTAGGTTTATTCCTAAGTTATAGGATCTTATCTTTATCTTTCGAGCTATCTTGTTGCTCAAGATAAGATTAGGTTTTCACAACTTTGCTTTTATAAAGAAAATAATCTCTTGTAATTAATTGTCTCTTTTTGAATATATCAATTTGCATGTTTTTATGCAAAGCTTTTGCTTTTCTGTTTTTCTCTTCTGTGGAAGGATATTCTGGTTTGCATTTCAGATCTTGGCTAGTCTAACAATATCAAATATGTTTTGTAAGGAAGTGAACCTTCTCTTTTGAGCAGTGAGCTCTAAGCAGTGTCCCTAAATGCAAGTGCATTCCCCTTTTATCATACTTTTAACAGAGTAAACATTGTGGATTAATCTCCATCGTGGTTTTTCCCCTAACAAAGTTTCCACGTAAAAATATTTGGTGTTATGGTGTTCATTAATGAGACTACATGATTTCATTTGTTATGTGTTGCAAATGCTATATGAAGTTTAATTATTGTTGTTAATAGTTTTAGATCTGTTTGGAAAATCAAAATCAGTGAACACTGATTCACCCCCCTCTCAGTGTTCCCAATGTCCAACAATTGGTATCAAAGCAGGTTCCTCTTCAGAAGTTTAACAGATTCAGGTAAATCTTGAATTACAATGGATGTTGGTGGTCTTCAACAACAACTTATGGTAGCACTTGATGATCTTGATCAATCTAAAGTGGAGGTCATTGAATTAAAGGAAAATCTTGCAGATGCCAAAAAATTCATTCAATCACTAAAGGATAAGATAAATGAGTCAAGAGAAAAGAGGGAGTTATGTGATTAGTTGAAGCAAAAAGAAAGCAAAGGTCTAGATGATGTCCGTCTAAATCGAACCCTAAAAGAAATAACAGAAGAATGTGAGAAGCTAGCCAAGGACAATGCAGCCCTAAAAGTTGAGATGGAATCTGTGGTAATGAAGTTTACTAAAGAAATTGAACAAAGGAAGAAGAATGAGGAGAATATTTCCCAGTCCCTAAAAGAAAAATCTGAAGAATGCAGCAGAATTAATAGTAGAACCATTCAGCTGGAGGTAGAACTGTACTAGGCCATAAACTATGAACACGAGATTGAGAGACAAATAGTTACTCTTGGAAATGAGCTTGCTACTGCAAATGAATTGAAGGAAAAGTTCAGGATAAGTTCTACTAAGCTTGATGAGATAACCAAAAGTCAGAGGGATACAAATGACAAGCGAGGTCTCAGCTATGAGAAGGGTGAAAGCTCTAGATCTGAACATAAATCTGAAAAGAAGAACAAAGGCAGAAGACATCTGGTAAGGAAACCCAATGGTCAAATATTTAATGGATATTGCTTTACTTGTAATAAATTTGGACATATGGCTTCTCAGTGTAGAAGAAGGATAAACCCTAGTACTCCATCATTTTCTTGTCAATGTTTTAAATGCAAAAAGTTTGTTCATAAGGCATTGTTGGAAATATGTGCCTCAAATAATACAGGCTGAAACCTCCATTAGAGCCAAGTCGGTGTGACATCTTCATTGTCTGGCCGACTAGCAGCTTGATTCATTCTAGTTTGTACTTGTCACTATGACCTTGTAGATGTCTTGCCGAATGTTGTCATTGTGGAGCTATCGCTATGACAAGGAGTGTTCGGTATGACCTCTTAGCACTCGGGAGACCTTTGGCCGACAGGCCATTCAATCGTGTATCGGGGAGAGTCATGGCGACCATGGGCTTCAGGGTAGCTTATAGCGGCTCGGTGAGAAGTCCCAGTGAACAGTAAATGTCTTGCCGACAGGAATACATTTGATATCTTTGCCATAACATAAGGGTCCCGGTGTGACGTCTTAGTGATAGATGAAAGTCATGCTGACAGGGACACACTCGGGAGTTATCGATGTAACACAGAGGCTTCGTTATGAAGTTTGGGCGATATGCAAATGTCTCATCGACGGAGGCTCAAGGGTTGGCTATCAGGGTAACTCAAAGATCTTGGGAAGATATCTTAGCGAACGTTGAAGGTCTCACTGAGAGAAACACCTTTTGGGATCTTCGGTATAACTCTTGACGACAGATGAAGCTTTTAGGGTAAGTCCTAGAGCTCGGTGAGAAGTCTTAGCGAGAGTTACATGTCTCACCGACAACACTTTATGTTGGAGCCTTCGGGGTAACATATGGAGATCAGTATGATCTCTCGGTGAAGGGCGTATGTCTTGGTGACTGTTGATAGCTTCAGGGTAATAATAGAGATCTCAAAGAAACCTCTTGGCGATAATATTAAGTCCTGCCGACTGGTGTTTGGAGCTTGGTGTAACAAATGACTTTGGTATAACCTTTGGTGACTCACTATGATCTCCTGGTGAAAGCGATAGGTCTGGGCGACTGCTTGGTGTTTCGGCATAACATTGAAAGCTTGATAGAATGTCTTGGCGACTATGGTAACTCTTGGTGATAACGATATGAAGGTTATGTGGCATAGGCGAGACACTGTTAGTGTCTCATCGAGATGCCAACATAGTGTGAATTCTATTGACCGAGTAAGACCTTCTGATGTGGCATCTCTTGGACGAATAGGAGGAGCTGAATGTGAACAGTTAGCAGTTGGTTCATTGTGACGATTCTGTGAGGAAGTTCTATAGATAGAATTCGATATGGATATACTCAGAGATTGTAGTTTGTGATCAGGTTGGATTATCGATTGGTTCGTTGGTTGATTCGACAGATTGTTGTTGATCAGTGAATGTATTCTAATCTGTAAAGGCTGTAACTTGAATGTTTTTGTTCGAAGAATGTTCATGGTGATTGTTGTTGTATAATGACACTAGAAAGATAAGTCTAGAATTTTGTATGTAATCTTCATTACTGTAATACAAAGTGATTTCTCTTGGTGTGGTGGGTTTTTCTCCCATAAGGGTTTTCCCATGTATATCTGGTGTTCATGTGTGATTGTCAAATACTCTATTTCTGTTATCTACTTCATAGTGCATCTTAGTTGGATTGTAATTGTAAATTTTAAAGTGTATCTACATTCTTTCCTGAGGTATTGACGTTAGGAGAATTGTTTTCCGCATCTAATTTTCCTTAGAAGTGGTATCAGAGCCTGGCCAGTTGTGTTATCCTTGTGGGTACGTTGGGTTTTTTGAGTCAATTCTATTTCAGTGGGAGTCTTGTAGAGTTTGTTATTTCTAATTACAGGTTAAGATGGCTAGTATGTCTAGAAATTTTGAAATAGAGAAATTCAATGGTAGTAACTTTGAGTTGTGGAAACTCAAGATGGAGGATCTTCTAGTTGATCGTGATCTGTGGCTTGCAGTGTCTGGAACTAAACCTATAGGCATGAAGTAAGAAGATTGGGACCTTGCAGATAGAAAGTCTAAGGGGCTGATAAGGCTCTGTTTGGCAGACTCAATGCTTTTGAATGTGCATGAGGAGAAGACTGCCTCTTCTTTGTGGAAGAGACTGGCGTCTATTTATCAGGGGAAGTCTTTAGTGAATAAACTGTTCTTGAGGAAGAAGTTGTATTATTTGAGAATGCAGGAAGGAGGGTCTGTGGCTGATCATTTGAATGCATTTAATATGCTAATTGCTCAATTGACATTTGTTGGTGTAAAATTGAAGAAGAGGATCGATGTATGCTTCTATTGTGTTCTTTTCCAGACTCATGGGATCATCTGGTGATGGCTATTGAGAGTACAACATCCAGTTTCAAGATGGAAGATGTTGTTGGTTCTTTGCTATCAGAAGAAATGAGAAGGAAATTTTTTGAGATGGCGAAGGAAGCTCTTGCTGTCAGAGGAAGACCGAAAGAGAAAGGCAAGAAGAAGGACAAGAAGTCCAAATTGAAATCAGAGGGGAGATCAAGTCTCCTGGAAAGAAGTCCAAGGTGAAGTGCTGGAATTGTGGGAAACCTGGTCATGTTCGAAAGGATTGTAAAGAGGAGAAAAAGAAGAAGAAGGGCTCTTCCGATAATGGTTCTTCTCATAGTGATGGTGACGCATTCATTGCAACCTTGGCTACACAGGCATCAGATGATGTCTAGCTGATTGATTATGGAGCATCGTTCCACATGACATCTCAGAGAGAGTGGTTCACAAAGTATGAAGAATATGATGGTGGAAAGGTGTATTTAGCAAGTGATTCAACTTTGGAGATTGTTGGTGTGGAAGATTCAGGATACAATTCCCTGATGGCAGAGTAAAGGGAATTAATAATGTAATGCATATACCAGGTCTGGCTCAAAACTTACTTTCTGTAAGTATGCTAAATGATATTGGAGTACAAGTCTTGTTCTCTGGTAATGGCTGCAAGATAACTAGAGGTTCAATGGTCCTGGCTAGAGGTGCTCGAATTGGTACCCTGTACAAGCTAGATGCACAGGCTGTTCAATGTAACAGTGTCTCTAGAAAGTCACTGAAAGCTGCTCATGGAGGTAAAGAGGGAAATATCCCTAATTATGTAAACTCTATGGAAGTAAAACTTCCTACAGAGAAGACTATGTTTTGGCATCATAGGTTAGGCCACATAGGAGAAAAAGGTTTAAAAACCTTGAAGAATAAAAACCTGGTTGAGGGGCTCGGATTGTAATCTTGAATTTGAATTTTGTGAACACTGTATATATGGAAAGAAGACCGTGTTTCGCTTTTATTCCAAATTCCTCATAAATCTTCTGGTTTGTTAGATTATATTCATTCAGATGTGTTTGGTCCAGGAATGTTCCTTCTTTGTCTAAATCAAGATACTATGTGTCATTTATTGATGATTATTCAAGAAGAGCATTTGTATATTCTCTAAAAGTAAATTAGAAGTGTTCAGTTGATTTAAGGAATTTAAGAACCTTGTTGAAAATCAGACTAGTAGAAAAATAAAATGCTTAAGGACTAATAATGGCGGTGAATTCTGTTCTGATGAATTTGAAAGATACTGAAAGACCATGGAATTAAAAGACACAAGACTACACCTTATACTCCACAGCAGAATGGAGTTGCAGAAAGGTTCAATAGGACAGTGATGGAGAGAGCATGAAGTATGCTCAGTAGTGCTAGCTTGGAGGAGAAGTTCTGGGCTGAGGCTGTATCTACTACATGTTATATAATAAATCATTCTCCAAATTCTGCTCTTATTGAGAAAACACCTTTGGAAGCATGGTTTGGTAATAAGCCCTCACTTAGACATGTTCGTGTTTTTGGCTGTGAGGCATATGCTCATGTGCCGGATGTGAAAAGATCTAAATTGGAGAACAGGTTGTCAAATGTATTTTTATTGGCTATAGCGCTTTCATAAAAGGATACAAGCTTTGGAATCCGATACAGAGAAGGTTGTATACAACGAAGTGTAATATTTCATGAGCTGAAACCTTCCACTTTGGATCTGCAGTCAGAGACAAAGTCAAATAACAATAAGGATGTAGCATTAATTCCTCCTACACCAGAGAAAAAGGAATTCAAAATTCAAAATGTACCTGAAAGTGAGGAGAGCTCAAGCAGTTCTGAAAGTTCTGAAGAAGAAGAACCTCAGCCTCAGCCAATGAGGAGGTCAACCTGAGAAAGAAAACAACCAGATAGGTATGGGTTCTCGTTGATTGATTCTACTTGTGCCTATGCTTTGATTTCTAGTATTGATGAGCCTAGGACTGTGAAAGAGGCATTTAAAATGTCTGATTCAGATTCTTGGTTGGATGCCATGGAAGAAGAGATGGCATCATTAGATAAGAATGAAACCTAGAGTCTGGTGCCCTTGCCTAAAGGCAGAAAGGCTGTTGGTTGCAAATGGGTATTTAAAAAAAAGATTGGTCTGGATGGCAGTGTAGAAAAGTACAAGGTGAGACTGGTTGCAAAGGGGTATTCCCAGGTAGAGGGAATCGATTATGGGGAAATATTTTCTCCTGTAGCAAAGCTGACATCTATCAGATTTATTTTGTCACTTGCAGCAGCATATGACTTAGAGGTAGAATAGATGGATGTGAAGACAACATTTCTTCATAGCGATCTTGAAGAAGAAATCTATATGTCCCAGCCTGAGCACTTTGTTGAGAAAGGTAAAGAAAAACTAGCATGCAAATTAAAGAAGTCTCTGTATGGGTTAAAGTAGTCACCTAGAATGTGGTACCATAAATTTGATACATTTGTATTGTCTTTGGGATTTGTGAGATAAAAATCTGATCACTGTGTATATTATAAAGCTGAAAGTGATCAAGTATTAGTTATTGCTCTTTATGTGGATGATATGTTGTTCATAGGAAATAACAAGCTAATGATTTCTGACCTTAAGTCTCAGTTGTCTGCTAAGTTCGAAATGAAGGATCTTGGTGTAGCAAGGTATATTTTGGGGATGGAGATAACCAAGGATAGGAAGAATAGAAAGCTTTGGCTCAGTCAGAGTAAGTATGTTAGGACTGTTCTTGAGAGATTTTGTATGAATGATTGCAAACAACTAGTGGTCCCAGTCATGCATGGAATGAAGCTATCTGTTGAGGAATGTCCAAAATCTTCTAATGAGATGGAGGACATGACCAGTGTACCCTATGCTAGTGCAGTAGGTAGTCTTATGTATGCAATGGTCTGTACAAGGCCAGCCATTTCCCAAGCAGTGGGAGTACTTAGTCGATTTATGACTAATCCAGGAAGAACTCATTGGGATGCTGTGAAGAGAGTGTTTAGGTATTTGAAGGGAACTTCAGATTTTGCTTTGTGTTACCATGGGAACTTAGTTGAATCATAGAGGACTCTCAGCATTCATGGTTATGTTGATTCTGATTGGGCAGGGGACATTGACAGTAGGAGATCCACCAGTGGATACATTTTCATGTTGAATGGTGGTGCAGTGAGTTGGATGAGCAAGCAGAAAACTATAGTCACTTTGTCCACTATAGAGGCTGAATACATGGCAGCTACTCATGCTTGTAAAGAAGCTATATGGTTGAAATGTTTATGTTCTAACATTGGTTTTGATGCAGGGGAAATAACTATTTTCTGTGACAGTCAGAGTGCAATTTGTCTGGCAAGGAACCCTACTTTCCATGCCAGGACAAAACATATTGATGTACAGTACCACTTTGTACGAGATATGGTGGAGGATGGAAAGGTTAGTTTGGAAAAGGTTGATACTCTGGAGAATGTTGTAGATTCATTGACAAAACCAATGAGCACAGACAAGTTCAGGTGGTGTGCCAGTTCAATGGGCCTTAGTGCCCATGATTTTTAGTAAATTATGTTGTGCTCTGGAGGTTCCTGTATGATCTTCGTCAAGTGGGAGATTGTTGGAAATATGTGCCTCAAACAATACAGGCTAAAACCTCCATTAGAGCCAAGTTGGTGTGACATCTTCATTGTCTGGCCGACTAGCAGCTTGATTCATTCTGGTTTGTACTGGTCACTGTGACCTTGCAAATGTCTTGTCGAATGTTGTCACTGTGGAGCTATCGCTATGACAAGGAGTGTTCGATATGACCTCTTAGCGCTTGGGAGACCTCTGGGTGACATGCCATTCAATCGTGTATCAGGGAGACTCATGGCGACCACGGGCTTTGGGGTAGCTTATAGCAACTCAGTGAGAAGTCCCAGCGAATAGTGAATGTCTTGCCGACAGGAATACATTTGATGTCTTCGCCATAACATAAGGGTCTCGGTGTGATGTCTTAGCGATAGATGAAAGTCATGCCGATGGGGACACACTTGGGAGTTATCGATGTAACACGGAGGCTTCATTATGAAGTTTGGGTGATATGCAAATGTCTCACCGACGGAGGCTCAAGGGTTGGCTATCAAGGTAACTCAAAGATCTCGGGAAGATGTGTCAGTGAACATTGAAGGTCTCACTGACATAAACACCTTTTGGGATCTTCAGTATAACTCTTGACGACAGATGAAGCTTTCAGGGTAAGTCCTAGAGCTCGGTGAGAAGTCTTAGCGAGAGTTACATGTCTCGCCGATAGTGCTTTATGTTGGAGCCTTCGGGGTAACATATGGAGATCAATATGATCTCTTGGCGAAGGGCGTATGTCTTGGCAACTATTGATAGCTTCAGGGTGACAATAGAGATCTTAGAGAAACCTCTTGGTGATAATGTTAAGTCCTACCGACTGGTGTTTGGAGCTTAGTGTAACAAATAACTTCGGTATAACCTTTGGTGACTCGCCATGATCTCCTAGCGAAAGCGATAGGTCTGGGCGACTGCTTGGTGTTTCAGCATAACACTGAAAGCTCGACAGAACATCTTGGCAACTATGGTAACTCTTGGCAATAACTATATGAAGGTTATGAGATTCCAACACAGCGCGAATTATGTTGACTGAGTAATACCTTCCGATGTGGCATCTCTTGGACGAATAGGAGGAGTTGAATGTGAATAGTTAGCAGTTGGTTCGTTGTGACGGTTCTGTGAGGAAGTTCTACAGACAAAATTCAACATGGATATACTCAGAGATTGCAGTTTGTGATCGGGTTGGATTATCAATTGGTTCGTTGGTTGATTCGACAGATTGTTGTTGATCAGTGAATGTATTCTAATCTGTAAAGGTTGTAACTTGAATGTTTCTGTTCGAAGAATGTTCATGGTGATTGCTACTTTATAATGACACCAGAAAGATAAGTTTGGAATTTTGTATGTAATCTTCATTACTGTAATACAAAGTGATTTCTCTTGGTGTGGTGGGTTTTTCTCCCATAAGGGTTTTCCCACGTATATCCGGTGTTCATGTGTGATTGTCAAATACTCTGTTTCTATTATCTACTTCATAGTGCATCTCAGTTGGACTGTAATTGTAAATTTTAAAGTGTATCTGCATTCTTTCCTGAGTTATTGACGTTAGGAGAATTTTTTTCCGCATCTAATTTTCCTTACAGGCATTAGAATGCAGAAGTATGCCTATCAATAAAAGTAACATTAAATTCTATACCTATGGAAGATTTGGACATGTTGCTAATCAATGCAGGTCAGGAGGAAATTAGTGGAATGGCTGGTATAGACAGAAAGGTTCGGTATGTTTCAATTGTAACAATCTTGGACACCTTGCAAAATTATGTAGGAACAGAAACATAAATAAAAGAGGTCTAGTTTATCAAGGAAGAAACTCACAGAAAGACAACAAAGGAAAAGAAAAAGCATTTGTGGAAGAGATAAGAGATCAAATGAAGAAAACATGGGTGAAGAAAAGTGAATCTAAAGAAGGAGGTTGTACTGGACACTCCCTATGGTAACTCTTCCGGTAATTGATATCAGGCCAGGGGCCTAGGGGGAGTTTTTCATGAAAATATCTTGTCCGCTTGTGTATAATTGGCACCGAATTGTTGGATGTTTTCAGTCATTGTGCTATTCATTAATGGAAGTATTAGCAATCATATGTTGAATTGGATGAAATGGTACAGGTCTGTAGTTGAATTCTTTGCTTGTTGTCTGAGTTTGCAGAGTGAACGAAACTTCTAGGGCAACACATTTAATTCGATAGAAAGTAAAGTAGGTAAAGTTATAAAAAGGGCATTTGAAACCCTAATTTGTCATTGTGCATTGAAGGAGAACAGTTCGAGAACATTTTTCTGCAATTTCAAAGGTGCGAAAGGTGATCCTAGCAACGAATTTCTAGGTATTTCTGTTGATCATTGATTTCATATCTATTTTTGCAATCGGTAGAACTCTGTTCAGGGCAAAACATGAAGCAAATCAAAGGAACTGTAACTCTATATGAGTATAGCAACCAAAAGATTAGGGATGAAATAAATTTGTTGTCGCTCACTGATTTCAAGAGGCTTGAAGAATCAAAGCATAAGAATTTGGATATATGGAGTGAATATCCTCATTTCTTCAATACAAAGATAATTCAGTTTGTTCTGAACAAATTGGATGGTGATATTCTCACTCTAGAAAAACCTTATCAAATTTCTAAGGATGTGATTAGAAATCTAACAGGCTTATGCAATGTTGGTGATATACCGAAGAAGAAGTCGATTCACAATATTGAGGTTGAAACCCTAACCAAAATAAGGGGAGATCAAAGGGCTCTGATAATTGCATCGATTAAAGATCCTTTGACAAGATATGTTACACAT
The DNA here is from genome assembly GCA_007258455.2 of Sequoia sempervirens. Taxonomy (NCBI): domain Eukaryota; kingdom Viridiplantae; phylum Streptophyta; class Pinopsida; order Cupressales; family Cupressaceae; genus Sequoia; species Sequoia sempervirens. The sequence continues at coordinate 106,167,565 of VDFB02252616.1, read as the reverse complement.
GGAATCTAATATAAGATCTACTTTAGAAAATGAGAAGGATCAACCTCGACAGGTGCTGCATATATCGCTCATAAAATGATAATTGAAAATGAAGATTTTGACCTATGTAGTCTGATGAAGGATCAAATGATGGAGAATGTTAAATTAACAAAGGATATTGACTACCCCTTCAGGTTTGGCACTCTAGTAATATGTATTATGATGTATTTTCTAAACTGTTTGCCTATGAAGGACAATGTAGTGTGGAGAGAAAATATTATAGTTTGTAAGAAAATCTTCAATCATTATAACTCTTTTGACAATTGTGAACAAGTGTATGAAAGATTCTTTAGGAAGGTGTTAGAAAGGTTTAGAGAAAGTGTTATCCCTCTCCCAACAAAGTTAACTGAAGTTGGTTTATCCTCCAGAAAGGTAGTGAAAAAGTAGGAGAGGAAGTGATATGGGTGGTGTCACTCATCCATTACCCAAGTCAGCAAAGGTTGAAGAAAAAGGGAAAAGACAATTAGTTGTGGATATAGAGGATGAAGTTTCTAAAGAATATACTCCAAGAGATCAACCAAAACTAGGTGGACAGGAAATAATAATAGCTGAAGATAGTGATGAAGAAGGTGCTCTATTCAAGTCAAAGATAGTGTAAATCATTTGGGATGAGGATGGTATGAAAAAGCTATTAGACATATGGTTAAATGGACCATCTTATGAGCATGATATTATTGAAAACACTCTAGTGAGATACTTTACTGATAATAATATTGAGTTGGAGATTCTGCAGGATGTTCTCCCAAAAGAACTAATTGAGTGTGTCAAGGAAGCCATGCAATCCATGCCTCTAGACAAAAAAGAGGAGGAAATAATTTCCCATTTAAAGATGCAATTTAGGCTCTCTTTCCAAGTTGAAGAAGAAAATGAATGAGCTACGACATTGCATTGATTCGGATAATAAAGTTTTCAATTACTATCTTCAGTGGCCTCATGTGGTAGGAAAGTATAAGGATAAGCTGGAGGAAATCGAAAAAGAGCTTGTTAGAACTTGACAAGATTACAGTATGTCTTTGGACAAGAATGGAGATGTTAAGAAGAAGGTTTATACTCTACAGGTTGAGCATGCAAAGGTCCACTTTACTAGGAATACTCCTATTGATGCCTTCTGGAAAGTGAAAGACATAACTGAAGGGAGATTAGAGCAGATGATTGAAGTGCTTAAGTCAGGAGAAAAGCTGGAAGATGCAATCACCATTCCTGAGTCTCTTGTTTAGATCATTAACAGAACATCAGAGAATAATAGCTTGATCATAGCCATTTGGATTGCGGTGGACTCCTGGAAGAAATTCCTTCCAGAAATGAAAGCTAAGTATAAAATAATTTTCTGAATTCTTACAACAATTGTCCAATTTTAATCAATTTTTGCATCATCAGTTGGGGAGAATGGAGTAAGAGTAAGTGCAGTAAAATATTAAAGGAGAGAAAATAAGAAGAGAACTGTAGAGTGGATTTAGTAGAGCTTTGTCATTGATGTCAAAGGGGGAGAGAATGTAGTGAATTTTTTTTCTTGACATCCATAGGGGGAGCAATAATTTTGGTCTTGCTGAGTTTTTAGTTTTGACACATAGTCAATTTTTCACTAAGTGTTGCCATCAATGCCAAAGGGGGAGATTGTTGGCATATGGCTCTAAGAGATCATTTTTGGCTACTTGTGTTGTCATTGATGGCAACTACTGTTAGTAGTATGATCCATAGTATCAACATTGTTTATACCGGCAAGGAAACTAAGACTCCGTAATCTTCTGACAGAAAGAATGAAGAACAAGACATCTAATTGGCAAGTTGATCCGATCACTTCTCTGAATCATTATTTCGTGGTGTGGATCTCCAGGAAATATTTCTTACAATTTACACTATCCTCTGATGATTTTTGTGGTATATTGTATTAAGTCAAAGTTTGAGTTAGAGTTTCAGTAGCATGTTTCATGGTTTATTTTCCATTGTGGCCGACATGTTTCATATGGCGTATCATGGAGGGTATGTGCAGGATCATCATGGAAAAAATAGGCCCTTAAGTGGCAAAAAAATTAGAAAAATCAGAGTTAGGAAACTTGACATAAAAAATTGAATAAGTTATCTATATTATTTCAAAAATATGTAAGAATAGAATCTATAGCAAATTGAATGTAGTTTCTAAACTACTAGGTTTGTTTTTTAAAAGAAAAATCTATTTGGTGAAAATTTGAAATTTCAATGCAATGGTATTTAAATTTTAGGAAAAAATAAGAAGTAGGTGTCTCATAGACCACCCTAACCACAATAAAATGATAATATTTTTATAATATTTTAGATATAAGTAGAGGACTCATGCCCCATGTGATGCATATTTTTTTGTAATTTTTTCCAATTAAATAATTAATTATGATTTTTTATTACAACTTTTAAAAATATAAAAACCCGTATGTCTGACCACCTTAACTTGGTCAAAACTTCATGAAATTCATTTTTTCTTTTTTTAATCCTATAGTATGTGAAGCATAGAATGTGATGCATGTTTTGGATTCAAAAACTATGATACCATTTGAAAGCTATAGATGTTTTTCAATCAGCCTATCAATCAGGACTTTAGTCAAAATTTCAATAGAAAATGAATAATAATTACTTATTAAATTCAAAGTAAAGCATAATTTATATCAATCGAAAGTTGAAATCTCCTTTAAAAACCCTTTTTGTTTCATCAATTTTGGGTAAAAAAATAGTTGTCAGCCACATACCCATCATATTGCCACTTTTTTGCCCATCATGATACTGCACATACCCTGGATATATGTGGAATTTGTATTTTGTTATTTCCTATGTTTGAAATCTTGGTTTGGATCCCTACTAAAGTCTAGCCGACTTGTGTGGGTACGTATCAATTCTAATTAGAGATTTGAGCCAAAATAAGAAAAAATATTATATTTTATTGTGAGGCCGACATACATTGAATTTCTGATTAGCAAGTATATAAAGGAGATCAGTAAACCATTTTGGGAGTGATATGCAAGTTGTGGTAGTAGATATAATGCAGTAGTGAAGGAGTATCAAGAAGTGAGTGAAAAGAGTAGGTCAGTTGTTTGAGGGTATAATAGTTTTGGTATGCTAAGCAGTGTAGAGCAGTGTAGAGTAGAGCAGAGGAGAGTAGAGCAGAAGTGCGATCCGGTCAAGAGTTCCAAAATCTGATTGAGAGCCTCAGTGGAACTGAATTCTGGCATTTGCAGATGTTGTACTCTCAGTTCAAAATTTTGTTGTAATATCAAATATGTTTTGTAAGGCAGTGAGCCTTCTCTTTTGAGCAGTGAGCTCTAGGTAGTGTACCTAAATGCAAGTGCATTCCCCTTTTATCAAAATTTTAACAGAGTAAACATTGTGGATTAATATCCACCATTTTTTCCCCTAACAGGGTTTCCACATAAAAATATCTGGTGTTATGGTATTCATTAATGAGACTACATGATTTCATCTGTTATGTGTTGCAAATTCTATATAAAGTTTAATTATTGTTGTTAATAGTTTTAGATCTATTTGAAAATAAAAATCAGTGAGCACTAATTCAACCCCCTCTCAGTGTTCCTAGTGTCCAATAGTACTAGCCCCAGACTCGAGTTGGAAGAGTAGCCATGCTATCAGATGAGTGACGCCCTCAATATCCTCTACAGTAGGGGGTTGATTGAAGCTTTGAAAAAGAGGATGTGTCTTGCTGCTTCTCTTCAATCTTCACCGCAATCTATTCCGTTGTGGCCACCAAGTCATCACAAAGAAATGGGGAGGGGAAGCCCATTTGAGTTAGCTGGGAGAACTTCACCTGCATGCTATTCATAGTTCGGCTCAGTGTGGTCGTGCAATCGCTAGTGTGGAGGATCGTTGTACAACAGTTGATGAACTCCTTTGCTATTTTGGTAGTTGACTTGCAATCCCCAATTCCTGTGCTCACTAAGTCCTCATCTAGCATTGTGTATAGCTTATCCAACAATTTTTCTGCCTCAAGAACCTTCTCTGCGATGAATTGTGGGAACTGCTCAATAGTTCCACAAACTTCCTTACCTAAATTTTTTGCTTCTGCCATGAATTGGAGAGTCACCTGAAGAGTTAGGCAGAAGGCCTTGACCTTTTCCCAGTATGAGATATATAGCCACTGGGCTACTTGAAGGAGGTCCGAATGGGCAGCAGGGGGTTGGGGAAGATTCTTCAAAAAGCTAATCTCTACATCCTTTGAATCAACATCTTGTGTCACTTCTGCAATACTTTTTTCCACGGTGGAAATTTGTCCCTAGAGTTTTCTCAATTCAGCAAGCCAGTTTTCTTCGATCTGACTTTTGTTTGTTGATTCCCTTTCGAGGGAAAGCTTCATCTTCTAGACTTCCTTCTCCAATTGGGCTTGTCACCCCTAGAAATCCGTGTCCTTCTACTGCATTTTTTGCTCTAATTGAGCATGTTGATGCTCAAACTCCTCAATTTTTCTTTGCATCTCCTACTCCACCCGAGCCAACTGGTCCTGATATTCTTGGTTTTTTTGCTGCAGCTCGACAACTAGGTTGGGATCATAGGATTGGAACTTTGCAAGTTCCTCCTGGATTTTGACCTAACCTGTTTGCACTTTTTGTGACAAGCGCGCAATTTCTGCATCCCTTGCCTTGTCCTTTGCCGGTAGGACTTCTATCCTCTCAACATTTTTTAGCTCTTCTTCCCTCTTCTTGAGTTGGCGATCAAATTTGAGAAAGTCGGTGGTCACCACTCGTTTTGTCTCCTCCATGAGCTCAAATTTATCCTACGGCTAGGCTATGTTCAGATTGAGTCCCATAGCATAGAGGTTGTAATCATTGGGCTACATCTCTCCTTGTTGTTTGATGACGGTTGGATACATGGTTGCAAAATGCAGCGATTGTTGAGCCTCATTGAAAATAGTTTGTACCTTTGGCTTGGCCGACCTTTTAGCATCCTTAGCCTTTTGCTTCTGGATCCTAATAGCTTGTGCTTTTTTTTTTATTTCCCTCTAACAAAAATTCTGCTAGCGACCTAATGAGCTTTCCTACGAAAGGTGCACTGAGAGGAAGAATGAAAGGGAACGTGAAGGTAGTGGTTTCGGGAAATTTTTTCCTCAAAAGAGAGATTGTTTGTAGGGAGAATGGAGGAGTATGCCAAAGCCCAATCTGTGAACCAATGGAAGGACTCATTAGGTGCAGTGGCAGTAGCAGAGTCATGGTGGATTCCATCTACTAGGTGGACTGGGTTGAGGCCGACACAATAGTAGCAAGAAGGGGATCGATGGTAGCTCCAGAGGCAAAAGGTGAAGTGATAGTGGATGTAGATTGGGCTCCAGTGAAAGGTGGAAAGGTTCGCAGAGGAGTAAAAGCAAATGGTCCTACCTAGGAGAACTAGGAGAAACCTCCCATGACCATTGTAGCAAAAGAAAAGAAGGAATATGCCAAAGCCCAATCTGTGATGGGCAACGCGAAGACAATAGGAGGAACTAACGATTGCAAAGCAAGAGAAGAGGGAGCAAAAGATACATGTAGTGTAGATGATTGTGATCCTTGGCTCGTCACTAGCATCATGCCCATTGTGGGCTCCTAACTTGTTGTGGGTTCCTGCAAATCATCTCTAGGAGTTGTATCCATTCACTGCCTTTTGTTGGGTGGGGATTCATCCACCTCTGTGGCCTTTGATCATTGTTTTTGGGTTGTTATGGAACTTTTTGTGATCCAAGTGTGTGTATGTGAGGCTCTTGACCGCAATATATTCACCCAAACATTTGAAGAAGCCTTGCTAGGCTGCTTCATCACCTTTTCTTTCTTCTGTGCTGGGGTCGTCTATACTTATTTTTCCTTCTCCTTTCCCTTCCTTGTATACTTTCTAGCCTCATCTGGGTCTACATCCAAATCACTGCTTGTGTCGGTGTCCTCATCCTCGTTGTTCCACAACTTATCAAATATGTCATCCATCTCTACGTCTTGATAAGGGGTATCAAGGCATTTGATCTCTTGGTGGTAAACCCAAAAATATTTAATCCTTTCCTTGCTCTAGTTAAAATTCCTTATTAAATCATTGTGAAGGGTGGCCCCGATTTTGCACTTCTCATTATACTTCACTAAAGGGAAGTAAAACTTAAGCCATGGCGGCCTACTATCCTCTATAGTAATATGAGCCAGGTCTACCAATAGATCATACTGTTCCTCCAAGAGACTTCATTGCTTTTCCCAATAAGGTTGAGGGCTATGAGTTACCTTGATGAATGCATTTCCTAAGTCATTGAAGGGGTTGTACTGCCATTTGTCACAAATCATCACTAACCCCAATGAGCCAGCTTTACTTCAATCAACTTATGCGTCTGCTTTTTTTCCATTACCACCCACTTGTAGGTTAATGGGAAAAAGAAAAAACCTTTCTTTCCCTTTCCTCCACAAAAATTATTGTCAATAATTTCCATCTGCAAGAACACTTCAAGGGCCAATACCCTGTCTGTGATGCACTCTGGGATACATAATGGCTCCTCAGTAAAGCCGCACATGCGAATGAATGTAAAATCCCTCCCGAGGAACTAGTCGCATTTAGGAGTGAAACTTTGCATGCACCCCGTTTGGTTGGCAGAAAGCCGATAGAGATTTCCATCCTTACTCAAGTCTTGCAAAATCAAAGTCAAGAAAAATTCTGAAAAATGCATAATAATCATGTGTTGTGGAAAGGATGGAAGTCCATACATAAATTGGCTTTTTGAATCCCTTCTCAGTAAAAATAGATAACTGCATCCTTTTATTAAAAAATTCAAGGATCTGGTATAAAAACATATGAGCAAGGAAAGAAGGAAACCTGAACTTATGCTACATGTGGTACTCCTTGATTTGGCTCATCATTTCATAGTATATGACTTGTGCGAGGTCATACCAAAATAAGGACTATTTCCTATGCAATTGAAACCCCAGACCCAATTGAAACTCATGTACCCACTTGTCCTCGTCCATGCCACAAGAAAACTCCATCATAGAGAGCGCATCCTACATATCTTCCTTCAAAGCGATTTGTGAGACTAGAATTTGTGGTAGCTTGTTGAAATCTTCCTGGGGCCGCTGCGTTTCCAGGTTGAAAAAGTCCATAGCTTTGTCTCTGCCTCTCCAAAAGTTGCACCCACTTTCTCGAGTGAATGACTCCATCCTATCCACTTTAGAGTGTTTTATAGGGATGCATAGCATGCTCCAGATAGCATCTACACTGATGTTGACTCTCAGCTCCCGACCTTCAATGGTGTTGGTATCTGGGTTGAAATGTTCAATGCCCTCGTGAACAAGCTCTGGGTAGTAATGCACAAAGGGAACCATATACTACGAAAGACCACTAAACCATAGCTTGTACGCCATTTTCCTCTTGCTAGTAGCTGCTTTCATTCTTTCACAAGTTCCTTCCCTAAGAGTCTTAGGGTTCTTTGTGAGGACGAGATCATGAATGTTATCCCATTCTTCTTTTATCTGGGACTAGTCCCTGTGAGCCTTCGGCTTTTCTAGAACCCACATATGAATCCACTTTTTCTTTTTCTGGCATTCCAGGTGGCACATATGAGATTTCATCAAAAATATTGATGAATGGTGCTATTATCATGGCATCGAACAAGCTTTGTGTTGCCTCGACCTGTGTTTCCATATGAGAACTTTCAGCCATTTCAAGGTATTGTAAATTCCTGCGACATTCAATTTTTTTGCAATTTACTTTGGCTTTGTCTACACTCAAAACTCTTTGCTCTAGATAGCATACTCAGGAAGCTTTTACAGTGTTAGCCTTTCACATGCAATACTTAGCAATTTCTTTCTTAGAGTGGTAGACAACGGTTGCCTTTTAGCATTTAATTCGACATGTACTGCCAACTCCTTTGCTCATGCGAAATGAATTTCTTGCTATTTTGAAAAGACAATAATTCATAATGACAATTGATAATCATGTCCTACGATGAGATTTCCTTGGAAATTGAACTGACGATTCAAAGCATTTTAAGCTTTCGCATGCTCTAGCAATTAATATCTAAAAAAGAATAATTAAGCAAAACATGCAATGAGTACTTGAAAAGATTTCCATTCATCCTTGGAATTTGAGAAATGCCTCTAGTATGACACATCAACACCTGACCGTATGGATGATCACTTGGGAATGCCACCAATTTTCACTACTTAATTACCTCTTACTAATTCCGCATGCACAAATTCGTACACGACAGACGCAACTGGGTGGGAAATTTGAGCAGGCCTCTGGTGGGATTTTTGAGTTGGTACTTGACTAGAATCATGCTTATGGCACATAGATACCTCTCATATTTCTATAAATAGGCCCTAAGACAGTAGAAAAATCACACTTAGCATTTGAGAATAATTGGTATTAGGCAGTTGGGTCGAATTAGGCAATTGAGTAGAGTTTGCATTAGGCAGTTGCATAGAGCTTAGCATCATGAATACCCTAATTAGGCTAGTTTGCAACAAGTCTTAGATGCTTTTCTAGGTGAAATCTCCAATAGGCGCTTGAAAAGAATGACCAAAAATAAGCATTCATTGGCCATCATAGCCATGAAGTGGGTGCTAGGCCAAGATTGCATGGAATATGAAGATAAGTACAAAGTCAATACCGACGTCTGTTCTCATTTTTTCACATCTCTACTTCATATCTAGGTTCCCAAGCCAATGATCCTATGCCTTATGCTTGAAATATTTCCGAAGCACTTCTTAGGCAGCCTTGGAGAGGTGGTGGTGAATCTTGTGTATGGTCTAGGCCTTCCAACGGTGAGTGACCTTTGTAAGCATATTGAAGAAGATGCAATAGTGCCATGGGTATTGTTCTTGAGTGGGTTTTGCATCCTGTCACATGAAGAACATCGTCAAAGAGTGAATTGAGCTTGCCACTTCCTGCTTCATTGCTACAATTTCTCTTTTACGGTGTTGATTGTTATACTAACTTTAGGAACTTGGTGTTCCCTCCGCCACTCGCCATTGCTCCTATTGATGTTTCTATTGTTGTTCATGGTCCTATTGCTCCTACTACTGATGCTACCGATGAAGCTGTCCCAGAGTTGCTACTAATAATGATGCTCCTACTTGAGATACAATCCTCTTTCTCTGTTTCCAAGAAAATTGCTCTTAATCTTTTTTTTTTGTATATATGCCTAAAAAAGGCCTTTACCATATATATATATATATGAAGAAACTGCATACTATATAGATATACTTTAAAAGTATGGCCTCATAGCCATTGTGAAAATGTATTTATCAAAGTATATATATAATGAATATACAACTTATATAAACTTCCTTGTCTCTTTTTATTGTGATTCTGCAATATGGGTTCTCTTTTCTTCATTTCTTTGAATACCTTTTTAGTTTTGCACATATGGGTTCATTTTCTACTTCATGGGTTGTTGATGAGTTTGTGGAAAGATTGACCGACAAAACACGAAGAAAAAAATAATTACACTACTTACATATTTACACTGGAAGAATAATATTGAAGCTTTAATTAAAAAAATTTGAGGTGGATTCCATTAACCGGAATCCCCAATGCTTCCTTCTCCATGTTTTCTAATTCAAATGCATTGTGTTTCTTGCATTGAATTATTTAAAAAGGTCCTTCCCATAGACTGTCGAACTTTCCATGTTGGCTAGGCTTCACGGCCCTTTCATTGAAGTTTAATACTAGGTCTCAACATTTTAGACCCTAGTTTGAGGATTTCTTATCAAACCATCTTTTAGCCACCTATTGGTAGTTAGACATGGCTATTAGGTCCCTTTCCCTTTTTTCCTGTACTTCTAGCAACTTGGCCAACTGAACCTCCATGGCTCCATTTTCTTCAACTTCTAGGGATTTTAGCAGTTGTAGCACAAGAATCTCCATGGAGATGGGAAATAGCGCTTCTTTTTTGTACACTAACTCATACAATGAAGTCTTGAGGACTTGCTTGGGAGTTATGTGATCTACCTAGAGCGCTACCTGAAGGTTCTTATTCTCTCTGATGTTCCAACTCAATTCTTTTAATGAGTTGGACTAAATTTCTGTTAGTCGACTTGGCCAGGCCATTCCCCTATGGGTAGTAATTTGATGGAACTTTCAAGAATATGCCATGCACGAGTGAAAATTAACATACCTTAGAGCCTAGGAAATCCTTGCCATTCTCGGAGATGATGGTCTTTGGCAGGCCGAATCTCATCACTAGTTCCTCAAGGAAGTCCACAATCTCCACCTCCATTGCATTCTTCAGGGGCATGGCCTTAGTCCATCTGGTGAAGTAGTTCATGGCCATGAGGATCCATTTGTGTCCAGTGCTAGAGGTGGGATTGATCATCCCGATGAAATCAAGGCCCCATTGTGCAAACGACTCATCAACCACTATCATATTGAGAGGAATTGTAGAATTTTTTCTTCTTCCTATGAAGAATTGGAATTCTTTACAGGCTTTCACCAAGGAGTATGAGTCATTGAATAGTGTAGGCCATAAGTATCCAATGCACATGATTTTAATGGCGGTGGTCTTCGTAGAGAAGTGTCTACCCATACTATGGAAAGTGTCAATGATTCTCTTCGCTTGCTCTATGGTGACACACCACAATAGAACGCCATTGAAGTTTCTTTTGAAGAGGACCCCTTCAATAAGTGTGTATCTATCATTTTGTAGTTGGTAGAATCTTCTCTTTTGAGAAGGAAGGCCCAACAAATACTTTCTAGTGTGCATGAATCTCACTCTATCTGCTAGCCAGCAGCCTTCCGAGTCAAACTCATTTGTCAGAACCAACTCTGGTTGCTCCTCTTTAGCTGTCATTTCCTTGTCATATGCCAAATATTCAAATAGTCCCCTTCCTCAGATAGTCTTTGTAGGCCTGACCTCAATCTCATATTCAAGGATCTTAGTGATCCAATTGGACCTCTTTTTAGTGATCTCTCCTTCCATGATGTACCCACACACACTAGAATGTGTGACATATACAATCACCTTTTTGCAAGATATGAGGTGTCAAACTTCTTGAGTCCCTTTGCAATGGAAAACTCTTTCCTTTCGACAAAGTTGTAGTTTGTCTCATATTCCTTTAAGGTCTGAGAGTGAAATGCTATCGAATGTTCTCCCTTTCCTTCATCATCCTTTTGAGTTAGCATAGTAGCAATGCTGGATTTGCTACTAAATACATACATTATAAAGTCCTTTGATAGGTCTGGATTTACCAACACAAGAGCTAAAGAAATAGTGTCCTTAGCCTTCTCAAAGGATTCTCTAGATTCCTTTGTCCATTTGAATAACTGATCCTTTTTTAGAATCAGGGTGATAGGTCTAATTAGCCCTGCAAAATCGGAAATGAATTTGCTTACAAAGTTAACCTTCCCCAAAAAAGACTGGACTCCTTTCTTATTGACTAGTAGGGGGAAGTTCCCTAATTTCCTTTACCCACTTAGGATCAATCACAATTCCTTCTTTGGACACTACATGCCCCAATAATTTACCTTGCGGTACTCCAAAAACACATTTTTTAGGGTTCAGGGATACCCCGAACTCCTGGAATTTTTTGAAAACCATTTCAAGGTGATCGAAATGATCATCCTTATACTTGGAGAATATAGTCAGATCATCCAAATAGATTAAGATAATATTTATGATCAATTATTTGAAAGAAATATCCATTGCTCGCTAGAAAGTGGCTCCCGCATTTGAGAGGCTGAAAGGAATTTTTGCATAAGAAAACATTCCCCACTTGGTAGTGAACATTTTTTTGTGTTGGTCCTCTTCTTTTACCCAGATTTGGTTATAACTGAAGAAATCATCCAGCGGAGAAAACATTTCCGATCCTACCATTGTTTGCAAGATTGCCTCCATAGAAGACAACAGGTAGTGGTCCTTTAGGGATGCTCTGTTCAGGTCCTGAAAGTCAACACATAGGAGGATATCTCTATTCTTCTTTCAGACTGGGACTAGATTAGATACCCATGTGCTATGCTTGATCAAGAAAATGATCCGAGACTAAATTATCTTTGTCAGCTCTTGCCCATCAGTGCCTCAATCTTGAGATTCACTGGCCTCTATTTTTGGTGGACTGGTTTTGCACCTTCTGTTAGCTCTATCATATGTTGGATGATGCTGAGATCATATCTCTTGAGGTCATCATATGACCAGGCTACTACTCCTTCATACTTTTCACAAAAGTTAATGAGCCTTTCTTTATCATGATGCGGGACATCCTTCCCGATTTTGAGCTTTCTTCCTTCTTCAACCTGAAGGTTTGCATAGTTGCTTTTGTTTGCTACAAAATTCCTCTTATCATTCCTCGCATTGTCACAATCAAACAGGTTTTTGAGAGTGACCAGCCCCTATAGATGCTTGTTGGACTTCAACTAAATGATTTTTCCATCGTAAGACTTAGAAATATTTGATTGGAGTTGCTCAACAAACTCTCTTGACTATTGGATGAATGAGGAAATGTGTTAATCACTTTTGAACACTTGCCAACTCTGATCATTGTTGGGAATTGTAGGTCGTATGATCACTTGCATAAATTATTTGTTATGAATTAGGTTGGAAGTAGGGTCAAACTGAGATCTGATTGTGGTCATCTGATCAACATTAGCATTTTGTTCTCGGGGCACTATCTAGATGTTGAAGGCTTCAAATCCCTCGATCAGGTCCCAGACTCTATGTATATAGGATCTCATGCAGATATTCTTGGTTGTGGAAATCCCTTGAAATTGATTAACCACTAGTTCAGAATCTCTGAACACCATTATTTGCTTGATGCCCATCTGCTTTGCAAGGCTTAGACCTTGCACTAGGCCTTCGTATTCATCTTCATTGTTTGAACAAGAAAACTGGAAGTGGAAAGATCTTAGTGTCCTTTCATTTAATGGGGATTTCAAACATACCCCGACTCCTACGCCAACTTTTCATCTTGCTCCATCAAAGTGCAACATCCATAACTATGAGGCTTGACCGCTCTCAAGCCCCTTCATGACCTTCAGAAGCACTTGATCTTCATTGTAGATGACATAGGTCCCCAACCCGGTGGCATGATAGTTTCTGAAAGGGTTAGTATCTATATATTCGCTCAAGAGGACCTCTTCTTGATCAGTCTGATCTCTAATCACTTTTTCATCTTCTAGTAGCTTGGTGCAATATATTTCCTCTTTGGTGAAAGAGGTGTGAACAACCTCAAAGTTGATCATGGCTTGATCGGCCACATATTTTGAATGTAGAGGTTCAGATATTATTTTAATTTTAGCTCCATGCTTGGTCATGAGGATCAAGTGGGACCAATCTAAAGAAAGAATATCCACCTATCTTTGAAGTGAATTCTCAGGATAGGCAGAGGCCAAACATTGGAGGAACATCTATGATCACAATATCTTGCAGAACTATGATGCTAGAGTGGGAGAATAAAGTCAAGCAGAGGTCTTTGATGGCACCTACGATTTAAAATTTGTTCCCATCAAGCTCCACAACCCCATTTTTAAAAGGTTCATAGCTAATTCCTAAGGCTTCATCTATCTGCTTGGGCATGACTATGGTGCTAGCACTAGACTCAATCATGGAATTATGCAATAGTTTTTTACCCACAATAAGATTTAGGAAAAAGGGTTTCAGTGTTGGCTTATCTCTAACATTGGTAGAGGCTTCCTTTGTGCTATTTGTGAGAACTTTGGTAGGAGGTGATGGATCAATGGCCTTTCCCTTGAGTGATTACTCTGTTGGCTCAATGATTGGATCTTCTTGGAGAGCCTTCTAGAGCAAGGAATTTTTCTCTGGAATAGCTAAGATATCCCAAAGGGACACATTAGCAGATGATTTTTTCAATTGTTCCACCACATTGAATAGTGGTGGATTTGAGGGCTTTTGTTCCTTAGCCCTAGGTATAACAATTTCCTTCTGTAGTTGAAATTGATGTGCAATTGCGGAGGTACTAGGTGTCTAGTTGGAGACACTTTTAGGCTATGTGACAACTAGTTCACCTGTGAATCTCCTCTTTGTGTGAGTGTTGTAATCAGACTACACTTGTGGGGCTTTCAATGTTGATGCATCATTTTTGAACACCACTTCTTCTTCTTCCATCCATGAGAAAAGCATGTGATTGGGAGCTATATTCATTTCTTGCTCCAGTGACATTCCTTTCATTTGTGCAGTGAGTACTGCATTTTCTATTTGCGGAGAAGCATATATATAACCTACAGAATCTGATGTCATGCCTTGGATGCACTATCCTACCACCTTTTGTTGTAGATTGGCATACAGACAGTTTCGGGGCATATGTGCATCGCCATAGGGGAAGCACTAGGGGTTGATGTCATCGACTAAATTGTTTTGCCCTACTGTCAGCTCTCTACTCGAGCTTGGGTGAGCACCTTGTAGTGGAGTAGGTACTGTCACTATTTGATTAATTGTTTGAGCCTGTGGATTTATGTGCAAGCCTCCTTGGAATTGGTTTTGCTGGTAAGAAGATCACCCGCCTTGATAATTTTGGTAGGTTGGCTTCGAAGGCGCAGACTAGTTCTGTTTGATGGTAGTTATTTCATTGGCAATGGTCCTCAACATCTCCTTGATGTCGGTCATCTCATCCTTTGAAGAGCCAGATGTGGAAGCGATGTTCTGTGGCACGCCCGGATATGTGTACATGGATTGAGAAGGAGCGAGCGCACTGGTAGATGGAATCTCGTAGGTGGGAACTGATATTTTAGGAAACAAAGGCATAATGGGCCAAGGTGGCAACTTCCTAGTGTCTATCGGATTGTTCTCTGCCTTGACAACAATGTTGTATGCATCTGGTAGAGTGGTTCCGTCAAGGGACTGGATCATCATCAAGATGTCAACATTGATGGATTTCAAGTAGCACATGAATGCCAATTCAGATGGCAGGTGGATAGTAGCCTAAATTATTTTCCAAGTTATATGGAACTAGGCATTCAAATCAGTCATGGCTTCATATGGGGCCTGCTTTATGATTGAAAACTGATGATATTGTGAAGACCTGTCTCCATCATTCGAGAATCTTTCATAGAAAGGGTCTCTGAGTTGATCCCAGGTACCGATAGTGTTAGCTTGCAAAGTGTGGTACCAATCTAACACTTTACCCCTAAAAGAGGCTATGAGCAACCTTAGCACTATATTTTGGTCGGTAACTCCATGCACCAAACACACGTCTGCCACATCTTGTAGATGTTTGGATGGTGTTCTTGAGCCATCCCCAGTTTAGGTATAGATTTTAAAGTAGAGACTGAGATAGGGGCCCAATTGGCGGGTGCTACTAGTGCTACAAGGGGACTTCTAGCATCCCATTCCACATAATTTATGTTAGTGATTGGCAACATGACTGGTGGAGGGAGCAAAACATTCACTATATGGGTTCCAATTTGTACTATTCCTAGTGGCGACACTAACAAACTAGAGTTATTCATTGTTTGGGATCTAGTAATAGGTCGATGGCTCATACACACACTTTAGGTTTAGGTACATTTAAGCAGTCCCACTGGGCATGCAAGAAAAAGAAACTATTGATGCCAAAAAATGACAAGGAAACAACCTTATGGGAAATTTAGTTAATGGGGGGACCAATTGCGCTAAACTGAGTGACCTTCAGGTTTTTAAAGAAGTTGACTTCTTTTGTATTTGGGGTTTTGGAATGGGAAAAAGAAGCAAATATAAAAAATAAAGATCTAATTAAGGCGATGCACCGAGATGTAGATTTAGGCACGGTAAATTGATCTTTGGGATGCGTTTTAAGGGCCTGTTTAGCAATCTGCTAAGTCCTAGAATAACATAAATCAAAGATGAAAACCTAAATAATTCATCCAATAACATAAAATAATTCCCATACACATCTACTGAAAAGAAGATTCAAACACATGGTCTAAATCAACAAACTTGTATTGAAATCATAGAAGTTCTACAAATAAATAACTCAGTACAATAATGGCACAATATAATGTTTTTTCAAATAGTTTAAGAAAACAAAAAGGGTGAACAATGGCACAGTATGTGAGTCTCATACAATAATATGAAACAGTACAAAAAGGGCTGGTGTCTTTCACAGTTTTTTCTATATCTTCCTAACTCATTTTTTGAAGGAAGAGGTAGTACATATAGATAAAAATTTCATCGCCTAGTAGGCCAATAACAAAAAATATTCCTTCACCATGAGTGATGATGCCCAAAGCAATTATTTCCCTTAGCCATTGCAACAAAAAAAGACTCGAGCCATGAACGTGGTCACCCTCAAGCCAGATGCATCCCCTACAAATGATGGAAGTGGTCCCATTAGAACATTGTGCTGACATGTGTCACCTACCCATGGAGGAAGCTACATGGTAGCATGGTGGGGATCATTGATTACTCCTCTCTTTACCATGAAAATCCCCCATGGTGAAGACACGTGGAGGTAGTCTCCACTATCGGTGTTGAATATGGGGTCCACCAAAAAGTGTACGTGGACTGATGCTATGTGGCACTCGAATGGGGCCCGATAGGGAGCAATGGGAAGAAACTTTCAAGTGCTCGTGGTGTTGACACATGGAAGCATGGTGAGGGCCGGAAGAGGATCGAAGGAAAAAATCTCTGCGGAGAGCGCCTAGCGGACATGTGGCGGCAGCGGGCAAAGCTTTTCAAAAAGGGGCCAGGAATATATGGAGCACAGGTTGGACTTAGCAAAATAAGAATAACTCGAAGGGAGCTTGAGGAAATTTATATCCACAAGAAGGTAAGAGATTTCTATGAGTCTACTTCCCTTGTGTATTGTTGGGACAATTGTTGGCGTAGTGGTCACCACCACATGTGAAACATCCCCCTATTGGCCCTTGGCTTTTTGAAGGCTTTTCAGAGTTATCTTCACTCCTTTTGGTCTTATTGTTGATGTTTCACCTACAATAGACTCTAACTTTGTTTCAATTATTTTGAAACCCATTATCCCCTTTCCTATTCAAGTCTTTCTAGTCAACCTTCCTCTTAAATGTTTGACTAGACTATGACCAATTGAACTTCTTATGACTATTTTCCCTATATGCAAAAATTGACCTCAACTTTTGCTCCTACTTAATGGCATTCTCATACACTTTCTCCATAGTGGAGGGACCATGTACATCTACCTCACCTCTAATCTTGGCATTGAGCCCCATTATGAATTTTCATATATGAAACCTTTTGTCCTTCTGGTACTAGGGTATGTACTTAAGAAGGTGAGTAAATTTATCCTAGTATTGATTTACAATGGAATCCCTCCATCTCAAATTCTAGAAATATATCAACTTCTGATCAAACTACAATTGAGGAAGCCGCCATTGATGAAATATCACTACAAACTCATCCCAAGTTAGAATTAATGAGTTAAGACCCCAACTCCATCTTCTTATTCATCCACCAAGTGGATGCTTCACTAGACAATTGAAAAGCTCCCGATACGACCTTAGTCACTTTGGAATAATTTCTTATTTAAAAGTACTTCTCCATCTCAGTGAGCCATGCTTCAACAGTATCACCACTCATGGTTCCTTTGAACTTAGGAGGAGTGACCTTTCCCATATCTCGAGACAATTCTTGGGCAAGCTACTTCCTTTTACCCATTTTAGATCTTGACTCTAATTCATCATGCCCATGACCACTAAAGGTAGTACGATCATTGGATTTCTCATCCTCTCTTTCCTTTGAGGCCTCCTACTTAGGTCTACCCATACCCCTAACCTCTTTCTCTAGGTTTCCAATCTTGTTTCTTGCTTCAGTTAACATAGTTAATATTTCATTCAATTTGTTGTCAAAGTTCCCTATAGGTTGACCCACTTCATAACTACCTTCGAGTTAGTCCTAGTTCAAACCATACTTATAGATAGTATCCCACCTATATTTTTCATTTAATATATACAATTAGTTCTTATAATTGTTAACTTAACATCTAAACATTTCATCAAGCATAATTCATTCCCATTCCGTAAAGCAAAAGAGGCAAACTTTTGCACAATTTTTGTCAATTCTTTCTTCTTACTATAATCATAAGGATTTCAATCATCCTTTAATACATAGTTATACATAAGATGACTATTCATAATATTTAAGGGGGTATATGCCTTTGATTCACTATCAGATACAATTATAGGGTAAAAGCACAAAGTTGTGTCACACTTTCAACCAACTTATCAACACAATTGAATTTGAGTATTTCTAACTAAAAATCAATTTTGGTCAAACATATGATCTAGTAAGATTCATTATAGATAAGTTAGATACTTCCACAATTTTTTCAACTAAAATTGTTGGCTAAAAATATATGGAGCACTACTTTGAGTCCAATTTACTAAAAAGTTAAAATTATTTGAAAAACTTGAAGTTTCAATAACTCGTACTAATGCAAATAACATTCTTTAAAAAA
>VDFB02252616.1:106127296-106149097 GCA_007258455.2 Sequoia sempervirens | reverse complement strand
ATATCTAGTAATTTTAAAATTTTCTTAAAGTGTCAAAAATGTATATTAGAGGTATAATTTGAATTGAATTTTCTTAATTATATTTGAATTGAATTTCAAGTTAGTTGTCAAAATGTATAATAGAGGTATAATTTGAATTAATTTTTCTTAATTATATTTGAATTGAATTTCAAGTTACTTGTCAAAAACGTATAATAGCTCGATATAATTTGAATTGAATTTTCTTAAAATTACATTTGAATTGAATTTCAAGTTACTTGTCAAAAGATTATATCTTGTTCTCAACTCAATGGTTCATGTTGCTTAAGTCATTTTTTTAAAAATATTTATTATGATCAACATGAATGAACTTAATTATAAAATGGCATTGATTTTCCCTAAAAATTCTACTAGAGATCAAATGTATATTGAATATGGGAAATGTAGAGGTTGTAGAGATCATAAAATAAAGAAAACATGTATGTATATTGAATATTTAAAGAAAATGCATACATATATTATATTATAAACATGTTTTAAGCCATAAGAAAACACATACATACATGTAAAAGTTGATTACATATAAACATAACACATATTATAAGCAAAGAGGCAAATGTGTGTATATATCATATAAGAAAATATATGTACATATCATAAAAGAAAAATGTAAATTAAAGATCATCAAATGTCGAATACTAAAGATCAACAAATAAGCAAATGTAAGTTAGAGATCATCAAATATCAAATACTATTAAAGATCATCATATAATCAAATACATGTGGTCAAGATCATAAATCTAGAGTGCATGGCCTAATATGAATGTCTACTCCTAGATGAATGGCCATCTGAATGAGAACGGTCCTGCTTTGATGGATGTGCTGAGCCCTGTAAATAAAATTGTGTACAAGATGTGTTAAATACATAGAATTTATATTAAATAAATTTTATGAAAGTTATTTTTAAATGAACTTGTATTTTTAAATATCAATCTAGATCTATGCATACATAAATATATTACATGTACATATACACGTGTGATTATATAAAAATGTAAAACTCACATGTCCACTGATAGCAGATTCATCCACAGAGTCACATCGATCATGCACACAATCTGGACCAAGGCTAGGAGTGATATGAGGTATGTCCACCTATAACAATATACACATATATCAACTTACATATGAATATCTAGTTAAAAAAAAATTAAAAATAATGAAAAAGAATTGAAACATGCACATGCACATACATGCACATCATCGTTATCGGATGACCTAAGTCCTCTGAAGCAGTCGCCTCCACCATATACACCAAACCATCAAGCAACGAATCAACATCTGCATCCATCCGATCTATCCCATGTCGTGCCATAAATGATGAATGTAGATGACTATGAAGGTGAGATGGCATCAGCGATGATGAACCAAAACCAATCAACATGCTCGACCATGAATGCAATGCTTGTTGCCATATGGTAAGGTGATCTAATGCGCACTAGTGCTAGGTTGAGGAAGTGATGGGATCTGGAACTGAGCGACCTCTTGCATCTCAAATTCTCTAACGCCCTTATACCATCCCATTGTCTAATGCAATGTGGGCATATGCCTCCAACAAGTCCTCAACCAAACAATGCAGAGTCATGCATGACATATCTCCTGTAAGTGCATTAGGTTGTGTAGGAGTAGGGATGTCGGCCACTGTAAAAGGATCCATGGTGGTCCACTGTGCTGAAAATGGTGTGGATCGGGAATGTCTGGACATCAAATACTGACCTACATGATCATCAGATATCCTAGTGGTGGCAGCCGCAATGTCACCTACAGTGTCAATTGCTTCCTTTTGGGAAGCAACGACAACCTCATCTGCTATGGGGGCTAGAGCTGGGGTGAGAGTAGGAGACCTATCACCAACCAATACCCTAAACACTGGGGGTGGTCTATCTGCTCAACGATAGGTGGGCCTATTAGCAATCCTACCACGCCCCTGACCAGCATATAGTGGAATGTCCAGGTAGTTAACTTTGAGGCCCAAATGGACCTCAACATACAACTGCTGAACAAAATACAATGGAATTTGGTCATTATTTGGGTATAGACCATGTGCTATGAGAAATCGTGGGTAGATCAATGAGGCCATAGCATGATCGACACATCTAGTGACCTGCTATCCCCTAACCTTACGCACATTTTGATAAAATGGAAAACAAGTGGCTTTTATCATTTCTTTGGTGGCACTATCCTGTATTTGTTTAAGGGGAACGTCACCATGCACTTCTTCCTGCATGTGGGAAAGAACAACAGTCACTCTATCTGGGGAATATGCACTAGTCCTCTCAAGTTCATCTTTTAGTTTTTCTAGACTATGCAATATTAACATGAATGCTTCACTATATATCCCCGAGTTTGCACCCTATGCTAATGAATCTCTCAAATTTTTAATCTCATTACTAGTATTTGCAAACAAAGAATCTGGCACAGGTGGAACATGATCTGCATTTTCCATGTTTTATATATATATATATACAATACACCTAAAAGAGAAATGAGACTTTGGTAAATAATATATCTAGATAAAGGGAATATAAATCTAAAATAGAACTTGTAATAATTCATCTACTCATCAATAATATTTTCATACCATTAATAATTTAAAAAGAATTGGAAGACAACTATAATCTATAACATAGCATTCTTAAATGGTTCAAATTTTAAATGAAACGATGAAAGAAAGAATAAGAATACAAAGATTAGTATAAAATTATTTCAAAATAATTGGGGATAAAAATATTTAATCTAATAGTTGTTAACATAAATGAACTTCAATTATATAGCCAAGAACATCAAAAAATTATAGATTGGAAAGCAAAATAATCAGACATTTATCATATTTTTATATGTATAAAGTTTAGATACCATTAAACTATTTAAACTTATAGATTGCATAAAGTTATAAATTGAATTTTGTTAAAACTAATTTATTAAGAATCAAATCTAATAAAGTTTGACTTCATTGCATACTTGTTATAAATATCTCACTAATCCAACCATACATATTATATATGTTAAAAATATATATTTACCCTTAAATATATATACTTGTTATAAATATATATTGAAAGAAGATGAAGGTCCTTATTTACCCTTAAATGACATTTAAATTAGATATTTTAATGTTCAATATAATGAAATGTTTAAAAAATGAAAGTGACAATAATATTGAAAATAAAAATGTTGAAAATGAATGTGAAAATATTGTAAAATTTGATGGAACACCTATTGATAAGAGTAGCATCATAGAAGAAGAAGAAGAAGAAATACATCAACAATTTCTTGACTAATGTGGATATGAACCCTATGACATTGAAATTGCACTCAATAATCGACTTGTTGATAACAATGATTAAATTGATAGCTCACATGAACCAATGAAACTCAATGTGTCTCCAAATTACATAAGAAGAGAGAACCTTTGTGAAGAAGAAAAAGAAATTCAAAAACCATCTTTTTGTAATGAGTTTGTTAAAATTTAAAAACATTCAAGAACCCCAAAATGGTTTGAAATTGATGAGCATAATAGAAATTCTTGAAGGCAAGAGGTCATCACAAACCATTCGGTTGTGGGCTTCAAAAATTTTCAATGAATGGTTTTCCAATAAGACATTAACCAAAAAATTCCAAATTTTTATACAATTACTAAAGATGTACAAAATGAGACCTTTACTAAATAAATTTCAAAGATTCATGTAAACAAAAAGTTTGATCGAAATAATATTGTTGTTAAAGTTTTTTTTAATGCATTCAATTCTATTGTAAATAATTTAGTAAGGAAAAAGATAAAAGAGTTGCTCATAGAGTAATAACATCATTAGTAAGAAATTAAAAAATTAAAAAGGCTCAATTATTAAGGTAAACTTGTCTTGAATTAAGCCTAAATCGTAAAACATTATCAAAAGTACTATCAATAAGATCATGATTAGAAAGTCCTGTTGAAAATCATACTCGGGCTTTTAGCAGTAGGCTTCCATGAGTCGATAAGAAGCTAATTAATAGCACAAAGGATGAAATTCAACAATTTTGGCACTCTAACTCTAGATTTACATATGAGGTTGGAAACATCATTTTTTATACTCTACCTAGGCCATGATTATGTTATCAATAGGAAGAGTTTATGATAGAAATACATCCATTATTGTTGAGTTAAAAGTAGGTTAAATATTATTTTTCTTAAAAATTCACTTTTATATAAATGTAGGTGTTTTGGAGAACAAAGCTATAGTATGAATAAGTGATTGACATCGATGGCTATAAATTTCAAGGTGGGGACATTCAATATAATTCATAAGGTGTTATAATATTAAATACTTTCATTGTTTAGTTAGTTTTAATCAATGTTGTATGATTTATTAGACATTTTTTTAATATTTAAATGTAGGTGTTTTGGGGAGTAGCAGTGATAGATCTAGCTCATTGAGAAAGGATATAGGTAGAGAGGAGGAGTGACCTTGACAAGGATTGAGAAATGGATCACCTCATGGTGGTAGATATGAGTGGAACATATCCATGGAGAAGGATAGGCTAAGAGGATAGATATAGGAGACAAATACCTTAGGGGCACCTTTTTAGTTGTGTGTATTCTCTATAGAGTGGATTTACTCATGAGTTCTTTGATGTATTTGAAGACACATTTGTACATGAGAACATAGATAATATGATATGGGAACTATTAGTTGTGTTGATGATGGGTGTGTTATTTTATGTGTATGTTGATGATGTGCATGATATATATAGTTATATTTCTTGTATTTGGATGCTCAAGGGTATGGATGTTCATGAATCTTATGTGTATGTCTAATGGTGGCATGTGGAAGGATAAATATGGCTATTGAAAACTTTACCATTATCTTGACAACTAATTATGGCTATATGATTATCTTATTGTAATGAACCTAAGTTAATTCGATAGATATTAGTGAAGTTGAATTAGGAAGCATGGATTGTGCTTTATTATACACATTTTATGTTTAAAAATATGGGTCTATTTTTTGCAATATTGAAAGTCAGTTAAATTTCTTCAATAGTATATCCAAGGTATAGGGATATATTAGTGGTAGGAGTAGTGTAGGATAAAAAGGAGAATGTATAAAGAGGGGAAGGTCTAGAAAGGTAATGACATGGCAATGGAAGGAGAAGTTACACTATAACGTTATATTTTCATAGGATAAGGAGGAATGGTATGAATAACATATCTACATATAGGATAGTGCTAGTAGTAACAATGGTGTGAACATATATAAAAGGATTGGAGATAAGAAAAATACTAGTGGTGAGAAAGGCGGTAGGACATGGGTGGTGGATCCCATGGAAGTGGTAACTATAGTATGATAGGAGGAATCATTATAAGAGGATGAAGGGTAGATGGATGCATAGAGGGTACAACATTATTAAAATCCATTAGAGTGGTAATATTATGAATAGTATTAATTCCCTAAGGATAGCCACGTAATACATTATATAAATTACTAGCCAATGAGTGAGGATATTTAGGGTGGAGAGGTGCATCAATATGTAATTATCAATTTAGGAAAATATCTTGTTTAGCAACATGTGTATCTAAATCATAGTCTTGATCATTATTTTTCATATTCTTTAATGTGGCTCTTTATATGGTTGTCATTAGCTATTATATCAAAAATGATTCAATCATCATTTTATTTGCTAGCCATATTAGAGTTAAGATGAAAACTCCATAAAACAAGATTTTAAAGGATATTAATTTAACTAGATAAAAGATCAAGGAAAACACTCTCAAACATGCAATATACCCCAATTTCTTAGACAATGCATATTTCCTAATAATGTGTGCAACTAAAAACTAATAACATGTAATGAATGGATGTAGGTGATAATAATTAAATAATCCTAATTGAACTAGGGTTGTCCTTTTTATATATTTAAGAAGTTGTAAGAGCATTGTATGAAATTTTAAGATGGGAATTACTTATGAAATGTTATATGACACATAAGAGAATAAAAAAGGGGGGTTACACTAGAATATTGATTAGAATTATGAAAATCATCAAGATCATCTTAAATAATGGGTTTGAATATGTCAAAAATGGAGTGTCGGTTATGAGGAGGAGGATTTGAATTTTTTTGACAAGATGTAAATCATTTGTTAAATACATCCTATAAACCAAGTCAAGGAATATGGTAGAATTTGTGCCAAATTTGGTGCCATTTTTAGGTCATTATTTTGGCTCATGGCTTTGGTAAACCACACTTGGTTTATGGTTTAAATTTTTTGTATTTATGGGTGTTTGAGATGGAGACAGCATAATGATATTATAGGTATCATCATGCTACTAGAAATTACTCGATATGAATCACATGTTGATGATACTACTATAAGGGTATGCACATGAATATTTTATTGTAAATGATATTATTATCAAATAATATAATTGGTTCATGTTTTTGGTTGTGGGATTTTTCTTCCAAGAGGATTTCCCATGTACATAATTATGTTATAAATTTATAATTTATACATTTTTCTTGTAACTAAAATTAAATCTATTTTGCATATTTATCTTTTGATAGGTTAATATGGACATTTTTAATGTTACAAATGATACAATTTGTGGTTCTATTTGAACTTCATAACTTTATATTGTTTGTTTCCATATGCTATTAAGTTCTTATATATGTTTCACTTGGTCTTTCCATTTAGGAGTAGGCTATCCATAGCTTTGATTGCTAAAATGGGAAGGAATATTTCATTTACACATAGAACATAAAAATGTATGCAAAATGGGGAAGCAAATCCAATTTGAATTCAACAAATTTGAAAACACTTTAAAAACTTCCAAACAAATCCAATTTGAATTCAACAAATTTGAAAAAAATAGCATCTAGGGTTTTGAAATTTAACATATCAATGCATTTTAAACTCTAAAAAATTTGAATTTCAAATACCTGGTGCTCGTTATGCAAGTCAGGTTGATGAAGTTTGGAGAGACCAAGTTGAAGTTGTGTTCGTTGGAAAGAAGAAATCAGTTCACTCGCTGTCACGGTCTCGGTTCACCGCACATAGGGAAAGCAAGTTCTGGTAATTTTAGAAAGTGAAAATGACAGTCGAAATGAGAGTTTTTGTTTTTTTGTCATATGTAAGGGGGTTTGGTCGAACCCACATTTGACTGAACTCATTTAAATATGATTTTTTTAATTTAGGGTTTGTGGGTTCGGTTGAACCAATGATTTGACCAAACATAGGTGTTCGACCGAACCATTAATGATGTTTGGTCGAGCCATATGGTTCGACCGAACCCCTTGAGTTTGGGGAAAAGGAAAAAAACAAAATTTCATTCCTCATATAAATTGTAAACCACTATTCTGAAGTCACCCATATAAAAGAATGTATCTACTCATATTTTTGTTGTTCATCTTTGGTGCATTTGTGTTGTTATTCTGAGCATTAGATAGACATGAGATTGTGGGGAAATAGTGTATTGTGAGCAGGTATATTTGGAAATATACATTTCAATTTTAAAGAGAGAGTGGAAAGGTTGTTCATTCATGGTTCATTTGTAGTCCTTTATCATTTTTTTTTCCTTCACTTTGTCATTTAAGAGATGAGAAGAGAGAAGGCAGTAGGCTGAGTCATTGAGTTTGAAAACAAGGAGTTGCAGTAGCTATTTTAATCTAGACATGATTAAAGATATCTCTTTCTCTTTCTCATTTTCAATTTTGATTCTAAGTTTTATTATTGTATGAATATGATTGACCTATCATTGTGTGTATATTATTGTTATCAAAAAAATGAGAGCACATGTGCAAGTAGCTAGATTGTCTATGCATATAAAGATATTAGAAATACAAGAGATAAGCATAATATTGAATCATGAAGTGCATTTAAAGTAAGTTATCTTGGTTATATTTCTTAAGTAACATATTAAAGAGAAGCTAAAATAATATTATAGGATAATATCATAATAATATAGTATTGTATTGTATTGTATTGAATGAGTTATGTTGCTTTTCAACATAGAGATTGGAAGTCATAATAGAAGTATGTTGTCTCTACTATCTACTAAATGATATTATGTTTATGAATACCTATGTGTATGGTAGTTTGACCATGAGTACAGAACTTACATTCCTGTAAGATTATATCCCTTATATTAGAAGGGTAGGTTATTCCCTAGGGTTATCGTATACACTTGAATAAGAGGCGGTTGCCAAACCCTGAATATTACAAGTATGTAACAAGGCATTCAAGAGATTATGTCAAACATATTTGGTCTATGAAATCAATATTAGTGTGACATCACATTTTGAATGAAATCATGTTTATTAATGTTAATCTTGGGGGCAACCAAGAGAAGAGTTAACCACTGGTAAGTAGAATTTCCAAGTCGAGTAAGGCTTAGTGAACATATGAAACTGCTTCTTAGAAAATTGATTGATTATATCAAAACTTTGGCCAAAGTAGGTGTATAAGATGCTTCTTTCACTTTTTTAGTTCACTATGATATGAGTTTGCATAGCTAGTGAGTAGAGTCATGCATGGTTGGAGGGTATCTATAGTTGTATGAATGTACTAGATATGTAGGACAAAACATTAGATACTCAGATGTGCATCATTAGATGTTTCCATACCAAACTCTTCATCAAAGGGTAAGGCCATTTTCTAGTTAGGAAGATGTGAGGGAGACCTCTAAGTTCGTGGTTGGAGGAAAAGTGCTTAGCTGATGCTCTCCCTCTTGTAGATGATAGTTAAGGTTTGTGAAATAGAAGAAGTGTGATATAGATGATGACACCTTAACCATTGAACTCTTGTGAGTTATGAATATGTATACGAATATAATCATGAATCAATTGTAACCCATATTTGAAAATATGAATTTCATTTACTTGGAATTATGTAATTGTTATTTAATTTATGCAATGATATGTGAAAATTATTTATGCAATGTGCAATTATGTTATTGAAAATGAAAATTTTCATTTCCTCACTTTTGGAAATTTGTGTTGTTTACTTTCTGAGTTAAAACTTAGGTGAAAATTATTGGGTAAACATTGGGTATGTTACATGTGGTATTAGAGCTACCAGGTTCAACACTAGCACCTATGAGCTCATTATATGCTAAGCCTTTTGTCTAATATTATCAGTAACTAATGTTTGGATTTATTGTGCCAAGATTGTGTGACTCAAGATGATTTGCGAGAAATTAGTGATTGGCAATGAATGATACCTTAGGGACAAGAAAGAGAAATAGGCCATAGAGGGAACTAATCATAATGGAGAGATATGGCTTGGATATTCTAAGACTCAGTAGTATGCATTGTTATGTATTAAACTAGAGAGGAAGAAATTATAGGAAGCAACCAAGTTCATAGTTCCTATTTCCCCAGCCGAGTCTGATCTTCTATCACTCTCAAGGGACATGGCCACTATGTGGAGTGTTAGTTCACCTTTGATTAGGAGGGACCCACATATGCCCTTGTCCCCTAAACTTACTATAGGGTAAAAGCACAAAGTTGTGTCACATTTTATAAAGGAAATGACCAACACTGATCCAACTTTTAAACTTGAATCACAAAAAAGTGGCATATATGTTTTGAATTTTGAAATGATGTAAACTAGTAAAATATGTATTTTTTTAGTATGTTTTATGTTTGTAGTTTTTTAAAAAATAAAAAAATATTTTAAACTAGTTTTTAATAAATTAACACTGTAATTTAGTTGCTAATAAATGCCAAAAAATGAAGTTGCATGAGACGTCAAAAATTTTATAGTAATTTTTTTTTTCTTTAAAATTTTTTGTGTGTATTTAGAACTTGAAACTTTAGTGCATGGATATATTCTTTTCCATTTTTGATAAATATATATTTTTAAATAAATATTAAAATGTGCATGAATAAAAAAACTGTTGTTTCCATCAGACATCAATAAATCTAAAATGGAAAAAAAATTATGCCATCTTGAAATAGATTCTTTTATCTAGTGCGTCATTTTAAAAAAAAAAATTCAATAAGTTTTAGTATTTTTCCTTGGCATGGTAATCAACCTAATATTTTGTGTTGATAACCTACTTTTAGTAAAAATAAAAAATAAAATATAAATAAATATTAAACTATTAAAATAAATATATTTTTGAAAACTACGAGTATGGATCTACAAAAAGGTATTTTTATATTTTTTAAAGAATGTTATTTGCATTAGTACGAGTTATTGAAACTTCAAGTTTTTCAAATAATTTTAACTTTTTAGTAAATTGGACTCAAAGTAGTGCTCCATATATTTTTAGCCAACAATTTTAGTTGAAAAAATTGTGGAAGTATCTAACTTATCTATAATGAATCTTACTAGATCATATGTTTGACCAAAATTGATTTTTAGTTAGAAATACTCAAATTCAATTGTGTTGATAAGTTGGTTGAAAGTGTGACACAACTTTGTGCTTTTACCCTATAATTGTATCTGATAGTGAATCAAAGGCATATACCCCCTTAAATATTATGAATAGTCATCTTATGTATAACTATGTATTAAAGGATGATTGAAATCCTTATGATTATAGTAAGAAGAAAGAATTGACAAAAATTGTGCAAAAGTTTGCCTCTTTTGCTTTACGGAATGGGAATGAATTATGCTTGATGAAATGTTTAGATGTTAAGTTAACAATTATAAGAACTAATTGTATATATTAAATGAAAAATATAGGTGGGATACTATCTATAAGTATGGTTTGAACTAGGACTAACTCGAAGGTAGTTATGAAGTGGGTCAACCTATAGGGAACTTTGACAACAAATTGAATGAAATATTAACTATGTTAACTGAAGCAAGAAACAAGATTGGAAACCTAGAGAAAGAGGTTAGGGGTATGGGTAGACCTAAGTAGGAGGCCTCAAAGGAAAGAGAGGATGAGAAATCCAATGATCGTACTACCTTTAGTGGTCATGGGCATGATGAATTAGAGTCAAGATCTAAAATGGGTAAAAGGAAGTAGCTTGCCCAAGAATTGTCTCGAGATATGGGAAAGGTCACTCCTCCTAAGTTCAAAGGAACCATGAGTGGTGATACTGTTGAAGCATGGCTCACTGAGATGGAGAAGTACTTTTAAATAAGAAATTATTCCAAAGTGACTAAGGTCGTATCGGGAGCTTTTCAATTGTCTAGTGAAGCATCCACTTGGTGGATGAATAAGAAGATGGAGTTGGGGTCTTAACTCATTAATTCTAACTTGGGATGAGTTTGTAGTGATATTTCATCAATGGCGGCTTCCTCAATTGTAGTTTGATCAGAAGTTGATATATTTCTAGAATTTGAGATGGAGGGATTCCATTGTAAATCAATACTAGGATAAATTTACTCACCTTCTTAAGTACATACCCTAGTACCAGAAGGACAAAAGGTTTCATATATGAAAATTCATAATGGGGCTCAATGCCAAGATTAGAGGTGAGGTAGATGTACATGGTCCCTCCACTATGGAGAAAGTGTATGAGAATGCCATTAAGTAGGAGCAAAAGTTGAGGTCAATTTTTGCATATAGGGAAAATAGTCATAAGAAGTTCAATTGGTCATAGTCTAGTCAAACATTTAAGAGGAAGGTTGACTAGAAAGACTTGAATAGGAAAGGGGATAATGGGTTTCAAAATAATTGAAACAAAGTTAGAGTCTATTGTAGGTGAAACATCAACAATAAGACCAAAAGGAGTGAAGATAACTCTGAAAAGCCTTCAAAAAGCCAAGGGCCAATAGGGGGATGTTTCACATGTGGTGGTGACCACTACGCCAACAATTGTCCCAACAATACACAAGGGAAGTAGACTCATAGAAATCTCTTACCTTCTTGTGGATATAAATTTCCTCAAGCTCCCTTCGAGTTATTCTTATTTTGCTAAGTCCAACCTGTGCTCCATATATTCCTGGCCCCTTTTTGAAAAGCTTTGCCCGCTGCCGCCACATGTCCGCTAGGCGCTCTCCGCAGAGATTTTTTCCTTCGATCCTCTTCCGGCCCTCACCATGCTTCCATGTGTCAACACCACGAGCACTTGAAAGTTTCTTCCCATTGCTCCCTATCGGGCCCCATTCGAGTGCCACATAGCATCAGTCCACGTACACTTTTTGGTGGACCCCATATTCAACACCGATAGTGGAGACTACCTCCACGTGTCTTCACCATGGGGGATTTTCATGGTAAAGAGAGGAGTAATCAATGATCCCCACCATGCTACCATGTAGCTTCCTCCATGGGTAGGTGACACATGTCAGCACAATGTTCTAATGGGACCACTTCCATCATTTGTAGGGGATGCATCTGGCTTGAGGGTGACCACGTTCATGGCTCGAGTCTTTTTTTGTTGCAATGGCTAAGGGAAATAATTGCTTTGGGCATCATCACTCATGGTGAAGGAATATTTTTTGTTATTGGCCTACTAGGCGATGAAATTTTTATCTATATGTACTACCTCTTCCTTCAAAAAATGAGTTAGGAAGATATAGAAAAAACTGTGAAAGACACCAGCCCTTTTTGTACTGTTTCATATTATTGTATGAGACTCACATACTGTGCCATTGTTCACCCTTTTTGTTTTCTTAAACTATTTGAAAAAACATTATATTGTGCCATTATTGTACTGAGTTATTTATTTGTAGAACTTCTATGATTTCAATACAAGTTTGTTGATTTAGACCATGTGTTTGAATCTTCTTTTCAGTAGATGTGTATGGGAATTATTTTATGTTATTGGATGAATTATTTAGGTTTTCATCTTTGATTTATGTTATTCTAGGACTTAGCAGATTGCTAAACAGGCCCTTAAAACGCATCCCAAAGATCAATTTACCGTGCCTAAATCTACATCTCGGTGCATCGCCTTAATTAGATCTTTATTTTTTATATTTGCTTCTTTTTCCCATTCCAAAACCCCAAATACAAAAGAAGTCAACTTCTTTAAAAACCTGAAGGTCACTCAGTTTAGCGCAATTGGTCCCCCCATTAACTAAATTTCCCATAAGGTTGTTTCCTTGTCATTTTTTGGCATCAATAGTTTCTTTTTCTTGCATGCCCAGTGGGACTGCTTAAATGTACCTAAACCTAAAGTGTGTGTATGAGCCATCGACCTATTACTAGATCCCAAACAATGAATAACTCTAGTTTGTTAGTGTCGCCACTAGGAATAGTACAAATTGGAACCCATATAGTGAATGTTTTGCTCCCTCCACCAGTCATGTTGCCAATCACTAACATAAATTATGTGGAATGGGATGCTAGAAGTCCCCTTGTAGCACTAGTAGCACCCGCCAATTGGGCCCCTATCTCAGTCTCTACTTTAAAATCTATACCTAAACTGGGGATGGCTCAAGAACACCATCCAAACATCTACAAGATGTGGCAGACGTGTGTTTGGTGCATGGAGTTACCGACCAAAATATAGTGCTAAGGTTGCTCATAGCCTCTTTTAGGGGTAAAGTGTTAGATTGGTACCACACTTTGCAAGCTAACACTATCGGTACCTGGGATCAACTCAGAGACCCTTTCTATGAAAGATTCTCGAATGATGGAGACAGGTCTTCACAATATCATCAGTTTTCAATCATAAAGCAGGCCCCATATGAAGCCATGACTGATTTGAATGCCTAGTTCCATATAACTTGGAAAATAATTTAGGCTACTATCCACCTGCCATCTGAATTGGCATTCATGTGCTACTTGAAATCCATCAATGTTGACATCTTGATGATGATCCAGTCCCTTGACGGAACCACTCTACCAGATGCATACAACATTGTTGTCAAGGCAGAGAACAATCCGATAGACACTAGGAAGTTGCCACCTTGGCCCATTATGCCTTTGTTTCCTAAAATATCAGTTCCCACCTACGAGATTCCATCTACCAGTGCGCTCGCTCCTTCTCAATCCATGTACACATATCCGGGCGTGCCACAGAACATCGCTTCCACATCTGGCTCTTCAAAGGATGAGATGACCGACATCAAGGAGATGTTGAGGACCATTGCCAATGAAATAACTACCATCAAACAGAACTAGTCTGCGCCTTCGAAGCCAACCTACCAAAATTATCAAGGCGGGTGATCTTCTTACCAGCAAAACCAATTCCAAGGAGGCTTGCACATAAATCCACAGGCTCAAACAATTAATCAAATAGTGACAGTACCTACTCCACTACAAGGTGCTCACCCAAGCTCGAGTAGAGAGCTGACAGTAGGGCAAAACAATTTAGTCGATGACATCAACCCCTAGTGCTTCCCCTATGGCGATGCACATATGCCCCGAAACTGTCTGTATGCCAATCTACAACAAAAGGTGGTAGGATAGTGCATCCAAGGCATGACATCAGATTCTGTAGGTTATATATATGCTTCTCCGCAAATAGAAAATGCAGTACTCACTGCACAAATGAAAGGAATGTCACTGGAGCAAGAAATGAATATAGCTCCCAATCACATGCTTTTCTCATGGATGGAAGAAGAAGAAGTGGTGTTCAAAAATGATGCATCAACATTGAAAGCCCCACAAGTGTAGTCTGATTACAACACTCACACAAAGAGGAGATTCACAGGTGAACTAGTTGTCACATAGCCTAAAAGTGTCTCCAACTAGACACCTAGTACCTCCGCAATTGCACATCAATTTCAACTACAGAAGGAAATTGTTATACCTAGGGCTAAGGAACAAAAGCCCTCAAATCCACCACTATTCAATGTGGTGGAACAATTGAAAAAATCATCTGCTAATGTGTCCCTTTGGGATATCTTAGCTATTCCAGAGAAAAATTCCTTGCTCTAGAAGGCTCTCCAAGAAGATCCAATCATTGAGCCAACAGAGTAATCACTCAAGGGAAAGGCCATTGATCCATCACCTCCTACCAAAGTTCTCACAAATAGCACAAAGGAAGCCTCTACCAATGTTAGAGATAAGCCAACACTGAAACCCTTTTTCCTAAATCTTATTGTGGGTAAAAAACTATTGCATAATTCCATGATTGAGTCTAGTGCTAGCACCATAGTCATGCCCAAGCAGATAGATGAAGCCTTAGGAATTAGCTATGAACCTTTTAAAAATGGGGTTGTGGAGCTTGATGGGAACAAATTTTAAATCGTAGGTGCCATCAAAGACCTCTGCTTGACTTTATTCTCCCACTCTAGCATCATAGTTCTGCAAGATATTGTGATCATAGATGTTCCTCCAATGTTTGGCCTCTGCCTATCCTGAGAATTCACTTCAAAGATAGGTGGATATTCTTTCTTTAGATTGGTCCCACTTGATCCTCATGACCAAGCATGGAGCTAAAATTAAAATAATATCTGAACCTCTACATTCAAAATATGTGGCCGATCAAGCCATGATCAACTTTGAGGTTGTTCACACCTCTTTCACCAAAGAGGAAATATATTGCACCAAGCTACTAGAAGATGAAAAAGTGATTAGAGATCAGACTGATCAAGAAGAGGTCCTCTTGAGCGAATATATAGATACTAACCCTTTCAGAAACTATCATGCCACCGGGTTGGGGACCTATGTCATCTACAATGAAGATCAAGTGCTTCTGAAGGTCATGAAGGGGCTTGAGAGCGGTCAAGCCTCATAGTTATGGATGTTGCACTTTGATGGAGCAAGATGAAAAGTTGGCGTAGGAGTCGGGGTATGTTTGAAATCCCCATTAAATGAAAGGACACTAAGATCTTTCCACTTCCAGTTTTCTTGTTCAAACAATGAAGATGAATACGAAGGCCTAGTGCAAGGTCTAAGCCTTGCAAAGCAGATGGGCATCAAGCAAATAATGGTGTTCAGAGATTCTGAACTAGTGGTTAATCAATTTCAAGGGATTTCCACAACCAAGAATATCTGCATGAGATCCTATATACATAGAGTCTGGGACCTGATCGAGGGATTTGAAGCCTTCAACATCTAGATAGTGCCCCGAGAACAAAATGCTAATGTTGATCAGATGACCACAATCAGATCTCAGTTTGACCCTACTTCCAACCTAATTCATAACAAATAATTTATGCAAGTGATCATACGACCTACAATTCCCAACAATGATCAGAGTTGGCAAGTGTTCAAAAGTGATTAACACATTTCCTCATTCATCCAATAGTCAAGAGAGTTTGTTGAGCAACTCCAATCAAATATTTCTAAGTCTTACGATGGAAAAATCATTTAGTTGAAGTCCAACAAGCATCTATAGGGGCTGGTCACTCTCAAAAACCTGTTTGATTGTGACAATGCGAGGAATGATAAGAGGAATTTTGTAGCAAACAAAAGCAACTATGCAAACCTTCAGGTTGAAGAAGGAAGAAAGCTCAAAATCGGGAAGGATGTCCCGCATCATGATAAAGAAAGGCTCATTAACTTTTGTGAAAAGTATGAAGGAGTAGTAGCCTGGTCATATGATGACCTCAAGAGATATGATCTCAGCATCATCCAACATATGATAGAGCTAACAGAAGGTGCAAAACCAGTCCACCAAAAATAGAGGCCAGTGAATCTCAAGATTGAGGCACTGATGGGCAAGAGCTGACAAAGATAATTTAGTCTCGGATCATTTTCTTGATCAAGCATAGCACATGGGTATCTAATCTAGTCCCAGTCTGAAAGAAGAATAGAGATATCCTCCTATGTGTTGACTTTCAGGACCTGAACAGAGCATCCCTAAAGGACCACTACCTGTTGTCTTCTATGGAGGCAATCTTGCAAACAATGGTAGGATCGGAAATGTTTTCTCCGCTGGATGATTTCTTCAGTTATAACCAAATCTGGGTAAAAGAAGAGGACCAACACAAAAAAATGTTCACTACCAAGTGGGGAATGTTTTCTTATGCAAAAATTCCTTTCAGCCTCTCAAATGCGGGAGCCACTTTCTAGCGAGCAATGGATATTTCTTTCAAATAATTGATCATAAATATTATCTTAATCTATTTGGATGATCTGACTATATTCTCCAAGTATAAGGATGATCATTTCGATCACCTTGAAATGGTTTTCAAAAAATTCCAGGAGTTCGGGGTATCCCTGAACCCTAAAAAATGTGTTTTTGGAGTACCGCAAGGTAAATTATTGGGGCATGTAGTGTCCAAAGAAGGAATTGTGATTGATCCTAAGTGGGTAAAGGAAATTAGGGAACTTCCCCCTACTAGTCAATAAGAAAGGAGTCCAGTCTTTTTTGGGGAAGGTTAACTTTGTAAGCAAATTCATTTCCGATTTTGCAGGGCTAATTAGACCTATCACCCTGATTCTAAAAAAGGATCAGTTATTCAAATGGACAAAGGAATCTAGAGAATCCTTTGAGAAGGCTAAGGACACTATTTCTTTAGCTCTTGTGTTGGTAAATCCAGACCTATCAAAGGACTTTATAATGTATGTATTTAGTAGCAAATCCAGCATTGCTACTATGCTAACTCAAAAGGATGATGAAGGAAAGGGAGAACATTCGATAGCATTTCACTCTCAGACCTTAAAGGAATATGAGACAAACTACAACTTTGTCGAAAGGAAAGAGTTTTCCATTGCAAAGGGACTCAAGAAGTTTGACACCTCATATCTTGCAAAAAGGTGATTGTATATGTCACACATTCTAGTGTGTGTGGGTACATCATGGAAGGAGAGATCACTAAAAAGAGGTCCAATTGGATCACTAAGATCCTTGAATATGAGATTGAGGTCAGGCCTACAAAGACTATCTGAGGAAGGGGACTATTTGAATATTTGGCATATGACAAGGAAATGACAGCTAAAGAGGAGCAACCAGAGTTGGTTCTGACAAATGAGTTTGACTCGGAAGGCTGCTGGCTAGCAGATAGAGTGAGATTCATGCACACTAGAAAGTATTTGTTGGGCCTTCCTTCTCAAAAGAGAAGATTCTACCAACTACAAAATGATAGATACACACTTATTGAAGGGGTCCTCTTCAAAAGAAACTTCAATGGCGTTCTATTGTGGTGTGTCACCATAGAGCAAGCGAAGAGAATCATTGACACTTTCCATAGTATGGGTAGACACTTCTCTACGAAGACCACCGCCATTAAAATCATGTGCATTGGATACTTATGGCCTACACTATTCAATGACTCATACTCCTTGGTGAAAGCCTGTAAAGAATTCCAATTCTTCATAGGAAGAAGAAAAAATTCTACAATTCCTCTCAATATGATAGTGGTTGATGAGTCGTTTGCACAATGGGGCCTTGATTTCATCGGGATGATCAATCCCACCTCTAGCACTGGACACAAATGGATCCTCATGGCCATGAACTACTTCACCAGATGGACTAAGGCCATGCCCCTGAAGAATGCAATGGAGGTGGAGATTGTGGACTTCCTTGAGGAACTAGTGATGAGATTCGGCCTGCCAAAGACCATCATCTCCGAGAATGGCAAGGATTTCCTAGGCTCTAAGGTATGTTAATTTTCACTCGTGCATGGCATATTCTTGAAAGTTCCATCAAATTACTACCCATAGGGGAATGGCCTGGCCAAGTCGACTAACAGAAATTTAGTCCAACTCATTAAAAGAATTGAGTTGGAACATCAGAGAGAATAAGAACCTTCAGGTAGCGCTCTAGGTAGATCACATAACTCCCAAGCAAGTCCTCAAGACTTCATTGTATGAGTTAGTGTACAAAAAAGAAGCGCTATTTCCCATCTCCATGGAGATTCTTGTGCTACAACTGCTAAAATCCCTAGAAGTTGAAGAAAATGGAGCCATGGAGGTTCAGTTGGCCAAGTTGCTAGAAGTACAGGAAAAAAGGGAAAGGGACCTAATAGCCATGTCTAACTACCAATAGGTGGCTAAAAGATGGTTTGATAAGAAATCCTCAAACTAGGGTCTAAAATGTTGAGACCTAGTATTAAACTTCAATGAAAGGGCCGTGAAGCCTAGCCAACATGGAAAGTTCGACAGTCTATGGGAAGGACCTTTTTAAATAATTCAATGCAAGAAACACAATGCATTTGAATTAGAAAACATGGAGAAGGAAGCATTGGGGATTCCGGTTAATGGAATCCACCTCAAATTTTTTTAATTAAAGCTTCAATATTATTCTTCCAGTGTAAATATGTAAGTAGTGTAATTATTTTTTTCTTCGTGTTTTGTCGGTCAATCTTTCCACAAACTCATCAACAACCCATGAAGTAGAAAATGAACCCATATGTGCAAAACTAAAAAGGTATTCAAAGAAATGAAGAAAAGAGAACCCATATTGCAGAATCACAATAAAAAGAGACAAGGAAGTTTATATAAGTTGTATATTCATTATATATATACTTTGATAAATACATTTTCACAATGGCTATGAGGCCATACTTTTAAAGTATATCTATATAGTATGCAGTTTCTTCATATATATATATATATGGTAAAGGCCTTTTTTAGGCATATATACAAAAAAAAAAGATTAAGAGCAATTTTCTTGGAAACAGAGAAAGAGGATTGTATCTCAAGTAGGAGCATCATTATTAGTAGCAACTCTGGGACAGCTTCATCGGTAGCATCAGTAGTAGGAGCAATAGGACCATGAACAACAATAGAAACATCAATAGGAGCAATGGCGAGTGGCGGAGGGAACACCAAGTTCCTAAAGTTAGTATAACAATCAACACCGTAAAAGAGAAATTGTAGCAATGAAGCAGGAAGTGGCAAGCTCAATTCACTCTTTGACGATGTTCTTCATGTGACAGGATGCAAAACCCACTCAAGAACAATACCCATGGCACTATTGCATCTTCTTCAATATGCTTACAAAGGTCACTCACCGTTGGAAGGCCTAGACCATACACAAGATTCACCACCACCTCTCCAAGGCTGCCTAAGAAGTGCTTCGGAAATATTTCAAGCATAAGGCATAGGATCATTGGCTTGGGAACCTAGATATGAAGTAGAGATGTGAAAAAATGAGAACAGACGTCGGTATTGACTTTGTACTTATCTTCATATTCCATGCAATCTTGGCCTAGCACCCACTTCATGGCTATGATGGCCAATGAATGCTTATTTTTGGTCATTCTTTTCAAGCGCCTATTGGAGATTTCACCTAGAAAAGCATCTAAGACTTGTTGCAAACTAGCCTAATTAGGGTATTCATGATGCTAAGCTCTATGCAACTGCCTAATGCAAACTCTACTCAATTGCCTAATTCGACCCAACTGCCTAATACCAATTATTCTCAAATGCTAAGTGTGATTTTTCTACTGTCTTAGGGCCTATTTATAGAAATATGAGAGGTATCTATGTGCCATAAGCATGATTCTAGTCAAGTACCAACTCAAAAATCCCACCAGAGGCCTGCTCAAATTTCCCACCCAGTTGCGTCTGTCGTGTACGAATTTGTGCATGCGGAATTAGTAAGAGGTAATTAAGTAGTGAAAATTGGTGGCATTCCCAAGTGATCATCCATACGGTCAGGTGTTGATGTGTCATACTAGAGGCATTTCTCAAATTCCAAGGATGAATGGAAATCTTTTCAAGTACTCATTGCATGTTTTGCTTAATTATTCTTTTTTAGATATTAATTGCTAGAGCATGCGAAAGCTTAAAATGCTTTGAATCGTCAGTTCAATTTCCAAGGAAATCTCATCGTAGGACATGATTATCAATTGTCATTATGAATTATTGTCTTTTCAAAATAGCAAGAAATTCATTTCGCATGAGCAAAGGAGTTGGCAGTACATGTCGAATTAAATGCTAAAAGGCAACCGTTGTCTACCACTCTAAGAAAGAAATTGCTAAGTATTGCATGTGAAAGGCTAACACTGTAAAAGCTTCCTGAGTATGCTATCTAGAGCAAAGAGTTTTGAGTGTAGACAAAGCCAAAGTAAATTGCAAAAAAATTGAATGTCGCAGGAATTTACAATACCTTGAAATGGCTGAAAGTTCTCATATGGAAACACAGGTCGAGGCAACACAAAGCTTGTTCGATGCCATGATAATAGCACCATTCATCAATATTTTTGATGAAATCTCATATGTGCCACCTGGAATGCCAGAAAAAGAAAAAGTGGATTCATATGTGGGTTCTAGAAAAGCCGAAGGCTCACAGGGACTAGTCCCAGATAAAAGAAGAATGGGATAACATTCATGATCTCGTCCTCACAAAGAACCCTAAGACTCTTAGGGAAGGAACTTGTGAAAGAATGAAAGCAGCTACTAGCAAGAGGAAAATGGCGTACAAGCTATGGTTTAGTGGTCTTTCGTAGTATATGGTTCCCTTTGTGCATTACTACCCAGAGCTTGTTCACGAGGGCATTGAACATTTCAACCCAGATACCAACACCATTGAAGGTCGGGAGCTGAGAGTCAACATCAGTGTAGATGCTATCTGGAGCATGCTATGCATCCCTATAAAACACTCTAAAGTGGATAGGATGGAGTCATTCACTCGAGAAAGTGGGTGCAACTTTTGGAGAGGCAGAGACAAAGCTATGGACTTTTTCAACCTGGAAACGCAGCGGCCCCAGGAAGATTTCAACAAGCTACCACAAATTCTAGTCTCACAAATCGCTTTGAAGGAAGATATGTAGGATGCGCTCTCTATGATGGAGTTTTCTTGTGGCATGGACGAGGACAAGTGGGTACATGAGTTTCAATTGGGTCTGGGGTTTCAATTGCATAGGAAATAGTCCTTATTTTGGTATGACCTCGCACAAGTCATATACTATGAAATGATGAGCCAAATCAAGGAGTACCACATGTAGCATAAGTTCAGGTTTCCTTCTTTCCTTGCTCATATGTTTTTATACCAGATCCTTGAATTTTTTAATAAAAGGATGCAGTTATCTATTTTTACTGA
>VDFB02252616.1:106063836-106127196 GCA_007258455.2 Sequoia sempervirens | reverse complement strand
CTACCCTTTATCTCTCTCCCACTCCCCCCCCTCTTTGTCTCAAGTCTCTCCCTCCTACCCCCTCTCCCCCTCTCCCCTCTACCCTTAACCCTTAAACCTTAAACCCTTCTACTCCCTACCCTTTATCTCTCTCCCACTCCCCCCCTCTCTCTCTCTCTCAAGTCTCTCCCTCCTACCCACTCTCCCTCTTGATCTCCTCTACCCTTAACCCTTCAACCTTAGGACCCCCTACCCTTTATCTCTCTCCCACTCTCCCCCTTCTCTCTCTCAAGTCTCTCCCTCCTACCCCTCTCCCTCTCTCCCCTCTACCCTTAACCCTTATACCCCCTACCCTTTATCTCTCTCCCCCTCCCCCCCCTCTCTCTCAAGTATCTCCCTCCTACCCTCACTCTCCCTTTCTCTCCCACTCCCTCCATATCTCTCTCTCAAGTCATAATTTAAAACAAATATCATTCATATTTATATTAATATTAAAAATTAATTTTTAATAGATGTGGTTCGACCGAACATGTTTAGAATGTTCGACTGAACCCCTTTCAAATCTATTTTTTTTATTGTATGTTAAATGGGTTCGGTCAAACCATGGTTTTGTCGAACCATGGTTCGGTTGAACCATGGTTCGTTTGAACCCCCATTTGACCGAATATTATTATTTTGTTCGACTGAATAGTTGTTCGACCGAACCCACTTATTTGCACCCACATCCTCTCAGGGACCAAAATTGCTTAGAATTTGTCACTTCAAAGCTCGATTTGAGAATGAAAATGGAGGAGATCTCAAAAACCGAACTGGTATCAGGTTGCTCTCAAAACGAGCTATCCAATGAATATAATTTTAATATGTTTTGATTATATTATCTATTTGTT
This sequence comes from Sequoia sempervirens, assembly GCA_007258455.2. NCBI lineage: Eukaryota > Viridiplantae > Streptophyta > Pinopsida > Cupressales > Cupressaceae > Sequoia > Sequoia sempervirens. The sequence goes on along the minus strand of VDFB02252616.1, from coordinate 106,126,330 downwards.
TTTTAAGTTTTATTAAATATAGGTTTTTCACCAAAAACAAAACTCTATGTTCTGCACATGTGGAAAAATAGAATATTATCATTTTTTTTTTTAAAAACTATGAGTGCACCAGATATTGGAGTCCTTGATCCAACAAAAAAAAAATGAATTTCGATACATATAGTAAAAGTTATGCATTATACAGTCGCGTTATGTCTGAATTGTAATTTATTTGACTTTGAAACTTGATTAAAGAAAAAATATTCAATAAAAAACTATCTAACCAAGTGGAAGCACTAGATATCGGAGTTACAAATCTAAATTCAAAAAAATTAGAATTTTATCTTTCAAGGAAAAAAAGTTATGCCTTATACGGTGTGAGTCACTTTTTAAAAATGTTGTTTTTTGAAAAAAACCAATTTTCGTGGGAGATGGAAAAAGAAGTGCAATCTGATTCCAAAAATTTTGAAAAAAATATTTTTTAGAATCTACAGACAAAATGTGACAAGACTCTAATTTGCATCATCTTCAAATTCCTCACGGTTTAACCGCTATAGGTGCTCGAATGTGAATATTTAGTTAAAAAAAAAAAGTCAGTGTCCAGTTTGGCCAAAAATTGTAAACCACTATTGTGGGATCACCCATATTGCAATGGAGAAATGGTCAATACCTTAAAGAAAGCTATGTATAGCTTATTTACTATGGACTATCAAACTTCTTTGCCAGCCATGGGTATTAGATATGCAAAATTAGTTGAAAAATGAATCTTTGAACAACACAATCTCCTCCTAGATTGGCATGGCTTGTTGCACGCATCCTTTCATGTTTGCTAGTAGGTTTAGCATAGAAAAAATAGTCATCCAAATGGCACATTGAAATTCCAATACAATAGAAACTCAAATACTTACCCATTTTCCCCATACATGGACCACTTATTACCTTTTTACTCAGTGAAAACTTGCAACTTTAGCATGGTAGTTTTAACATGCATGTTTTGGTGTTTGGGTTGCACGAATCATAACAACTCTTTAAGTAGTTATTACTTATGCCTTATGTGTATATTTGTTGCCACCTCTTATATTCCTTGTGTGACATTTCACACCTCCAATATGGTTTCCATCACATTAAAATGACATTAGCATATCTATATATATCCTCTTTGGTATGTAATAATATATATACTTATATTTATTTACTTGTAGCAATCACTCAAAATATATGTATATATTTATATTAATATATACATATACATATACATATATATATATGTGTGTGTGTGTGTGTGTGTGTGTGTGTGTGTGTGTGTGTGTGTGTGTGTGTGTGTAACAATCAAATATATGTATATATTAATATATATACATATATAAAAATTAGTTTAATTATAATAATACATATATATACACATTCAGGTGCCCGCATATGTACTACATATCTACATACAGGTATACATAGATATTATTATCTACATATGCTCATACCTACATATGTACGTATATATGTGCCACCATATATATACATATATTTATTCTATATTTACGTATCCATATGTATATATTAAATACACAATAAATAACATATTCTTAATTGCAAGAGCTTTAACACTTTAACTCAAATTGGATAACCAATCAAGGAGGGTTAAAGACAAGCAACCCTAACTTCATGTCAACCAAGAAACTATCAACTTAGACTTAGCACTTGCCAACTCAAAACTCAAACTAACCCAACAAGGTTCCTCTATCCCTTGCAATGCATTTGTGCATCTACTCAAATAGACATACCAATGGTTCCCATACCAACCTCCTCTCTTGGGTGATATTCTCCCCTCCCCTCTGGAGGGCTCAAACATTTCTTGCATCCAACTTAGAGAAACATGGTACGTAGTTAGCTGATAACTTGTAAATCATATTTATCGTATATCATAAGCATCATTAAAGAATTTAAAAAATAATTCATCATAATGCATTTTCATACATTTCAGTCATCCATTGAAATTCATCAAAATATAATCATGCATTAAAAAAATATTTACTCATAAAGGTAATAGTATGTGGTAAACAAACAATGTGGTGTAATAAACCATACATGTCACTACTGACTAGTTATGCAAACCTAGATCACAGTGAACTGACAAAGTGTAAGCATCGATTTTTACACCTACTTTGGCCAAAGTTTTGATATATACAATCAATCCACTTTCTAAGAAGTGGTGTCATAAGTTCACCCACCCCTTACTTGACTTGGAAACTCTACTTCACCTATGGTTAACTCTTCTCATGGTTTTCACCAAGGTTAAAAATCATAATCAATATTTCATTCAAAAGAAATGACACATTAATATTGATTAATCATCCAAATAGGTTTGACACAATCTCTTGAATACACTATTCCATAATTGCAACAATTTGGGTCTAGAAAGCACCTCTTATTCAAGTTCTTTCTCTCTAACCATGGGAGTAATGAATCTCCTAGTTTATGCATAATTAGTTAATATTGATGACACAATATAATTGGCTAGACACACCTGGCCTCAATCTAAAGCACTGACAATATGTCTATATGTATAATAATCTAGAATTAAACTAGACTTGAAGATTACTTCTTCATATTATGTTATGCCTAATACAACTCTGACCTACTGGGATACCATAACTAATCTGGTGATTCATTATATTAAATATCATTTAATTTGATTCAATATAAAACCTTATGTTCATAACAATGTCCAATAATAAGTCAGTATAATAAGCTATTTAACTTCTGATATAAGTCAACTAAGAACCATTTGACTAATATTTAGATTCCTCGAGGGTTCCTTCCAAGTTATCCTTTGCATAATTTATATAAGGTACCTACATTTATATGTACGTAGATAATCATATATCTTTTCCTTCAGTATGACACATATATTAACATATTTAAATGCATGATAAGTTAATATCCAATATGGAGAACATTTCCTACTTGAGAGGATTTTGTGCTTCTACACCTTAAAATCTCCTCACATTATGACATTGGTTTTCCAAGACATAGTCCTTTCCTTTAAGATTACATTATTATGAATAGGTAACGATAATATAGACTATTCATCAAAGTATAAGATAAAATAATTCAAAGATAATGGGGAAATATGTACTTCTAATACATGTTCAAACCCTCTTGTTTAAAAATAATATAACCTCATTCAAATATAAATACAATGTTAAATTAATAATATCATATTATTCTAACCAAATGGTGGTTTAGGTTTCACACAGCGGTTACAGTCTAAGGCCTAGAACAAAGAACACATAAAATAACTTAGAAATTACAATTTTCATTTTTAAAACCCAAGAACAGAGAACCATTCACCCATGGGAGAATCAATCCTTCAAGGCCTCTAAAAACCAACTTTTTTGAGGTTTTTTGTGGTTTTCTGCACTTCCTAGATCTACTAGTAACCAACTGTTTCAGTCTGGAAAATTTTAGGAATTTTTGTTTTATGCATCTAGGTTTAGTATACCATTTTAAATCATTCCAAAATTATTTCAGTAAGTGAAAATCATCAGATCTGTAGGGAAAATGTTTACATTCCTGAAACTTTTCATAATATCTAGATAAAAGTACTTTTCACTTTTGGGTACACAATGTTTACATTCACGAAGCTTTAAATAAGTTGGATAAAAGTACTTTTCATTTTTGGGTACACAATGTTTACATTTATGAAACTTTGTATAAGTTGGATAAAAGTACTTTTCATTTTTGGGTATACATTGTTTAGATTCCTGAAGCATTGCATAAGTTGGATAAAAACACTTTTCATTTTTGGGCACACAATGTTAGTGTCTTACATTTCTAAGCATGCCAAGAAAAAGTTAGTCAACAAGCATGTTGTTCATTCTCCCAACATCTATCCCACTTATGAGAATGTTTTAGTGAGAGAGAATACAATAGTGGACAACCATGACAATCAAATTTGGTCTTCTCCCAATATCTCTCCTATTTGTGAAGAAGATATTTTGGTGTTAGAAGATCCAATCAATGAGAGTTATGAGAATCCTATTTTTTTCTCTTCCCCTACCTCTCCCACTTGGGAAGACGTTGTTGGATACAAGGATGAGACCATTGACACATCCCCTAATATCACTTTTCCTATTTCTCCTATTTATGAAAATGATTTGATACAAGATAATTCCATCATTGATAAGCAAGAAAATACACCCATTGATGACTCCCCTACTTGTGATGAAGTTATTTTAGAAGATCCAACCATTGAATGTCATGAAAATCTAGTTTTTTACTCTCCTCTCTTACTAGGGAAGATATCATGGTGCAAGAAAATGACAACATTGACATGTCTTTCAAACAATAGTAATGTGGCTTCATATTATGAGGTAACATTAGACTCCCCTTCACTAAAAGATCATCAAAACAAGGATAATTCTTTTGAGGTTATGAGCATTAGGTCTCCCTCGAGTCCTCTAATTCTTAGACCTCCTACAAGTCCTTTATTTATTGGACCTCCTAAGTCATCTCATAAGCCACTTCTTACCCTTTACCCACCCTCACATAAACCTCAAGTCCAAAACAAACCCGTGCTCATCCTTGAACCACCTAGAAAACAACCATTACCTCTAGGAGCTATCTTAAATTTTGCAAGGAAAATGTCTAGTAACAATGTTTCACAACAACCAAGTTACAATACGATTCCTCACACATATAATACAAGGAATAATAGGAAACCATGAAATGCTCCCACTTTATTACCATTACCTCAATTGTATCTCCCACTTGCACCTAATATCTTGTAGTGTAGTGGAAAGGAGTGTGCTCTTGTAGAACAACTAAAAAACACTCTTGCTAAGTGATGCAGGAGCATCCAGTGGTGTAGGGGAAGCTTGTATCAGCAAAAAAATGTTTTCTTTATTTTCTTTAGTTGTTTTGAGTCCCATGACGGTGCTTAAGGGGTATACGATATCCAAAAGTCAAAAATAGCAAAAAATGACCACTTAATATTTTTAGTAATTCGACCTAAATGGGATCATATGGACCTAAAAATTTACCCAAAGGAGCAAATTTGAAAAAAAAAATTGGTCGTGAAAGAATCGCCTCAATACCCTGAATGGTTTGGGAGAAAATAATTTTAGACCCAAGAAATTTCTCCATTCTAGCTTCAAATTCAAATATAAAACTTTAGAGGCCCTAAAACAACTTGAAAAGTGGATGAACTAAGGTCTATGGTGGGTTTTTGCATTGTAGATCTCTTTGAGAGCTTTCCAATGATATGTAATAATAGAAAATTGGACACCCAAATCAAAATTTATGGCCACATGGAGTTGCCCCTCTAAAAAGTGAATTTCATTAAAATTTCTTCCTTGGCCAAAAATCAAACAGTAGGACTTTTGGCACCAAAAAAAAAGGGAAAGATGCACTTTCTAGAACATTCTAGGGCATTTATTGGGTAAGATAAAAAGGGATATGAGGGGGTTGTAGAAGGTGGCTCCACTAGTGTAGATTATTGCTCTGTATAATAGTTTTTCTTTTAGAATTGATTTTTTTGTAATAAATTAAGCCCATGAGGCTATAGCATGTAAGTTTTAAATATGTAATTTCATTTTCTAAAAATAATTGAAAGTGAGTTATTTTCCTGTCTCACATCTTCTGTGTTGGTATCTATTATTGTGTTTTATGGGGATGGGTAGTATAGTCCTCATCAAGTGGTATCAGTGTAGGTTTTCCTGAGTGTGTAGATAGATTTCTGAATGTGAGGCAATTTACACCAGGACTTGTGGTTGTGGGTTTCTAAGAAAAGATGCCTCCATGAAGAAATCATGGTGGAAGAAATATTGGGGTAACAAAAGAGAGTTTTAGAGCCCTCCAGAGACAAGTTCAAATGTTGCAAGAGGAGTTGCGTAGAGGAGTTGATGTCAAAAGAAGAGATGAAAGTGAGGATGAGGTTGAAGATGAGGAGCCATTTGAAGAGGAAGCACAAGATGTAATGGATCCTAGAAGATTCAGACTGATTAGGGCCATTTCGAACATTGGAAAGAGGTTGAAGCTAGAAGTTTCTGATTTTTCTAGAAACCTTAATCCAAAGGAGTTTATTGATTAGATCAATGATATGGAAGAGTATTTTTAGTATGAGGAAATAGAAGACCTAGATAGAGTCAAATTTTCAAAGGCCAAATTGAAAGGCTATGCTAGCATATGGTGGAAAGAAGTCCAGTTGGAAAGAAATAGAAGAGGAAAAGAGAAAATAACAAGATAGGATTGGATGGTGGAAAAATTGAAAAGACAATTCATTCCTGGGGACTATGAGTTGGATTTGTTGAAGAAGATGCAAGGGTTGAAATAGGTGGGAAAATCTATTAAGGAGTATATAGAAGAATTCTCTCGAGTCCTGATTAGAATACGTCATTTTGAGGTCAACAAGGAGAAAGTTTCCCATTACATAAATGGGTTGAAGCTGAGCATTCAAGAAGAGTTGAGTCTTGTAAGAATGTCTCCCATTGAAGATGCATATCAATTTTCTTTGAAGGTAGAAGAGAAGTTGAATAGAAGGTTTGAAAGGAAGCAAATAGGCGGAGGTCGCAGTGGAAGGACTAGTGGATGGTCATATGGAGGTCGAAATGAAGTTCAAAACAAGGGTGAAGAATCCAGTAGCAGCCAAAAAAAGAAAGGGGATAACACCTATCATCCTCGCGATCAGAATAATGGAGACTAAAGAGGAAGAGGAATATCTAGATGAGGACTAGGGAGAGGAGGCTTTCGTGGAACCTTTTTCCAATGTGGAGAAGAAGGGCATAGGGCATATGAGCTTCCTCAACATCAAGGAAGGACAAATAGAAGACCTGAGGGTAATGCATGAGTTGCACATGTAGATGAAGATGTTGAGTCTTCACATTTTGAGGATGTAGAAAGAGGAGAGGTTCTTGTTACTAGAAGAGCCTTGTTGAATGAGGAAATAGAGCCAAATCAAAGGAAGAATTTATTTCACACCATATATTTGTGAAGGTAAAGTTTGCAATGATATTATTGATAGAGGTAATACCAATAACCTTTTTTCAAAAGAGATGGTTAGTAAGTTGCAGTTGGAGAGAAGGCATCTAAATCCATACCGGATTGCTTGGTTGTAGAAGGACCATAAAACTTTGGTAAATGAACAATGTCTGGTACAGTGCAAGATTGGAAATTTACCATGATGAGGTATTGTGTGATATTATACCTATGGATGTTTGTCATATGTTGTTAGGTAGAATATGGCAGTTTGATCAGCAAGTAGTACATGATGGATATTCCAACACCTATTCTTTGACAAAGGATGGAGTTCGTCATAAGTTGAAGCCCTTGAAGGAGATAGAGGAAAAGGTATGTAGTAATGCAATAATTTTTTTGGTTGATGGAAGAAAGTTCCTAGAAGGTATGAGGAATGAGCATATGTGTTTTGCATTGATCCCTAGAGTTGATAAAGAAGATACTAATGAGGTACCTACAGAGGTTTCATATTTGTTGAATGATTTTTAGGCTATTATTTCTAATAACCTACCCAAAGTTTTTCCTCTAGTATGAAATATTAGTCATTAGATGGACCTCATTCCTGGAGCCAGTTTGTCAAATAAGGCAGCTTATCTTATGAATCCAACAAAGAGTGAAGAGTTAAACAAACAATTGCAAGATTTTTTATGGAAGGGATTGATCAGAGTTTGAGTCCACGTGTAGTACCTGTAGTACTAGCACCAAAGAAGGATGGGGAATTATGAATTTTTATAGATTCTAGAACCATCAACAAGATCACTATCAAGTATAGATTTCCCTTGCTGAGAATGGATGATATTATGGATTGTTTGAGTGGAGCTTAGTACTTCATGAAGATAGATTTGAAGAGCGGATATCACCAGATCTAGATTAGTGAATGAGATGAATGGAAGACAACCTTTAAAACCAAGGAGGGCCTATACGAGTGGTTAGTCATGCCTTTTAGGCTAACCAATGCACCGAGCACATTTATGTGGCTTATGAATGAGGTATTGAAAGAATTTTTAGGAAAATTTGTTATTGTTTATTTGGATGATATTTTAATTTTTAATAAGACATTGGAGGAGCACTTGATGCATATCCAAAGAGTTTTTGAGAAGCTAAAGGAGGAGAAGCTATTGATTAATTTGAAGAAATGTTGTTTTTTTAAGAGAGAGTTGGTGTATCTAGGATTTTTTGTCTTAGAAAAGGGTCTTAAAATGAATCCAGAGAAGGTGAGAGATATCATTGAATGGCCTACCCCAAGGAGTGTTATAGAGGTAAGATCATTTCATGGTCTAGCAAGCTTTTACAGAATATTTATTAAGAATTTTAGTAGTATTTGTGCACCTCCAACTGAAGAAATGAGAGGGGATAGAAAAGAGTTAAAGTGGACTATAGGAGCAACCAATTTTTTTGATATGTTGAAGGGTATGTGTAGGATCATGATGGGCAAAAAAGTGGCAATATGATGGGTATGTGTAGGGTATGTGGTTGATGACTTTTTTTTTACCCAAAATTGATGAAACGAAAAGGGTTTTTAAAAGAGATTCTCAGCTTTCCACCAATATAAATTATTCTTTACTTTGAATTTAATAAATAATTATTATTCATTTTCTATTTGAATTACGACTAAAGTCCTGATTGATAGGCTAATTGAAAAACATCTATAGCTTTCAAACGGTATCACATTTTTTGAATTTGAAACATGTGTCACATTCTATACTTCACATACTATAGGAGTAAAAAAAAGTGAATTTCATGAAGTTTTGACCAAGTTAAGGTGTTTAGACATATGAGTTTTTATATTTTTTAAAAATTGTAATAAAAAATTCATAATTAATTATTTACTTGGAAAAAAATTACAAAAAAATATGCATCACATTCAGACATGTGTCCTCTACTTATATCTAAAATCTTATAAAAAATATTATCATTTTATTGTGGTTAGGGTGGTCAGACAAACACACACTTCTTATTTTTTCCCAAGTTTAAGTATTACTGCATTGAAATTTCAATTTTCACCAAATATATATATATTTTTAAATAAACCCAAGAGTTTAGAAACTACATTCAATTTGCTACAAATTCTATTCTTAAATATTTTTGAAATAATGTAGATAACTTATTCAAATTTTTACGTCAAGTTGCCTAACTCTGATTTTTTGGAATTTTTTGCCACTTAAGGGCCTGTTTTTTCCATGATGATCCCGCACATACCCTGAAGAAGAAAGTTACATAGAAACCTATTTTGGCACTTCCAGATTTCAGTAAGGTCTTTCAAGTAGATTGTGATGCTAGTGGCACTACCATAGGAGTTGTTTTGAGTCAAGAAGGTAAGCTTGTTGCCTATTTTAGTGAGAAGTTGAATGATGTTAAGAAGTATTTGTCTATGATGAAGAGTTTTATGCTATAGTTCAGACTTTGAAGAAATGGAGACACTATTTTTTGCCAAAATAATTTTTTTTATATACTAATCACCAGGCTTTTCAATATCTCAATAGTCAAGGAAAGTTAAATCAAAGGAACTTAAAATGGGTTGAGTTTTTGCAGAGTTATACTTTTGTTTAGAAGCATAGGAGTGGTTCAAGGTGAAAATAGAGTTGCAGATGTCTTAAATAGAAGGAAAAATTTGTTGATAGAGATGAATATAGAGGTTGTTGGGTTCAATGAACTCAAGAGTTTGTATCCTGAAGATCCAGACTTTGTGGAAGCTTGGAAGGATTGTTTGGAACCTATTACATTGGATGGGACAAGATGGTTGGATTTCTTAATCCAGGATGAGATCTTGTTTAGAGGAAGCCAATTGTGCATTCCAAGGAGTTCTATGAAAGAGAATCTAATCAAGGAGAAGCACGTTGGATGATTATCTAGGAATTTTGTCTGAGATAAGACCATTGCTCTTGTAAGTGAAAATTATTAGTGGTCACAGTTACAACAAGATGCAAAGAAATTTGTACAAAGTTGTAGAGTATGTCAGATGGCGAAAGGAGCAAATTAGAATATTGGATTGTATTAGCCATTACGTGTACCTGAGAGGCCATGGGAGGATATTAGCATGGATTTTGTTCTTGGCTTGCCAAGGAAACAAAGAGAGCATGATTCCATATTTGTGGTGGTGGATAAATTTTCAAAGATGACACATTTCATTCTATTTTATAACACCAGTGATGTTGTTCATGTCACAAAGTTGTTTTTAGAGAGGTGGTGAGACTACATAGTCTATCGAAGAGTATAGTTTTGGATAGAGATACCAAATTTGTTGGATATTTCCAAAGGACATTATGGAAGAAGTTGAAAAAATATTTGAAGTTTAGTTGTGCACACCATCCATAGACTGATGGAAAAATGGAGGTGGTGAACAGGAGTTTGGGTAACCTACTAAGATTCTTAGTAGGAGATAAGCCCAAGGGATGGGATTTGATTATACCATAGGAAGAATTTTCTTACAACAATTTTGTCAATAGGAGCACTGGTAAATCACCATTCCATATTATGTATGGGAGTAGTCCAAGAATTTCTTTTGAACTAAGAAAGATGGATAAGAGGGAGAAGAGTAGTGTTGAGGCTAATTTTTTTGTGGAGCACCTAAATAATTTGCATGAAGAAGTGAAGAAACATATTGAAATGAGATGAACTCACAATATAAGGCCAAGGAAGATCAAAAAAGGAGGCATAAGGAGTTCTAGGTAGGAGATGAATTCATGGTTCATTTGTGAAAGTAGAGGTTTCCAGTTGGTACATACAATAAGTAAAAGATGAAGTTTGGAACATGCAAGATTCTAAAGAAGAACAATTCAGGAAATGCAGATGAGGTAGAGTTGCCTAATGAAATTCATATTTCACCTATGTTTAACATTTTAGATTTAAAAAAATATCATGAAGGGGGAATTAATGAAGAAAAAATAGAAGCACAGTGGAATATTCCAACACCTACTTCATAAAAGGAGGAGATAGAAGAAATTTTGGATAGTCATGTGGGTAGAAGCACAAGAAACAGGAAATACGTAGAGTACTTGGCGAAATGGAGAGGAAGGCTTGTTGAAGATTCATCATGGTTGTCTAAGGCTAAGTTTAATTGTCTTGGTTTCCCTCTAACTCTTGATAAGTGACATGATCACTTTTCAAATTACCCTGGGTGTTTGATGCAGGAGCATCTAGTGGTGTAGAGCAATCTTGCATCACCCAAAAAAAATGTTTTCTTTATTTTTTTTAGTTGTTTTAAGTCCCATGATGGAACTTAAGGGGTATAAGATAGTTAGAAGTCAAAAATAGAAAAAAATGATCACTTACTATTTTTAGTAAGTTGACCTAAATAGGCTCATATGGACTTGAAAATTTACCCAAAGGAGTAGAGATGAAAAAAAATCTGGTCATGAAATAATCACCTCAATTCCCAGACTGGTTTGAGAGAAATTAAAGTTTTCGTACTGAGAAATTTCTCCAATGCATCTTCAAATTCAAATATAAAACTTTACAAGCCCCAAAATAGCTTGAAAAGTGGACAAACTGGCCTATAGTTGGTTCACACATTGTAGATCTCTTCGAGAGCTTTCCAATGATATGAAATAATAGCGAATCAGACACTTGGATCAAAAGTTATGGCCTCACGAAGTTGCCCCTCTAAAAAATGAATTTCATTAAAATTTCTTCCTTGGCCAAAAATCAAATAGTGGGACCTTTTGGGGCCAAAACAAAAGTGAAAGTTTCACTTTCTAGAACATTCTAGGGTATATATTGGGTAAAATAGAAAGGGATATGAGGGGGATGTAGAAGGTGGCCCCATTAGTGCAGATTGTGCCTCCGAATAATAGTTTTTCTTTGAAAATTGATTTTGTTGTAATGAATCAAGCCCATGAGGCTGTAGCATGTAATTTTTGAATCTGTAATTTCATTAAATTCTAAAAATAATTGAAAATGAGTTATTTTTCTATCTTGCATCTTCTGAGTTGGTATCTATTGTTGTGTTTTGTGGATTTGGGTGATGTAGCTATCATCACTAAGATTTCTTTATGGGACCTTATTCAAGCCTCACCTAGTTATCATAACATGCTTCAAAGTGCTTTACAACAAGTTCTTATCCCTGCTAATGTGCAACCAAATGATATAGTAGCCCTCATTCAAGGAATGAATTCAAACATTGTGTTCCACCAAAGTGAGCTACCTCCTTTGGAAGTGCAAAACAAAATGAAGCCTTTATGATACTAGCTCTTATTAATAGGACTGAGATAAAGAGAACCCTTGTCAAAATGGCTCAGCCCTTAACATGTGTAGCATAAACCTTTTGGACAAGCTTGGAGTGGATAAGACTAAGATATAAGTAGTCTCTTTATCATTCCATGGATTTGATAATGTAGGAAAATAATCACTTGACCTATTACAGTTGGAAAGGTCACATTGCAAACGCCTGTGCATGTCATGTCTAATAATCTTTCATATAATATTCTTTTGGGCAGACCTTGCATTCATGAAATGCATTTCAATCCTTCTACCCTTCATTGTATAAAGAAATATTTCTAGCACAATAAGGTTTATACAATAAAAGTTGACCCCAAACCAAAAAGTTGTTTGCACACTAAGAAAGATAAGGAAAGTCCTTTGAAACTATTGACACCAACTACACAAGTGGAACCTATACAAAAGAAAGAAAAAGAAAAGCATATTGAAAAAGTCACAAAACTATTGGATGATGATTGGGGTTCTTTAGATTTTACACCTACATTCATGGGAGAATACAAGATCATAGCAAAAAATCCTGAAAAGGGAAAAGAACTGGTGATAATTTCAACACAAAATTCAGAAGAACCTTCGAAAGCATCCACTTCAACCACATTAGAAAAAGAAACAAATTACACAACAAACTTTGATGTTCAGTCAATTATGAACAACCACCGAGAATCCAAAAGAAATGGAAAATCTTTATGGAAGAGGTTATGAACTTTTGAAACAACTTGGTTATAGTGGAAAAGGATTTGGTGCTAGAAAATAAGGTATACATGTACCTATAGAGCCTAACACACAAGAACCAACTATTGGTCTTGGTTATTGCCCTTTAAAAGAAACAAAAGCATCCAAAAATACTTCACTCAATATCATCACTCTTACAAAAGATTCTTCTAAAAAAACTTTAACCTTGGTGCATCCTAAACTAATAGATACTATATGTGGGAATATCTCATTAGATATGCATAAAATTGATACTTTTCTTACTTAATAACATTAGTTGTTGCTCCTTGTCATGAGGTAGTTGCAATATCATAGCATGTTCACTACCATGCATGAGGGTATAAATTTGGCTTTATTCAATCATATTTACTTTTCACAATGAGTAGCATATCATCATCCATTTTTGGCTCACCTTTTTCCCTTGGGGGGCCAGGGGTTAGGTAGCCTTGCCCTAGTATGACACTTTTTGTTTCCTCTTTTGGGCTAGTTGACCGCCTTTCATGTATATATATAAGAGCGATCTTGGGATGTAGACAATATGCCTTAAGTTGTCTCGGATGTGATGTATTTTCCTTCTATGTTATCTTTAGAATTGCATTTTGGGGGCAACCCCTCTTCATGATGTAACTTCATTTGGAAACATATGCTTGACATAGGGCTTTCCAAATAAGCTCTCATGTCTTGTTTAGAATTTATCATTTTGCTACTTTAAAGTAATTTCTCATAGCATAGTGTTATAAATTTATTTAAAGTGGGGGCATACATTGGCATTATCATTTTGGAGATCTTAGATTATATCTTTTATTTTCATAGTGCGGTTTTCTTACTTCTTGTGATGTGTTTTATTCTTGGTGGTGTCATTGGGTTTGATGTCCTCTAAGAGTGTGACCTTTCTTGGCATACAACATTCCTCTTAGTGGTGATGCTACATATTGCATTCCCTAAGTTGTGAATCTTTTATCCTAGACTTGTCCTCTCTTCGAGACATTAGGCACATGATGTTCTCTAAGAGGAGACCTTACATGAACTAAGAAAAACCCCTTTCAACATGTCTTTCTGATTTGCATTTTGTTCATAAGTGTTTAACATAATGCAACTTGCTAACCTTGTGAATCTTGAAGTTACAACCCATTTTCATGGCCACCAAGCATAATGCACTTTTCTTGCCTATGGTACCTTGTTTGTTCATAATTTTTTAGCATATTGCAACTTGCTAAGCCTTATGAAGCTCGAAGTTCATATTGTGTGGTGCCTTATTAAAGTTATTAGATGTATAAATTTCATATGGTATGGGAGCCTAATAAGATTCTCTCACTTTCCACCCTTGGGGGCTCACCTAGTGGACAATAGATTTCACTAGCCCATGTGAGCATGCATTGTTGTTTGCATAGTGGACAACGAGTTCCACTTGTAAACATTTCTGGATAAATAGCTGAGGCTTGATCCACCTTTTTTATTTTTGTTTTTCTCTTTCCTTTAGTCTTTGACATTGTATGTTTGTGTATCTTGTCTTGCTACTGCATATCACACATCTTGTGTGTGTTCCTTTGTGCTTATGTTGGTTTTCCATAAGATCTTGATCCTGGGGACTTGGCCACCTCCTTGATCTTTGTCATCCTATCTCACTAGCATTGGTACACTTGGACCCAGGCTCTTCATGCATATTTGTCTACTTTAGTGTGAGTTTGATGTAGGGTCATCCTCTCACTAAAGTGGGGGCTAAATGTAGTGTATAAAAATGTATCCCTTTATATATTTTCACACTTTTTGGGCCCTCCTTTTTAAATTGGGCTTAATAATGCTTTAATTTAGTGTTGATAAATGTATCCCTTTAAATTAAGGCATTATTAATTTAGTGTTGATAAATTGGGCTTAATAATGCCTTAATTTAGTGTTGATAAATGTATCCCTTTTATAATGATTGAAGAATGATGGGCACGGGCGAGGGTTTGGTGTAGGTATGAGGTAAGTAATTTGTGGCTTGCATGCGCGAATTCTCCTGTGCATGCCCCTGTGAAGGCTCGGTGAAGGTTCTGTTCTTGCTGCGAGTGGTGTATGCGGTTTGGGGGGGTCATTTTGGTGTATGCGGGACTCGTGTTCTCTTTTTGGCAGGGAGTTCTTGTGCCTAGGGTTGCATTGGGGATTCTCCTTTATTTGTGTCATTTCCTCTTAGATTATTCTTGGGTGATCGAGGTGCTAGGGCAGTGACGGAGGTTTGGGTTTGGGTTTAAACAGTGTTGAGTGTTGTGTGTGGTTGAATGGCAAGGGCTTCTCAAAGCCTGGTGCTTGCTGGTGTGAAGCTGTCTCAGGGATTTTCTATGGATATGCATACATGGGGGAAAAAATCCTCTTTTTTGGGTGAGAGCTCTAAGCTTAAGAAAGTAAATGGATGTTTGTCGTGGAATCATGATCATCCCGTCCTGGTTATTTCTCCTGAATCGGTGCAAGAGGAAATTTCTTATTGGAGCCAACATGTTTTGATTTGTAAGTTTCTGGGTATTCATGTCTCTCTCTCATCTTTGGAGTCCTGGATTTTTTGGTCCTAGAAGGTGGGTATGTGTAGGATCATCATGGAAAAAATAGGCCCTTAAGTGGCAAAAGATTCAGAAAAATCAGAGTTAGGCAACTTGACATAAAAATTTGAATAAGTTATCTATATTATTTCAAAAATATGTAAGAATAGAATCTGTAGCGAATTGAATGTAGTTCTAAACTACTAGGTTTATTTATTTATTTAAAAATCTATTTGGTAAAAATTTGAAATTTCAATGTAGTAGTACTTAAATTTCAGGGAAGAAATAAGAATTAGGTGTATGTCTGACCACCCTAACCATAATAAAATGATAATATTTTTTTATAAGATTTTAGATATAAGTAGAAGACTCATGTCTGGATGTGATGCATATTTTTTTGTAATTTTTTTCCAAGTAAATAATTAATTATGAATTTTTTATTACAACCTTTAAAAAATATAAAAACTTATATGTCTGACCACCTTAACTTGGTCAAAACTTCTTGAAATTCATTTTTTTTAAAATCCTATAGTATGCAAAGCATATAACGTGGCGCATGTTTCAGATTCAAAAAATGTGATACCATTTGAAAGCTATATATTTTTTTCAATCAGCCTATCAATCACGACTTTAGTCATAATTCAAATAGAAAATGAATAATAATTACTTATTAAATTCAAAATAAAGCATAATTTATATTGGTGGAAAGCTGAGAATCTCTTTTAAAAACCCTTTTCATTTCATCAATTTGGGTAAAAAAAGAGTTTTCAGCCACATACCCATCATATTGCCACTTTTTGGCCCATCATGATCCTGCACATACCTAGGTTGAAGGTGATTTTGAAATTTTTGTGGCTACGAATGGTTATTTCATGGTGGAGTTTTTTTGCATTTCGGATCGTAATCAAGTTTTTGAGGGAGGGTCATATTTTTACAATCATGTTGGCTTGTTTATGAAGCCTTGGCATGGAGGATTTAATGTGGCAGAGGATCTGCCTTCACGGGTTTCTATTTGGGTCTGTCTGCCATGGCTGCCATTGGAGTTTTGGAGGGAGGATTGTTGCTTTGTTGGGGAAGCCAGTTGCCATTGCTCAGAATACTCTCGATAAAAAGGTATTCTCTTATGCTCGTATTTTTGTTGAAATTGACTTAAATAATCCTTTGTCAGATTCTTTAGAAATTTGTCTTGGCTCTGCCTCGTGGGTTCAACAGTTAGATTATGAGTCCCTTCCTTTTTGATGTTGTTTTTGTCATGAGTATGGACACCTTCAACGCCAATGTCCCTAGGCACCTAAAGTAGCTAGGGTTTCTTCTCCTCCTTCATCAGGGGCTTTGATAGAGAAGGGGTATAAAGGAAAGGTGCCTGTGGCTGAGGGTGGGCCTGATAAGGATGGATTTATTCCTATTAAGTCAAGGGCTAAAGGGAGGAAGAGGGCCTATAAGGATAGATAGAGCGATCAGCGATTCAACCATTTTGAGGTCTTGGATACTCAGGCCTTGGAGGAGGGGATTCTTGTTGAGATTTCTTCTAGGGTCTCTAGTCTGGATACAGGGCTAGAGCAGGCAATTGATGATACAGGGCTGGAGCAAGCAATTGTTGTTAAGGATAATTCTCCGACTTTGGAGCAGGGGAATTCTGGGCTTCTTGATGCCTCTACAAGTTTGCAGGATGATATTGTATTAGTGGATTTAGCTAAGGAGGTTCTGTATTCAGGTAAAGGATGGGAATCGTCTTCTATTTTGGGGGTGCTACAACACCCTCTTAAGAAGGGTCATTTTGAAAATTCCTCTAAATTTGGTCGTAAGAAAGATGTGGACAAAATTAAATCTACTAGAGATTTGCTGGCGGAATTTGGGTCTATTAAGACCATTAATGCCCACTTATCTCATCCTTCCTCATGATTATTCTTTCATGGAATGCAAGGGGGTTGAATAGCACCTCCTATCAAAAGGCTATTCAGGATTTGATTGTGGTTCATTCTCTAGATATCTTTTGCATTCAGGAGACTAAGCTTCAGGTGGACTTCATGCTTCAGTATGCTCCTCGTATTTGTTTTTCTAGCTAGTGTCAGTGTATTGGTTCTAGGGGGAACTCTAGAGGTCTGGCTCTTTTTTTGGATCCATGTAATGTTGTTCCTCACTGGTGGATTTCTAGCCATTCCTCTATTTCTATGGTGGCTTATGTTTTGGAATCTAGTGAGACTATTTTGTTCAGTAATGTTTATGCTCTGATTGACATACATGGTAAAATCCAACTTTAGGCCCACATCAGGTATGTTAGGTCTTCTGCACCTTATCTACCTTGGATCTTAGCTGAAGATTTCAATTATGTGTTGTGTTTGGAGGAGAAAAGAGGGGGGTTGCCTAGGCTTGGTCCGACTTTAGATCTTTTTCAGTAAAATGTGGATTTTATTGCTTTTGTTGATGTTAAGCCCTCCAATGGAATATTCACTTGGAATAATAGACGAAGCAGGCCAAAAGTGATATCTGAGCAGTTGGATAGATTTCTTGTTTCTAGTTTTTGGGTGGGTGGCATCATTGTTACTTGCTATGAGATTCTAAACTGGTGCGGCTCTGATCATTGGCCAATTAAGTTTTCAGCTTCTTCTTTTACTATCCCAAAGAATCCTCCTTTCAAATTTTAGCTTATGTGGCTTCTAGATTCTTCTTTGCATGATCTTGTTACTCAGTGGTGGCGAGATGGAGCCCCTGCATATGGTACTGCTATGTATTCTTTGGTTAAGAAGCTGCAATATGTCAAATATCATCTTAAGCGATGGAATAGGTCATGTTTTGGGAATCTTTGGGCCAAGAAAAGGGAAGTGTAGGATCCTCTTGTTGTTATTACTCACCAAATTTGAGATTTGGGATTTTCGGAGGCTCTTGGTCATGCTGAGTTCTAGGCTCTGAAATTGGTGGAGTGGGAGCTTCGTGAGGAGATTTTCTAGAAACAAAATGCTAGGATTGACTGGCTTCAAGAGGGTGACAGGAATACTGCTTTCTTCCATCATTCTATGCAAGCTCATCAGAATAAGTGTTATATCTCTTCTCTTGTTAATTTTGAGGGTCTTTCGATTTCTTCACAACAGGCTTTATCTAGAGAGGCTCGTCAATTTTACTCTGCTCTATTTACTGAGGATTCACTTCCTGTTGAGGCTGATGAAAATATGGTCCTTTCTTGCATTCCTTCTTTGATTTCTAATGATTTGAATGCTTCTCTTACTCGTCTGATTACTCTGTCTGAAGTGGAGATTGTGTTTGGGATGAATAAGGGGAAAGCTCCTAGCCTTGATGGTTTTCCAGTTGAGTTTTTACAGGAGTTTTGGGATATTGTGAAGCTAGATTTGTTGGAGGTTGTCTGGGAGTCTCTTCATAGTAAGCAGATGCTTTGAGCCCTGAATGATACTTTTTTCATTCTCATCCCTAAAAAGGAAGGTGTTGATAGGCTTGAATTCTTTAGACCTATTGCACTCTGTAATGTGGTGTATAAGATTGTTATGACATTGATTGCTGAGAGGCTTAAACCTTGTTTTCCTGTTGTCATTTCTGAGGAGCAAGGAGGATTTGTGGCAGGTCGTCAAATTCTA
Organism: Sequoia sempervirens; assembly: GCA_007258455.2. Lineage (NCBI taxonomy): Eukaryota > Viridiplantae > Streptophyta > Pinopsida > Cupressales > Cupressaceae > Sequoia > Sequoia sempervirens. The sequence continues at coordinate 106,107,315 of VDFB02252616.1, read as the reverse complement.
GATGGGGTGGTGGTAGCCTCTAAGGTCATTCATTCTATGGAAACCTCTAAGGATAGGTCTATGTTCATCAAGTTGGATATGGACAAAGCTTGTGATAGAGTTAAATGAAGTTTTCTATGGAAAATTATGTTGGCCTTTGGTTTTTCTGAACTGATTGGGTCAGTTGGACTATGAGTTGTGTGACTTCTTCCTCATTTTTGGTTATTGTGAATGGTGAACCTTCAAAGCTTTTTGGTGCTACCAGGCGACTTCGTCAGGGGGATCCGCTCTCTCCTTATCTGTTTATTATAATGGCGGAGGGGCTAGGTCAGTTTCTAAAATTTTGGGTTTCTCAAGGCTTGATTCATGGCTAGCAGTGGGGTTTGGGTTTGCCAACGCTTTCTCATCTCTAGTTTGTGGATGACACCTCTCTTATGGGGTTGGCTCACATTCAGGAGGCTGAATCCTTTCGGAAAGCTTTGGATACCTACCTTGTTGCTTCGGGTTCGAAATTCAATGAGCATAAGTCTTCTATTTTCTTCTTTAATACTCCTTAGGCTATTCATTGGTGGATTGCAGCTATTTTGCAGTTTCAAATTGGGTCTCTTCCCTTTGTCTATTTTGGGTATTCCTCTTGTTGTTAGTCATCAGCTTAGATCCTCCTGGAAGATGTTGCTTGATAAGCTAAGGCAAAAGGTAACTCATTGGACTCATTGGTGGTTGTCTACAGCTGCTAGAGTGACTCTTCTCAAGTTAGTTATCTAGGCCCTACCCATCTACAAATTCTTTGTTCAAGCGGATCCAATGTATTTCCTTAAGGAATTTGATGTTCTCTCACGTCAATTTCTTTGGAGTGGTAACTTTTTGTCTACTAAGTGGAGCCTTGTTAAGTGGGAATCTGTGTGTAGACCAAAGTAGGAGGGTGGTCTTGGTTTACGTTCTACTATTTTGAATGTGCAAGTTCTTGCTGCTAAGCTTTACTAGCATTGGTGTACCAATCAACACCAGTTATGGGCCCATATTCTCAATCATAAATATCTTAGGGGTGTTGCTTATTTTGAGATTCCTCACTATCCTCTAGAGGGGACTAGTTCTATGATTTGGCAAACTTTGAAAGTGGGGGAAAATTTGATTAAGAGGGCACTTTTTTGGATTTGTCATTTGGGGTGATAGGCTCTTTTTTGGTTAGATTCTTGGGATGGCCACCCACCTATTCTCTCTATTTTTCCTCACCTCCAGTCCCTTTCTAATGTTTTTACTGCAGCTGAGTAGGATACCATTGAGCATTATAAGGTTGCACAACATTGCGGTTCAATTGTAAGCTTTCGTTGGAAGCATCCTTCTGAGTGGCCACCTAGGGGGTTTGGGGAGCATAGGCATGAGCTAGCTCATCTTTTGGCTTCCCGTGCTTGTAATTACTTGAGGGCACCTGATGTCTTAGATTGGGATGGTTCTGATTTGTCTGGGAAGTACTCTGTTTTTGCTAGTTACAAGCAGCTTGGTAGGCAGTTGTTTGGGGATATTGAGGTCCCTTGGTGGAAGCAAGTTTGGCACAAGTTGTCGTGGCCTAAGAGCAATTTTTTCATGTGATTATTTGCTCAAAACTAGTGTCTTACTTGGGATAATTTATGTACTTGCGAGGTTTCCAAGGCCCTTCAATATGTGTTTTATGTCGTAATGGTGAGGAGAGTGTCTCTCATCTCTTCTTCCAATGTTCCTATGCTAGGAAGATTTGACATTTTTGGTGGAGGGTGTGGAATATTCCCTATTGGCATGTTTACTTGCTAGCTGAGTTTGTGGATTGGTGGGGTAGGGGCCTTGTTTCTACTTCCTTTCTTCAAGCTACTTGGGCTCTTGGCCCTTCCTTTATTATCTGGAACCTTTGGTTGGAGAGGAATCATCAAATTTTTTAGGATGTGATGTTGGTGGCCCCTCGCTTGTGGTGGAAAATTTTTCATTCTGTGGGAGAGACTGTTGCAGGTAAGTGTGATCTGACTGCATCAGTGGATCCTTGTGATGTTGGTTGTTGTAATCGTCTTCATCTTCCTCCTCCGCAATGACAACTCATGCTTAATAGATGTAGACATCCTACCCCAAAGGTGAATAGGGAGGGGAGATGGTCTCCTCCACCTCGGGGAGTCTTAAAAATCAACACAGATGGCTCTTCTCAAGGAAACCTGAGTCATGCCGGAATTGGTGGTGTTGGTCAGGATAGTTCTAGAGATGTTTAGTTTATCTTCTTTGTTGATAAGGATCTTCATACTAATAATTTAATGGAGGCTCAAACCATTTTATCAGCTGTGGAGCGTGGAAGTCAATTGGGCTGGTGAAGGATCATATGTGAGTCTGAATCCCAGGTTGTGGTGAACTTATTGAATATGAAGCTTTTAGAGGATGTTAGTTGGCATTTGGCTTTGATTGTTGAACATATTCTTAACCTTTGTGGTTCTTTGGAGTTTGTTACTTTTACTCATATTCCTAGAGAATGGAATGTTGTTGCTGATTGTTTGGCTAAATGGGCTTCTGATCATAATCATGATTGGAATTTGGTGGACTAGGGTTAGTTACCTCCAAATTTGTCTCAACAGTTGGATCACTTGGTGGAGCTTGATAGGGCTATGTAATGCCCTTGCTTTGTACTTCTTTTTTTAATAGATTTTTACTCCTCATTTATGTTAATTAATGTATCCTTTACATTTTCACACTTATTTGGGCCCTCTTAATTAAATTGAACTTAATTATACCTTAATAAGAACTTTTATTCATTTATAAGCCTAATAAATTATATTTTCCGAAGGGGAAACTAGACAATAATTAATTTGAACACATAATTAAACACCTTAATTAATGTGTGTTCTAGGAATAGGGACCTAGGACCCATTCGCCCATGGGTGAATGGGTCCTCCCTAGACCTTTGAACCCATTTTTAAAACATGTTTTGGAGGTACTTTTAGCATCCTAAGTTCAAATTTCAAAGGTCAGTTTGTAATGTTTGAATTTTGGGAAATTTAGGATAAATGTCTATAAATACAAGGTTATTTTATCAATTCAAGACATCTAGCAAGAGAGCAACTTTCATGTGAGAAAATATTATTGTCAAGAGCATTCAAGAGTATATTTTTTCATCATTTGTTGCAAAATTCAAGATCTTAGGTATCATGTCAATGTTATGTTCAATCATGCATGTTTTTTGAGCTAACATTGTGATGTAGGTTTCAAAGATCAAGTCAAGCATTCAAGTCATAATTCAAGTAACAAGATTCACATTCATTGAAGTCATTTCATTCAAGACCCACATCAAGAATTCAATCTTTCCAAGGTTTCTTCAAGGGTTTCTTGAATTGCAACATTGTATTATTCATTCATTATTCGTTTCATGCTTTCATTTTTCATTTCAAGGTTTAATTACCAAAATGGGGTTTGACCAAGGAAAATCCCCATTCACCCAAAAAAAAACATTTCCCCTTTATTTGTGTTTTGTAGACTTGCAAGTTTATAGGATGAAGAAAATTTGAAGATCTCAAAAGTGTAAAATTGCAAAGTTGCATTTATTGTCACCTTTGTTGTCAAGCTATCGAAACTCAGATCTTGAATTTAATTTTGATTTCCCAACTATGAAATCTAGAGAATTTGGAAGTGCAGACACAAGAGAAGAGGACCTAGAAATCAATTTTGAAAAGGCCTACAAAGACCCATTCTCCCATGAATGAATGAGTCTCAGACAACCTCCCAAAATAGTGTTTTGGTGACTGGTAAACAATATTCCCCCCTTCTCAGTTCTACAAGAAGTTTGGTGTTTTTATCAATATTGAGCTTAATCTTCAAGATCCAAGTGGTAGATTGCATTTTGGAGTTGATTTACTATTTTTAGTTTTTCTCCCCAAAGTGTTGTTTGAACTTGACCCTATCCTTCTGAAATAATAAGGAAATCTAAAGATTCTTGTTATCACCTAAAGTTGCACCCCTGTTGAGCCTGATGTTCAACACCTCAGTGTAACATGGGAAGACCTCCAAAGCTGTGGGTCACTTATAGACAGAGGTCAACCTCCGAAGAAGGCCGACTTCCTTTGGTGTCACCTAAACTATTGATTTTTGTAAAGGAAAAGGGAGAAGAAGTGCATAGAAAATCAAACTAAATACTATCGTGATACACTAAACTGATAAGAAATCATGAAATGAAAACAAGATGAACATGCACTAGAAAACTAATGGTAGCTATTTCATTTACTCAACATAACCCTTTTGAACTTATGCATCATTCTTAAAAGGCTTGATCTACATACATATTTTAAGAAGGAAGGTTGAATTTCACAGTTTTAAGGTATGAATGCAGACTTAGAAAAGCATAGTTGAAAACTTGCATAGTCTAAAAATACAGAAATGAGAGTAGTCTGAACACTAACACTGGCTTTCAAGGTAAACTTTGTGTTTTATATTCCAGAATTGAAATGAGTTACAAAGAATACATCAACTGAGAAAGGATTGTTAAAAATCACTAACTCTTGAGAATGCATAATCTGAACCCCCCTACAAAAAGGCAAAAAATTCCCTATATACAAAAAGATGTCGGCCCCTTAGGGCTTACAAAAATATCAATCTTCAGAAAGATCTCCCCTAGATATTTTTGAATGAAGTTAATGCTACATTCAAGTGTATCCTTGCTGTCCATGTCGGTGTGAAAAGATCGCCCTCAGGAGAAGCCTTCAGATCTTTCTGTAATACTTGCATTTACTTCTGGCCTTCGTGTCCACCCTCGAACATCCCTGCCGAACTTCCTTGAATGCCCTAAGGTATTATCATTAATGTCTATCAACTATTGCCAATTGACATCCGAGTTGTCCCTGTGGTCTCCGCCCTTCTATTTACCAACGACACCTCCTCAATATCGAACTAATTCATTGCTTTATTCTCAGAGTAGATCCACGTTTCTTATGTTCCGCTGATCCTCTTCACAGGGGTGAAACTGCCACGACTCTCCTGTAGCCTCCTCCGATTGGCTGGACAGATGCCACGTAGCTTCCCCAGGCGGTCAAAAGTTCTTCCTATAGAATCGCATCTCGGTGAGACATTGGCCATGTCTCCCTGATGCGATTATGCCCTTCAGCAATTATCGTCATAGCTCAGGACCATCAGCAAGAGTTCATATCGAGCTGCAGAAGGCACGCCGATGTCAAAAATTGTCGCCCAAACTATCGCTGTCGGCCAGAGGTCTCACCGAAGCCTATAACAGATCCATCACTATCGACAAGACACCACCAAGTCGGCAGGACTTCATAGTGAACTCCTCCATTCTCCCTGAGCTCACTTCATTTCGGAAAGATCCTACATGGGTTGGCAAGATGCTACACTGGGGCATTTCATTTCAGTGAGACCTTACTCCGATGACGCCTTGCTTCGGCGAGAACTCTTATTGAGCTCCCTTTGTTTTAGTCAGGGAGACATTGCTTGGTCGGTGAGACCTCTCGCCGAGCTCACAACTTTTTCCGAGACTTCCTTGTGTCGGTAGGACATCTCCTTGAGCTCATCATCTTATACCGATGGCACCATCCTTTTGGTGACACATCGTCCAATCGCCGAGACATCACAATGAGGCCCATCTTTTCTCCTCGCTGACATATCTTTTTGCCGAGACTTTCGCTAGTTTCTAAGACATCTCCCTGAGCTCCTACTCATTAGTGAGACCCTTGGCCATCAGCAAGACATTATGCTGAAGGAAAAACCCTTCTCCAAGACCTCCTTCACCATTGGTGAGACCCTGTTTGGTCACCGAGACATCACGAAAAACTCAAATCCTTCGCCGAGCTCACCACTCCATGTCGGCAAGACCTCGTCAGGTCAGCAAGACTTCTCAACGAGATGACAATCTTTTGGCGAGTTGAGACCATTTCGGGGAGACTCCCATGTGTTGGTGAGACATTATGCCGAAGGCAATCCCCTTCGGCGATACTTTACACAGTCGGAGAGACATTACCCTGACCGAAATAATTCCCCCTAACGCCACCCTTGTGAAAAAATGTCTGCATGACCTTCCTCCAAGTGGAGAGATAATGAAGACTCATGGTGACCCAAATGTCCTGGCAATGGGTGTATTAAACCAAATAGAATGCACTGTTGGTCAGCAAGACAACAGGAGGGTCTCGCTGAATTTCCTCTCTGATGAGTTTTATGCCAAATCCGACTAAGGTGAGGCTTCCAACAGACCTCCTTGTGAAATATCCTCAGGTGCATGATCCAACCCTTGATGAAAATTCCCCATTTGGCCTTTATGAACCTCTGAAACACAATTTGTCCTGCCTGATGAGCACGTAGGTGAAAATCGAGCAACATTTCTGGCGACCTTTGCTGTATGTTTTCTTGCTAAACATAGAAACCAGTAGCCAAAACTTGTCCATTGGGCATGGGGTCATTAGGAAAACTCAAACATTCAAAAGAAGCTTGCATCTCCTGCAACTCACTTGAGACTCATAGAACATATCAGGGTAGCGGAAACTTATGAAACCAGAGAAACTAAAAAAAAACTATTTACTATGCTAGAACAACACTTAGGGAATGAAACAACAATCAAACTAAAGTGCAGAAGCACTTATTGAAAACATAAAACCTAATCTAATATGTACAATGGAGGAACTTATCAAACCTCAAAACAAGGCTTGAGGTGTATCCCATTGACTGGGATAGGAAGCACTTCACCTTCAGTTGTGGCCAGTTGGTACGCATTGTGTTCTTTGCAGTCTTTAAAACAATAAATGGACCCATCCACATGTTGTCAAACTTAGTGTGATGGCCTGGCTTGCTTTTCAGAACATCCCATTTGAGAACAATATCACCTTCTTTAAAAATTTTGACTGTAGCTTTCTTTACAAATGTTCTCTTTGTTTGGAGCTATTGATACTCCAAAGTTTTCATTGCCTTATCTCTTGATCCTTCGAGCTCCATGAGCTCTACATATCTCACAGACATTGGGTCCTGCTCTTCATACATCTCCAACTAATGAACGATGTCTAGAGCTGGAAGCTTTGCAGACAGAGGTAACCTAGCCTCTTTACCATAAACAAGGATGTATGGAGAATTACCCACTGATCTCTTAGGGGTTATTCTATCTGCCCAAAGTGAAAATTTCAATGTGGTATGCCAAATTCTTTGATTCTCTTCCATAGTCCTCTTAATGATTCTGATCAAGTTTTTATTTGTACTTTTAGCTAATCCATTACCGTGTGGGTAATAATTGGAGGAAGTATTCAAATGAATTCCATGTTTAACAGCCCAATCTGTAACTCTTAATCCAATGAATGCAAGAGCATTATCTGAAATGATGGAGGTAGGAACTCCAAATCTAGTGATTATGTCTTCGTAAAATCTCAGAACTGAAGACTCATTTGCTTCTTTCAAAGCTACTGCCTCTATCCACAGTGTGAAATAGTCTGTAGTAGTAAGCAACCACTTATGACTGGCACTAGATGGTGGATTAATTGGCCCAATAAAGTCGATGCCCCATCTCATGAAGGGCTGCTCCACCTGAATTGGATGTAGAGGCATAGTAGGAAACTTTTCTTTTCCTAAAAATAAAGCTCATTTAACACATTTTCTTGACCATGCATATGCATCTTTAAACAAGTTGGGCCAGTAGTAACTAGCTCTCATGATTTTCCAAGTAGTTGTCCTTGGAGAAAAGTGTCCTCCTGAAACTCCATCATGCAACTCATGTAATACTCTTTCTGTTTGATCAGTATCAATGCACCTTAATAAGACACCATTCAGATCTTTCCTGAAAAGGATATTATCAATAAGGATATAAGGAATTGACTACAATCTGAAGTATCTTCATTTTTCTCTATCCAGACCTGGTGGACATTCACTAGTACGAAGAAAATGGGTCATCTCTTGAACCCAACCTGCAACTAATGCAGGTGCGACAACCTGAACATTTTGAGACTCATTCGTATTAGTTAAAACAACACCAGTTTCTGATTTCTGTGCATCTTCAGAAGTGGAGGCAAGTTGCTCACAAAGTCCTCTACCCCTAACAAGTTTTGTGATGTTGATGTTAACATCAAATTCCATTACTTTTGTGATCCACCCTGCTCTTTTCTCACTCAGATCTTTGTTCAACAAAAATTCCTTCACACTTGCGTGTGCAACCAGAATATGAATTTTATTGTTTGAAACTAGAGGCTTAAACTTCTTTAGGCTTCTGATCACAATGAGAACATGTTTCTCAACAAATGTATACTTCTCCTCATAATCAACAAGTACTTGACTAAAGAAAGCTATTGGCTGCTCTAAATTATCACTATTTTTCTAAACCAGCATAGCAGAGATTGAACCAACGCTGCCAAAAGCATACAATAAGAAGTCTTTAGAGAAATCTGGATTTACCAATGTTGGAGCTAATACTAAAGCTTCCTTGATTTCTTCAAAACTGTGTTTTGCTTCTCTAGTCCAACTGAAAACTACATTCTTTTTAAGCATGGCGGTCAAGGGCTGTAGTAAATTTGCAACATCAGGAATGAATCTTCTTAGAAAGTTGATTCTCCCTAAAAAGCTCTGCAATCCCTTCTTGTGATTGGGTAATGGCAGTTCAAGTATAGCTTCAATTCTTTCAGGGTCAATGGTAACTCCATCATTTGACATTATGTGACCTAATAGCTTACCTTTGGGAACTGCAAAAATACTCTTTGTTGGATTGAGAGATATTCCATACTCTCTACATTTTTCAAAAACTTGTTTGAGATGTGACAAGTGTTCATCGACATTCTTTGAATATATGGTTATGTCATCTAAGTAAATCAGCATAAATTTTTGAATTAAACTCTGAAATGCCATGTCCATGGCACGTTGAAAGGTGGCACCAGTGTTGGATAAACCAAAAGGAATTCTCTTGTAGGCCATAGTGCCCCATTTTGTTCTAAATCTTGTTTTATACTGATCCTCCTCTTTGACTAGAATCTGGTTATAACTAGAATATCCATCCAAAAGAGAAAATCTCTCTGAACCAACAATGACTTGGAGAATTTGTTCCATAGATGGCAAGGGATAATGATCTTTCAGAGATGCTCTATTAAGGTCTCTAAAATCTACACATAATCTTATCTCACCATTCTTTTTTCTAACTGGAACAAGGTTAGAAACCCAAGATGTGTGTTTAATTGGAAATACGATACCCCCCTCAACTAACTTGGTCAGCTCTTTGATCATCAAGGGTTCAAGCTTGGGGTTCAATGGTCTCTATTTTTTTCTAACAGGCTTGGCATCGGGTTCTAACTCAATTGTATGTTGTGCAATATGAGGATCAAACCCTCTTAAATCAAAATATTTCCAAGCAAAAACATCATGATATTCTTGGCATAAAACAATGAAAGCTCTCTTATCCTCAGCTGAATAGATTTTTCCTAATTTGAGAAGCTTACCTTTAAAGATTTCCACTTCTTCATAATGATCTTCTTTCACATGAATGCTGAATTTGTTCTTCTTAAGCTGGTCATCAGAATTGAATATGGATTCCAAGGTAACCAGCCCTTTAGGAAGTTTATTTGTCTTTAGCTGTATCACTTGATCATCATATTGTTGTTTAATCTTTTCCTTGTTCACTACAAAAAAATGATCTTCTTGGAGCAGAAAGGTTAAAATCTGTTCATCATTTTCAAATACCTGCCAGTTAATGTTGTTATCAGGAATTGATGGCCTGATAACCACCTTAACATACTGTTGTATTTTGTCTTTTTTAATATCACCTCGGATATCAAACTGCGCTTCAATTGTTGCAAGATTGTCAGCATGCTTATTTTGATTTTGTGGAATAGAAATAAGATTGAAGGCATTAAATTCCTCAATTATGTTTCATACTCTGTTTCTGTAAGACTTCAAAGCATCATTCTTGGAAACATTCAGCCCCCTGATTTGATTAACTATTAGTTCACTATCTCCATAGACTTTCAAACAGTTGATTCCTCTTTTTCTTGACCATTCAAGGCCTTGGATAAGTCCTTCATACTCAGCACTGTTGTTAGAACATGCAAAAGCAAAAAAAAAGGCTAAAAAATACTTATCACCCTGTGGAGAAACCAACATTGCACCTCCACCTGCTCCATTCTTGCTTCTGGAACCATCAAAAAATATTTCCCAAAGTCCACTTTATTGTTGCAACAACTGATCTGTACATTTTTCAAAGTTTAGAATCTTTGCATCAGGTTCAAGCATCACATAATTACCCATACTAGCATCTTGACTAAGATCTACAGGACTGTTCAACATGTTTTCAACTGCCCATTCATGTAGAAGCACATCAGGAACAACTTCTAATTGAAGTTCTTGAGCAGTAGCCAGTTCATTATCAGAAAAAATGACACAATTTGTGTCTGCAGCAGTAGGAACAACATTGATAGGACTTGGGTTATATGGCTCAATGTGATCTTTAGCCAACTTTTCAGATTTAATAGTAACTTTGGTTCCATATCTAGTTCTAAACAACATATGCGACCAGTCAGCTGACACATAACCACCTATCTTAGCTGTAAAGTCTCTTGAGAGGCACAAAGAAAAGAAAGGTGGGAGATCTATGACACATATGTCCTGAGGAATTGAAAAATTAGGACAAGCATGAAGGGTAAGACTCAAATCTTTAATAACACCCAATGTATTGACAAAAGTACCATCCAATTGAATCACTCCTTTCTATAAAGGCTGATACTTCAATCCAAGTTTGTCAGCAATTTTTTTTGGCATTACTGAGCTACTAGCTCCACTATCTACCATACAATTATGAACTAACTTATCACCTATGATTACTGACACATAAAATGGCGGTGGTTTAACTTCTTTTCCTGTCTCTTTGCTGGGATGTTTATAATTTCCTTGAGTATTATTGGTCAACACTGTTCTATCTTGACCTATTGGAGACTCAGATTCATCAGACACTTTAAAATTTGACAAAGCTGAGTGTAACATATCTTTTTGACCTAGGATGGCTAATGAATCCCACATAGACATCGTTACATTTGTATTTTTCATGCTATCAAGAATGTTATAGGGTACAACTAGGTTTAATTTATGATGTACCTTTATGCTAGTGTGGTCGGCTTGCAAGTGTGGCTACTCCTTCACTGGGAGTTGCTGATTTCTCTGCAATCCACAAGCCACTTGGGATGTAGATGGTTCTGCAACTAATGTTTTTCATTTATCAACTGTTTGATCAAGCTCAAAAGCTCTTTTCTTCACCAATGTATTAGCTGCTATTGGAGAATCATCTACATTCAATCCACATAATTCTTCACCTTGCCAGTTAAGTAGGGTAGTATCATTAGTAGGCTGACCCTGGTGTTGTGGAGATGCATCATTGAATTCATTCTGCTGTGAACTTGAGGCATTTTGTACCATAAGTACCTGATTAATGAGTCCATTTGAGCAAGTGGCTTGATTGTGAGATTGGTTGCAAGGGTAACACCACTCATAATCTGCTGCTAAATTGTTTTGAATAGGGAAAAGATCCTTAACTGCGCTAACAGGTGTTGGAGCATAAGCTTGAAAAGGTCTAATATTTATACCCTATCTTGGGCCCTGGTAATTGCCTTGGTAAGCTTGTCTATTACCTTGATACTGCTGTTGTTGACCTAAATTCTGCTTTTGATAGGGCCTGTTATATGTTTGTTGCTTCTCCAAGGTCATAAGCTTATTTCCAAAATTCTGTAATAAACTTTTGATCTTCTGTAGCTCATTTAAAGATTTTGCAGCAGCAACCTCTTGAGTTATGGCAGCTGGAACAAGTGGAAAAGGTGCAAAAGGTGGTATCTGCAAAGGGATATTCAAGTGAATATTTGGAAATATAGGCATTGGTGGCCTAGGAGCAAGTTTACCAGCTTGTATTAGGCTATTTTCAGCTTTGATTTCTACTTCAAATGCATCTGGTAGAGAAACACCCCCCATTGATTGTATCATAACGGCTATATCGCTGTTAAGAGCCTTCAAAAAATACAAAACTGCATATTTTGGAGGTGGTCTCACTATTGTATGAATCCTATCCTAGGTTCTTTGAAATCTGAAATTGAAATCATTCATTTTCTCCCGAGGATCCCTCTTAAGTGTAGTTAATTGCTCCAACAAAGACAAATTGTCAGACCTATCCTGAAACTGCCTGTGCAATTTGTCACCCAACTCATCCCAAGTGGCAACTGAACCTACTCCAAGGCTCCTGAACCATTGTAATGCTCTTCCTTTGAATGATGCTACAAAAAGTCTTACAACTACGTCTTCTTGTGTAATGTAATGCACACCACATAAGGAAGCCACATCTCGTATATGCTCAATCGGGGTAGCCTAGTCTTCTCTAGTGAAAGTTGGGAAGTTTTTCAAAGCTGCCATTGGAATATCATTATGCTCTGTCAAATTTAATGGACTACCTCCATTAAATGGCACAAAAGGATGATTTCTGAGAGTAGCCATTAGAGATGGATTTTCCTGCACTCCTGGTGAAACAAAAGCCAGGACAACGGTCTGGAATCTCATAGATGGAGGAGTAGATTTGATTCTTCTAGAATAGATAAATGTTGTCCCCGACCTCTCTGTTACCCTGCCTTGTCTTCTGGGTGGTGACAGCTGCAAATATTCAAAAGGAACTAAGCTACTCCTTGTCTGAACTCTTCTCATAAACTATAAAAGCATTGATTCTAAAGTTCTTCCTCTTTATGGAGTTGCCAAGTATGCAAGAATGACTTCTGTAAAGTCTGAACTTGTTGCTTGCATACCAAACCAACAGTATAATGTGGAACTTGTCCCACCACACATGCCAGAAACTATTATCACCTGAAGTTGCACCCCTGTTGAGCCTGATGTTCAACACCTTAGTGTAACATGGGAAGACCTCCAAAGGTGTGGGTCACTTATAGACAGAGGTCAACCTCCAGAGAAGGCCGACTTCCTTTGGTGTCACCTAAACTATTGATTTTTGTAAAGGCAAAGGGAGAAGAAGTGCATAGAAAATCAAGCTAAATAGTATGGTGATACACCGAACTAATAAGAAATCATGAGATGAAAACAAGATGAACATACACTAGAAAACTAATGGTAGCTATTTCATTTACTCAACATAACCCTTTTGAACTTATGCATCATTCTTAAAAGGCTTGATCTACATACATATTTTAAGAAGGACAATTGAATTTCATAGCTTTAAGGTATGAATGCAGACTTAGAAAAGCATAGTTGAAAACTTGCATAGTCTAAAAATATAGAAATGAGAGTAGTCTGAACACTAACACTGGCTTTCAAGGTAAACTTTGTGTTTTATATTCCAGAATTGAAATGAGTTACAAAGCATACATTAGCTGAGAAAGGATTGTTAAAAATCACTAACTCTTGAGAATGCCCTATATACAAAAAGATGTCGGCCCCTTAGGGCTTACAAAAATATCAGTCTTCAGAAAGATCTCCCCTAGATCTTTTCGAATGAAGTTAATGCTACATTCAAGTGTAACCCTGCTGTCCATGTCGGTGTGAAAAGATCACCCTCAGTAAAAGCCTTTAGATCTTTCTGTAATACTTGCATTTACTTTTGGCCTCCATGTCCACCCTCGAACATCCCTGCCGAACTACCTTGAATTCCCTGAGGTATTATCATTAATGTCTATTGACCGTTGCCAGTTGACATCCTTGTTGTCCCTGCAGTCTTTTCCCTTCTGTTTACCGACGACACCTCCTGGATATCGAACTGATTCATTACTTTATTCTCAGAGAAGATCCACATTGCTTATGTTCTGCTGATCCTCTTCACAGGGGTCAAACTACCACGACTCTCCTGTAGCCTCCTTCGATTGGCTGGACAGATGCCATGCAGCTTCCCCGGGCAGTCAAAAGTTCTTCCTGCAGAATCGCATGTCAGTGAGACATTGGCTGTGTCTCCTCGATGCGATTATACCCTTCAGCAGTTATCGTCATAGCTCATGACCGTCGGCAAGAGTTCATATCGAGCTGCAGAAGGCACGCCGATGTCAAAAATTGTCACCTAGACTATCGCTATCGGCCAGAGGTCTCACCAAAGCCTATAACAGATCCATCGCTATCGACAAGACACCACCAAGTCGGCAAGACTTCATAGCGAACTCCTCCATTCTCCCTGAGCTCACTTCATTTTGGCAAGACCCTACATGGGTTGGCAAGACGCTACACCGGGGCATTTCATTTCGGTGAGACCTCGCCCCGTTGATGAGACCTTACGTCGATGACGCCTTGCTTCGGTGAGAACTCTTATCGAGCTCCCTTTGTTTCAATTGGGGAGACATTGCTTGGTCGGTGAGACCTCTCACCGAGCTCACAACTTTCACTGAGACTTCCCTGTGTCAGTAGGACATCTCCCCGAGCTCATCATCGTATACCGAAGGCACTATCCTTTCGGTGAGACATCATCCGGTCGTCGAGACGTCACAGTGAGGCCCACCTTTTCTCCCTGCTGACATATCTTTTCGCTGAGACTTTCGCTAGTCATTGAGACATCTCCCTGAGCTCCTACTCTTCGACGAGACCCCCAGCCTTGAGTGAGACATTATGCTGAAGGCAAAACCCTTCTTTGAGACCTCCTTCACCATCGACGAGACCTTGTTTAGTCGCCGAGACATCACGACGAACTCAAATCCTTCACCGAGCTCACCACGCCATGTTGGCAAGACCTCGTCGGGTCGGTAAGACTTCTCAGCAAGATGACAATCTTTTGGTGAGCTGAGACCATTTCGGGGAGACTCCCATGTGTCGGTGAGACATTATGCCTAAGGAAATCCCCTTCGGCAATACTTTACACAGTTGAAGAGACATTACCCCAACTGAAATCATTCCCCCTGATGCCACCCTTGTGAAAAAATGTCGGCATGACCTTCCTCCAAGTGGAGAGATACATGAAGACTCATGGTGACCTGAATGTCCTAGCGACGGGTGTATTAAACCAAATAGAACACACTGCTAGTTGGAAAGACAACAAGAAGGTCTTGCTGACTTTCCTCTCTGATGAGTTTTATGCCAAATCCGACTGAGGCGAGGCTTCCAACAGACCTCCTTGTGAAATATCCTCAGGTGCATGATCCAACCCTTGATGCAAATTCCCTATTTGGCCTTTATGAACCTCTGAAACACAATTTGTCCTACTTGATGAGCCCATAGGTGAAAATCGGGCAACAATTCTCACATTGGGTTGATTCACCTAACCTTTCCTAATGGAATAAAGGAAGATAGGGTCTATTTCCACCCTTTGGACTTACCTTTCCATTTTGGGAAGCCCCTATTTTTCTTCATTTCAAGTTTATGGTAAGGTATTATTTAGTGTTTCAATCATCAATTTGACATCTTAGGGAGAACCCCTTTGGTCTTGCAGAGCCATAACTGAAGGAGGTATTACCCACCTCAATCATTGTTCCTTAGCTACACAATCTAAATATAGGTTTGTGGTAATCTTCCAAAATCTAACACCGCTAGTACTTGGAATATTATCAAACCTTAGGGACTTGGGGCCTACAGCTTTGGTCATCAACAAATGGTAAGGTGAAGCTTGTTAAAGTAGGGAATTTGATGAATGTAAATCATATTCATTAACTCAACCTATGAGTATAGAGAAGTTCAAATGGTGTTCATAGCCTATGATTTTTTTGATCTCTAGTAGTTGATTCTATGATGGTATGGTTCCCTTGGCTCTTGCAAAGTATTCAACAAGTGAGAAAATATTGAAAATTTAGGTGACTCAACCTTGCAATTTTTTTTATAATATTTATTATTAACATTTTTCATACTTACATGACATGCTTTATAATGTATATCATTAAATAATAATGATCTACCAAAATGAGTTGTGATATTTTATGTTGGCACTTGTGCCACATATTAGTTCCTTGAAAAATGATCTATTATTTGTCAAAATATGTTAATTTAGTGACCTTATTATTAAAGGCCTATTTTTAAATATGTTATGATAATTGTAAGAGCCAAAAATAAGGGAAGTTACTTTGGATGTGATGACCAATATCCATAATAAATTATGATAGATTCCTTACAAGGTTGGAATTACATACTATTCTTGGAGGTTACACTCATGTGAGGGGCATGATAATTTGTGCTCCTTTTTTATGAGCTATTTTTGGGTATGTATGGATATTTATAGCACCTTATATAGCCCATGGTATTACCACTTGGTTTACAATACCATTTGTTGTATTTTGTATTGTATTTATGTTTATAGTAAGGCTTTGGTACAGTAGTTTGCATGTTGAGAGATTACAGTCCACATGTGCTATTGGAATGTTATAAGAATTAATCCTTGTTATATATTTTGATTAAGGTAAGCATGGGAAGGTCCTAGACCCAATTATAAAGTAGTCATGAAGGTGAAAAAATGAGTCTAACAAGAATAGAGATTTAAAATAACAAGAAAAACTGAAAGGAGAGCAAAGTCAACTAGGACCAACAAGCACTTTTGACCAAAGTGATGGACTGAGAATGGTTTTGAAAGGAACACATAACCTTCAACAATGGATGAACAAAAACTCAAGGTGGTTTGAATCCAAACCTCACCAAAGGGAATTGAAGAGGAGAAGAGACTAAATGAGATGTCTTACCAAATTTTAGAGAAGAAATCTCAATTCAAGGATTCTCAAACATAGAAATAAGCTTTCTTTATATCTTGCTCGAGAAATTTTTTCCCATATCAGTGAGGTCCTTCTTTATGGAATCCAACTCCTTCTCTTTGTCAAGAGATTGAGGATACAACACTAGGGCTTACCTATCCAAAGAGGAAGGCCTAATGCTATTTGAAACCAAACATTCATGTCTTATCTTGGAGTATCGGACTTTGAGCAATGGAAGGGATTCATAAAGAATTTCCTACTCCTAGATACTTAACTTGGAGAAAAACTTGATACTACTTTCAAAAAACCTTATCAATTTCAACACAAACATAGAACCAAATGAAAGGGAAACTTTTTCTATATTTGGTAACATTTTCAATGAAAACCCATTGACCAATAATGCTAGCTATACATTGGATGATACTTTCATCCCAACATTCTAGTGGTAGCTTATGAAGAAAAACCCCAATAGAAACTATTTTCACCTTGGTAGCATTAAAGCCAGTAGTCCATCTTGATAAATGAAGATAACCCTGCCAAGAAATCAGTGACCTCCTTGTAGAACTATTGAATAATCCTCCATGAAATGAAAAGAGAAAAAGAGATATCTATTAATATTGTAGGAACATGAAGATAAAATTATTCCAAATTTGGTTGCCCATCTATGATATCAATTTTTGGCTGATAACCAAAGAATGTACCAATGAGGATAGATTGTAACCCATCAAAATCTCTTCCCAAGGAGACATTAGGAATCCTAATAGAAGCACAAGGAACGCTGCTAAGACCTAGAATGGGAACATGGCATTCCATGGAGGAGGAGATTACCCCATCACAACAAGCTTGAGATGCATGTAGGGGAGGAGGGAGCGTACAAAGAAATGTGTACCATCCCTAACGGCCTAAGCAATAGGGAGAAAAATGGGGGCCACCTCTTGGCAAGGAGTCCTTGTATAAAATCTTGTGCTAGAACATAGGGAAGGCTCGACATCCACACCATGAATACCAATGAGGGAAGGCATGAGATCCAAAAATAGCAAGGGAGACAAAGCAAGATAAAAATATTTCTTATCAAGGGAAGCAACAACATCAACCCCTAAATTACAAATCTACAAGATCACAACACATTGAGGAGGAGATATCTCATGCTAAATAGGGTCAGAGGAATAAAGCATTGTAGGGTTCATGAGAGAGGGTAGCAAAAAGCCCCTCCTAAGAGAGCTACCAATGTGACATGATTGAGGCCCAGAGAGATTAGGCTTAGTATACACTAGAGAAAACATCCTCTAAATAAAATGTATCTAAGAATCTAAGTGCATTTGAGCAAACTAGTATGCCTCCACCATGACGACAAGAGCAAATCATCCTCTTCAACCTCCACTTGGGAGCACCTCTCATCAAAATACTTAAACTTCCCATCATCTACACATTATTGAGCATTCAAACAAGACTTTATGAGAACATCGAGGTGAATTTCCTCCTCCTTGACCCATTCATTGTCTCAAACGTCCAAATTAGACTCCTCTATGTTACCCCCATTTCCTTCTTCATTGTTTGAATCACCATTGTCAATACTGTCTAACAGAGGAAACACCATTTCCAACACCATAGTAGGATGTTGCTGCCACTAAGTTTTTTGTCCTAGTCGTTGAAAATTCCATCAGGCCCTTCCATCAATTAGGCCTACTCCTTTTTATATGTTGGTGAAACTATTGCAAAATCATCTAAACTTGACTTAAGACTAACATTATGAATATGTGTTTAGTTGACCTTTGGAGGGAAATGTTTTGGAAAACAACATTTAAACTTGACTTAAGATCAACAATGTTATGGACCAATCATCTAAACTTGATCTAAGACTGAAAAAATTATGGACTAAGATGGAAAGTGTGTGTTTTGGAATATGTACACATATAAGTATAATTAGAGGATGGATAAGGTGAATAAATAGGAATGTGCAAACACATAGATATGATAAGTACATATAAATGTGTGTAAGGGATAGGTAGATGATATAGGTCAAGTGACTCGGCTTTACAAAAAAATATGTCATTTGTCAATATATCAATGAATCAAGACACTCTCCATACAAAATTAAGAATGACATAGATTTTGTATTTCACTATTATATATAATTAAATTTATTTTTATTAAAACATTGTTGAAAATAACATAAAAATTAATGTATTTTTTTAAATGACATAACTTGCCTCTCATAATTTGCAATAAAATGATAATTAAAATAATGGCATTCAATTTATTTTATACAATATTAAATTTATTACTAAAATAATAATGTTGGAAATACTATAAAACATTATATCAAATTTTAAAAAAGAGCAGTAGTGTGCATGACAAAAAGATGATGAATATGGATGCTGTGAATTTGGTATTGTAAATAAGAATTTTCTGTCTACAGGGTGAAGCACCTGTGCAGGAAACTGTACGTTTGCTAGGGTTTTCATCTTCAGGATATGGACATCTGTCAAAGCATAATGCAAAGAGGAATTTTCTAAATCTGGAAGCACAGACATGTGGACTGTTTACATAATGCCCTAAGTTTCTCAACCAAAACAAATTTATAATTTTGATGCTCGTTTTACTTGTGCAATTTTTTTAAATTGGTGGTTGTTTGTTTATTATATTTCCTTAAATCATTTGATTACTACTGATACCTAGAATTTTTTTGTAAGTACCTTTGGTTACTAAAGTAATATTAAGTCTAAACAATAATTGATTAGGATTACCATATTTTATATGTTGGATTCTCTCCCTATATTTTTTATATATATTTTTTCAAAATATTACATTCAATCTTACAACTGTATAGACTAAGGTAAGAGAATGTAAGCTTATTTTGTACACTTGTAGTTTTTGTTGGAAATATTAATCTTGAGTAGCCAACAGATAGATGCATTAAATGCACTGTCAGATGAAATCAACTCAGATCTTTTTCCCCCCTGCCGTGTCTGACATTCTTGTTGTCCAGTAATTGCTCTCTGGCAGCAAATTTAATTGTGGTAGTTGAGTTCAAATTTGAGCGGCATTTTTGTGTATTGGCTGAAAAGCCAAAAGTAGCATTGAATGTATATTCTGTGCAAGTAAGCAGACAGAGTTTTCTGGGTGAGACAGAAAGAGGGAATGTTTAGCAGAACATAGAAGAAGAAGGAATGTTCAGGAGCATCTAAAAAGTGATGTTCAGGAGTATCTACTGCAGCAGAAGTCAGTAAGCCTTGCGCCCGTGCACCGAAAGCTATCCCACACGGAGCAGCAGTGCAGAAGCGTCAGTGCGCTGGAAAACGCATAGCTTCTGTAGTATACGTGTACAGAGCATTTGCTCTGAATATTTTCATAAGTAAACAGTTTTTGTATGTAATCTTTTTCTGAGTAAATAGAATAAATATGCAAATATTTTTGTCTCCTTGTGTATCTGTCTCCTTCTGTTGATACACTTCCACTGTAATGTGTTTCATTCTTTGCCCACAATAGGAGTTTTTTTTTCCAACTTGGTATCAGAGCACTAGGTGTATTGGGCAGTTAGTTTTTACAGCCTTAGATCTTAATCTGGGTTTTTTCGTAGTTTCCCCATTTTAGCAAAATGTCTGGAGGAGAAAATAGAAGCTGGCAGTAGCCACCTGTTTTCGATGGTAGAGACTACAACGTCTGGGAAAAGAAAATGAAGACTATTTTCATAGCTAATGATTTATGGGAGTTAGTTGCAAATGGGTTCACAGATGTGACTGACCCAACTATATTTACAGCATTGAGCAATGCTCAAAAGAACCAGTTGAAGGAGACACGGAAGACTGATGCAAAAGCCCTCAATCTGATTGGGCAGCCTTGACAGAGGCTATTTTTCTCTGAATAGAAATAGATACTTATGCAAAAGAAGTGTGGGAAACACTTCAAACCACTTGTAAAGGATCTGAGAAAGTCAGATCAGTCAAACTCCAGCTGCAACAGAGAGAGTTTGAGACCATACAGATGAAGGACAACGAGTCCATTATAGATTTTCACACAAGGGCAACCACTTTGATTAACCAGCTGAGGATAAGTGGTGAAACTTTGGAAGAATAGAAGATTGTGGAGAAGATATTGAGAAGCCTTCCCACAAAGTTTGATCTGGTGGTGATTGCCATTAAAGAGGCAAAAGATCTCACAACTTTGTTAGTTGATGAGCTGATGGGTTCTCTGCAAACCCATGAGCAGCGCCTAAATAGGTTTGCAACCTCCTCCCAAGAGCAAGCTTTTAATGCTCAGTCGAATGCAAGAGGAAGGGGGAGAGGTAAAAAAGGCTCCAGACATGGTAGAGGAAACTCTAGACGTAGAAATGATGGTGATGAAAGCTCAGCCCGAGCAAGCAGTCATGAGGGGGCGACCAGCTCCCAAGGAGGAAAAAAGAACAGCAGTTCTTATCAGAAAAAAGATAAAAGAAATGTGCAGTGCTACAACTGTCAAAGGTATGGTCACTATGCAAGTGATTGCAGGCAACAACGTGACCAAGAGAGTCAGAATGCACATGTTGCTGACTCAAATGTGGCTGGAAATGAAAGACAGTCACAACTGTTCATTGCATGTAACCTTGCAGAACAGAGCAACGCTGAAGTTTGGTACTTGGACAGCGGCTACAACAACCACATGAGTGGTAACAAAGACTTGTTTGCCTCCATTGATAGTAACGTGAAGTCTGAAATAAAAATTGGGAACAATGAGATGGTTCCAGTCATGGGTAAAGACATGGTATGCCTACAAACCAAGCATGGTGATGAAAGACAAATATATGATGTCTTCTATGCCCCAGGATTGAAACATAACCTCTTGAGCATTGGACAGATGGTTCAAAATAGGTATAGAGTGCTGATGGAGAAAAGGGAATGCATCATCTATGATAAAGATGGAAGCAAAAGAGTTATGGCAGCGGTTCAAATGACATAGAACCAAATGTTTCCTCTCAAGATGTAAATCTCAGCACAGTCAAAAGGCCTACAACAATCAGCCTTCAAAGCAGCCATTCAAGATATCTCCAAGCTATGGCACCTCAGGTATGGACACTTAGGTTACTCTAGTTTGAGTCTTTTGTCCAAGAAAAATATGATAAATGGTTTGTCAAAAATCGTAGAGCCTAATGTTAGATGTGAAGCTTGCATTTTGGGCAAGCAACATAGGCAGCCTTTTAATTCAGGCAAATCTAGAAGGGCTAGAGCACCATTGGAGTTGGTGCATACTGACTTGGTAGGCCCTATGCAAAATATGTCTTTTGGAAAAAGTAGATTTTTTATGACCTTTATAGATGATTACAGTCATAGGACATGGGTCTATTTTTTGCAGCATAAGTCTGAAGCATTTGACAAGTTTTTGTTATTTAAGGCCCAGGCTAAAAAGGAGAGTGGACACTTTATTAAGGTCTTAATGTCAGATCGTGGAGGAGAGTATACCTCCAATCAATTTGTAAATTTCTGCAGGAAAAATGGCATCAAGAAGGAGCTCACAGCCAGTTATACTCCACAGCAAAATGGAGTGGCTGAAAGGAAACACAAGACCATTGTGGAGATGGCAAGGAGCATGATGAAAGCAAAGGGACTCCCTATCAAATATTGGGGAGAGGCTGTAGCAACAGCTATTTATCTGATAAATAGAAGTCCAACGAAGGCAGTTCATGATAAAATCCCTCAAGAAGCATGGACAAAACAAAAGTGGTCAGTTGAGCACTTGAGAGTGTTTGGGTGTGTAGCCTATGCACATGTGCCTAAAGAAAATAGGCAGAAATTGGATGACAAGGGTGAAAAGTGTATTTTCTTGGGCTACTGTACAGAGTCCAAAGCCTATTGGCTATATAATCTAGTCACCAAGAAGGTAATCATCAGTAGGGACGTGGAGTTCCTAGAAAATGAGTCGTGGGATGGAAAAGTTGACAGTAATACTGATATTTCTATCTCCATACCCCTTAAGGATGAAGAAGCTGCAGAGCACAGATGCGCCAAAAACCTACAGGAAGTTGACAGTTCAGAAAATAGTAGCAGTAGCTCCAGAAATTCTCACCAGAGAAGGAGCTCCAAAAAATTTCAGCAGGGAAGATGCTCCGGAAACTTTCATCAGGAAAGTTGCTCCGGAAACCTACAGCATTAGACTCCTTCATCAGGCCAGTAGCCAAGCAGCTCCAGAAATTCAGACCCCACTCTCGCCTCCCTAGTGCCAAGAAAGACTAAGAGTCTAAGGGAGATCTACCAAGGTGAAAGGTATGATGAAGCTTTTAATGAGAGTGTAAATTTTGCATTATTTTCTCATAGTGATCCTATTTATTTTGAGAAGGCTGTGAAAGAACAGAAATGGTGTGAGGCCATGGATGAGGAGATAGATGTAATAGAAAGAAACAAGACATGGGAGCTCACTGATTTACCCAAAGGGAAATCAGTTATTGGTGTCAAATGGGTCTACAAGACCAAATGTAATGCCGAAGGAAGAATAGAAAGGCATAAGGAAAGATTAGTTGTCAAGGAGTACAAACAACAGTTTGGGAGAGATTATGATGAGACTTTTTCCCCTGTTGCAAGGATGGAGACCGTGCGGGTAGTCATTGCAATTGCAGCCCAGCACATGTGGAAGGTTTATCAAATGGATGTGAAGTCTTCCTTCCTCAATGGAGTCTTAAAAGAAGAGGTATATGTGGAGCAGCCCTTTGGATATGAAGTTCCAGGTAAAGAACACAAGGTATATAGGCTGAAAAAAGCTCTTTATGGGCTGAAACAAGCTCCACGGGCATGGTACAGCAGGATTGACTCATACTTGATGAGCAATGACTTTAGCAAAAGCGATGGTGAGCCCACTCTTTACATCAAGGTAGCAAATGGTAAGGTTTTAATTGTTGTCTTGTATGTAGATGATTTAGTATTTACTGGGGATGATGATTTCCTCATTGCTGATTTTAAAGACGCCATGAAAAGAGAGTTTGAAATGACAGATTTAGGACTCTTAAGATATTTTCTAGGCATAGAGGTCCAACAATTGGATAATGGCATCTTTATTTCACAATCAAGTTATACCAAACAAATCTTGAAAAGATTTAGGATGTTGGACAACAAAGTAGCCCCAACCCTAACAACTACAGGTCTGAAGTTGAGTAAAGAGGACAACAGCAGTAATGTTAACCCAACCCTCTATAAGAGCATGGTTGGAAGCCTCATGTACTTGACAGCTACGAGACCAGATTTAATGTATGCGGTAAGCCTGATTTCTAGGTTCATGGAGCAACCTAAGGACACACACTAGCAAGCAGGTAAAAGGATTCTCAGGTATGTCAATGGCACAAAAAACTATGGCATAATGTATACCACCTCTAATGAGTTTCAGCTGGTTGAGTACACTGACAGTGATTGAGCAGGAAATGTGGATGATAGAAAGAGCACATCCGGGTATGTTTTTCACTTGGGTTCAGGAGTAGTTTCATGGGCTTCCAAGAAACAACTGATTGTTGCCTTATCCACAGCCGAAGCAGAATACATAGCAGCGAATGTAGCATCATGCCAAGCTGTGTGGCTAAGAAGGATCTTAGCATATTTGAGAGAAGAACAAGAGGATGGAACAATAATTTTCTGTGACAATGTTTCATAAATAGCCTTGACCAAAAATCCTGTGTTTCATGGAAGAAGCAAAAATATTGAAATTAGGTATCATTTTATCAGAGAATTGGTTGAGAATAATGAAATTAAAATGGCATTTTGCAGGTTAGAGCAACAACTCTCAGATATTTTTACAAAGGCTTTGTCAAAAGAACCTTTTGAGCGCCTAAGATATAGGCTGGGTGTGCAAGAATGCGCCAGAACTTCAGTTCTGGAAAACACAGAGAAGCGCAGGTGTGCCGAAACTTCAACAGACAGTTCCAGAATGTAGAACAAAGGCAAACAGGTTTGTGCTGGAAAATTTTCACCGGTGCTCCGGAACTTTTATGGCGATGCGTCAGAAGTTTCGCAGAGTGTTGAAGAGTAGGAACGTTTGCGCTGGAAACTTTTCACCGGTGCTCTGGAACTTTTATGGCGATGTGCCGGAAATTTCGCAAAGTGTTGAAGAGCAGGAACTTTTGCGCCGGAAACTTTGCTCCGGAAGTTGCTCTGGAAGTATTGCGCCTGAAGTTTCCAAATAATGATGAAGAGCAGAAAAACTCAAGATTAAGGTGGAGTGTTGGAAATATTAATCTTGAGCAGCCAATAGATAGATGCATTAAATGCACTGTCAGATGAAATCAACTCAGATCTTTTTCCCCCCTGCCATGTCTGACATTCTTGCTGTCTAGTAATTGCTCTCTGGCAGCAAATTTAATTGTGGTAGTTGAGTTCAAATTTGAGCGGCATTTTTGTGTATTGGCTGAAAAGCCAAAAGCAGCATTGAATGTATATTTTGTGCAAGTAAGCAGACAGAGTTTTATGGGTGAGACAGAAAGAGGGAATGTTCAGCAGAACATAGAAGAAGAAGGAATGTTCAGGAGCATCTAAATAGTGACGTTCAGGAGTATCTGCCACAGCAGAAGTCAGTAAGCCTTGTGCCGGAAGCTATCCCACACGGAGCAACAGCGCAGAAGCGTCAGTGCGCTGGAAAACGCACAACTTCTGTAGTATACGTGTACAGAGCATTTGCTCTGAATATTTTCATAAGTAAACAGTTTTTGTATGTAATCTTTTTCTAAGTAAATAGAATATTGCAAATATTTCTATCTCCTTGTGTGTCTGTCTCCATCCGTTGATACACTTCCGTTGTAATGTGTTTCATTCTTTGCACACAATAGAAGTTTTTTTTTCAACTGTTTTCAAGTGACTTCGACAAAAGTGGGTCAACTCGAAAGCATTGTATAACTAAAAAGATGTATGGGCTCACAAAGTAAACGGCCTTCTTTAAACCTTCAATCGTGTAACAACCAAAGTGTCATTTGATAATTATGAATTCCTGAGAGCCTGGGAAAATGGAGGAAATGCCAATACTCAGTGTGTATTTATATTGGAACCATTGGGTTCTGGTGGGAGTAGTGTTGTCTGTGACATTACTTTTTCTGGAAAATAATATGGGTTGCAGGAGGAAGCAGCAAAAACCAGCATACATCACTGCCATCAGGGTCTACTGGATGGCCACTCATTGGAGAATTGATCAGTTTCTATCGAGCCATGAGATCCCCTCTTCATACACAACAATTCATTGAAGATCATGTGAATAGGTAAGACCATCTATATTGTATTCTTGTCCAACTTATTATTTTAGTTATTATATCTACAAAAGTTTGTTGTCCTGAAAATTAACAAACCTGAAACAGATGAAATGAAAAGGGTATATATAATATTTATTTTTCTTTTCTTTTTTTATTCTGTTTCCTTTGCTTAGAGTTACATTGGTGTTTGTAATTGATTCATTTAAAAAAAAAATCTTTAAAAAGAATTTTCATTTTTTTGATTTTTGTAATTTTTGTAAGTAGGATTTTATATCATCCATAAGATTGTTTTCACTATCTAACATAGAAGTATGAATCTTAGGTTAAATTTATTTGGTTGAGAGTGGGTATCCATTCCACCAAATTCACTTGGGGCACAATCCCGGTCTCATCCCTTATAGTGTCAAGGCCTTGCATTCACCAAGACTTTATCTCTGGTCCCTAGTGGGTTCATTCAGAACCATTCAACTTCACGACTAGACCAAGTATCCATTGACTCTCTCCTATATTTTTAGCATTTAGTCTTTTTCACAAATTTTAACCTTTTATCAGATAACCTATTTTTTTCAAGATGAAATTTTTTATTTTCAATTATTTATTGTCTATTTTATTATGATAATAAATTATAGAGTTTAAATACTAACACAAAAACTCTACAATCTCAACCATAAATACAACACAAAAACTCTACAGTCTCAACAATCGAACTGCTTAAAAAAGTTTTAAAAATCTAAGATTTAAATAGATTAAGAAGTTTTAAAGATGTAAGATTCAAATACTTTTGCTTTTTGTTATTTATATGACAGATTGAAGAAGAAAATGTAGATCATTTGTTATGCAGGTATGGGCCAATTTTCAGGTCTAACTTATTTGGAAAAGCACGCATAATTGTATCAGTGGATCCACAGTTCAATAGATATGTTCTACAAAACGAAGGCAGATTGTTTGAGGCCAATTACCCCGCATCTTTCAAAAATCTTGCAGGAAAGTATGGTTTCATCAATGTTCATGGCGAACTTCAAAGGAAGCGCCATGCAAATGCTGCCAATTTGTTGAAGCACGAGAACCTCAGCTCAGGTTTCATGGACGATATACAAAATGCCATCCTCACTGGAACACAGAGATGGCAAGATGTGTGTGTTATTCATCTTCAGAAAGAATGCAATAAGGTATGCAGCCTATCTTTATTTCATGAAATTTCTTTAAAATTATTGAAGCAGTATAAAAAAAATGGCTTAAATCGCTTAGAAAATATTGATTTGAAGGTATGGGATCCATAGAAGGGGCTCCTTCTGTATAGCTTAGAAGATTCATGTAGAATTAATAGTGATTTTTTTTCAAATAATAAGTTTAAGTTGTAATTTAAATTTATTTAATGTAATATTTTATTCTAAAATTTGTTCAGGTTTTTCTGAATATAATGGGGAAAAAATTGCTGGACTTAGCTCCTAATGAAGAGATGAAAGAAATCTACAAAGCTTTTGAGGGATTCGTTGGAGCTCTCCTTAAAATCCCCATCAAATTCCCCGGATCCGATTATGCAAGAGGGATTAAGGTAGCTGGTCTGATTCTATTAAATATTTGATGAGCGTAAATGTATTTTGGATACTATACTGATGTTTGCTGATGAATAATGCAGGCAAGAGAAACCATAATTAGAAAGATTGAAGAGTGTATAGAGGAGAGAAGGCAGCATCCTCAAGTGATCCGTAATGATCTGTTGACCAAACTTGTGAAAGAAGAATCATTGCCGGATGAAGTTATTGCAGATTTTTTACTGTTTATGCTGTTTGCTGGTTACGAGACTTCTTCCACAGCAATGGCGCTTGCTATAAAATTTCTTACAGATAGTCCAGAAGCATTGGAAGAACTGAGGGTGAGTATGCATTTGTAGCTCAATATCAAATTATGCATTGCCTAATACTAATACTTATTAAGCATAAGACTGACTGGTGCATTAAGTTGGGTTTCCGCAGGCTGAGTTGAGTTGTGTTTTTAAACTTGGATTATGCAGGCTGAGCATGATTCTCTGTTGAAGGATAATGGAAATAAAACTCTGACATGGGACAACTACCAAGCAATGAAATTCACTCATTGTGTGAGTATTTAATTTAATCTGCTTTATCATATTCTTGTCTTCTAACAGTATTGGAATGCTTGGCAGAGCAACTGGCATCCATGTGTTCTATTTGGTTGGCATGGCAGGTGATAAAAGAAACTCTTCGATTGGGCAATGTTGCCCCAGGGATTTTCAGAGAAGCAAAACAGGATGTTAAGTTTAAAGGTAGCATTTAGAAAAATCTTAGTTTAAATTTCATATTGTTCAAGTTGAAAAATTGAATAATTTAAAGCTAACTTCTATTGTAAACTATTTAACTGCAAGCGCAGATTTCATCATTCCCAAAGGATGGACAGTGTATGTGCTCCTGAATGGCATACATTTGGATGAAAAATATTATCCTAAACCACTCACATTCAATCCATGGCGCTGGCAAAATGAGTCTGCTCTAGTATGTGAAGACACCAGCCTCATTTAACTGTGAATTACAAAAAATTATGGATGGTATTATGTATTATATAATGCTAAACTGATTGAACTTGTTTCTTTAACTTGCAGGAATTGTCTGACAATCCATGTTATATGCCATTTGGGAGAGGTGCCAGGCTTTGTCCAGGATACCATTTGGCCAGATTTGAAATTGCTCTCTTCTTGCATCACTTTGTCACTAGGTTTAGGTGAGGGTATCTTTCCTTTTCAAAAGTAGGGGCATTGTAAAATTACTGTGGGAAGAAGTCTATGACTTTTGGAGTAAAAAAGTTGAAGAAATGACTAATTTGAATAACTGATGGAATGTGCATGCAGGTGGGAACCGACTGAAGGTGATCCAATCTGTTACTTTCCTGTCCCTACCTTGGTAAAGGGTCTTCCAATTCGCCTATATGCTCGTAAATGAGATGCAAATAGGGAGATAGCTTCATCATATTACAGATTGATTTCAACTACATATAAACATTTAAAATAATAAAACATAAGGCCTATATGGACACAGAAAAAAAACAGTTTGTAGTCACCTGGAATTATCATTCTAGTTGAAATCATTGCATAAGTTGGATTTACAGATTAGTTTTTCCTTTCAGTTATCTATATATAAAAAGTTTGCTGCAAAAGGAATTATACAATTGATAACAAATGCTTATATATTATGTTTTGCTGTTCTGAATTGTTATGCATGTACCAACCGTAAATGTGTTTAATAGGATTGAAGATGTTGTCCAATACTAATTAGAATTATTGTTAGAACGTATGAGTCATTTAAGAAGTAAACAGCCAATTTGCTGCCCCCATATTTAAGGTTAGATATTTGATTTGATCAAAGATGTTAAGTTGGTATTAAGTGACATTGATCAAAGATGTTAAGTTGGTATTAAATTTGTCTACAGCTATATTGTTTAAAAACTAGCTAAAAGAATGGGTAGTGAGTTAGATATTACGTTCAGTGAGGCTTCTTTAATTAATGTTTACAATATATGTTAAGAGTTATTTGTTAGTGAAAGATAGACACGTTCCAATTTTCATAAAGCATGAGAGAAGATAACGAAATACTAACACCAAGCTTAGATTTCATTATCTAATTTTGATTCATGTTGCTAGTGTATTCGAGAAAAGCTAACGAAATATTAACACTAGGATTACTGTATTTGAGAATATGTTGGTCAAATTCCATGTAAAATTAGTAAGAGATGAAATCTCTTATCAAATGAAAGGCCTATATACTAGAGTGATGGCGTGTCCATTGTAATTTGGCTTTCAAATAATAAAAATGTATTTTCTTTAATTAATAAAATTGACTAATGAAGTTAATTTTTGGTATTTCTTATATATTTCATCTTGAATCTTTGTACAAAATTATTGATAAGATGGTAGATAAATATGGTAAATATCTATTACAATTTTACAAACATTATTTATTTTTCTTTTTCTAATATACATATATAATTCAAATCTTTCATATTCTAGTAATTATTATATTTAATGTTAGATTTTTCATAGATTCATATGGATGAACATTCATAAATGAGACATTTTTAATATAAAAAATCCATGCTTGTGAGGCATTTTATATGATACATATGATAAGACTTTCAAATCACACTTCAGAAGTATTTTGAAAGCCTAATACTACATGACTCTCAAATCACACTTCACAAGTGTTTGAAATTTGAACACTACAAACTCTACAATTATCTAAAAGCATAACCATTAAAACTTCACAAGTATCTAGATGATGCACTCTATAAAATGGAAGATAGATATTTGTATAATTTGAATTGTAAACTAAAGTTAAAAACATTAAAGGGAATAGAACTTCACAAGTATTTAAATAATACACTTTATAAAATAAAAGAGAGATTTTTCTAAGTAGCGTCTTAAACTAGAGTTAAAAATATTAAAGCTAATAAAACTTTACAAATATTTAAATCATGCACTCTATAAAATGGAAGAGATATTTTCCAACTAGCATTTTATATTAATATTATAAATATTAAAGTGAATAGGCATTGAAAGTGTCAAATGGCAATGTATTGATGACTCAATAACCCAATTCATGACCTTGTGTAATATGAAAAATAAAATAAAAAAACTACCTTCAACTATAAGAACTACTCAGAATCACTTAATAAAATATGAATTGATGGATAATTAAACATAATAGCTACTCAAATTCAAAGAATCAAACACTTCAACCAAACCTTTTCAAAAATTGATTTTGCAATCATCATAATTAGTGTAAAATCTATTCGCAATATTTTGGCATGAATTATAAACTCAAATTATTTATAATACAAATATAGGTTTACACATTTCAAAACCAAATGTAAAATCCACCACTTGGGCACTACAATTTTTTTTTTTTTTTAAAATACCACATCTACCAACTTGACCAACCAAACATCTTTCATCTAAATTTGAAGTCCTAGCTTCAAAATTTCTTCATTCACCAAGATGACAATAAGTCAACGCCACCACTTATATGCTTACACTAAAAGGTGTTAAGCTCCTACAACTAGGGTCATTCCTAAACCCACACCTAAACCTTGAGGGTTCATGGTGAGCCTACCTACATATCCCCTTGTGGGAATCAAAGGCTTCATAGTTAACCCCACAATGTTAGAGGGAGTTCATTCTCTCCTCTTGCATGAGATCTCTAATCTCACCTTTAACCCATGACTATTAATTAAAAATAAGTTATCACTTAGTCAATTATAGTATAATGATAATAATTTTGCCATCAATCTTTGGGCCCATACCAAACATTACTAAATGTTAGTGTGCATACATTCACAATCATACACAAATATTTTCATGAATATACCTCCATATTCACAAGCTAGCTAGCTCATATGTACATCACAAGAATAATGGTGATTAGCTCATATATACATCACAAGTACAATAGTGACTAGCTCCAACATACATCACAAATACATAGTGACTAGCTCTAGCATACATCACAAATACATAGTGACAACCTCTAACATACATCGCATACATAGTGAAAAAATCCAAAATAAAGCACAAATACATAGTGATGAGATCCAACATAAATCATGTACACAATGACAAGCTCCATCATACATCATAAATACACAGTAACGAGCTCCAACATACATCACATACACAGTGACAAGCTCCATCATACATCACCTACATAGTTACGAGATCCAACATACAATACATCAACAATGGATAACTAACACATGTCCATAATGCATCCTAGATAGAAAGAATATCGGCACATTGTGCACTACACCATAGGTCCTATCCTTTCCTCTGGTCTTCTGCACCATTGGACAAATGGAAAGAGGATTCAGTGCATCCCATACTACACCATAGGTCCTATCCTTTCCTCTGGTCTTCTGCACCACTGGACAAATGGAAAGAGGATTCAGTGCATCCCATACTACACCACATGTTTGTCCTCAACCCTGCAAGGCCAAGTATACAATTTGACAATTGGGAAGGATATTTGGTGAATCCCATACTACACTATGGGCCCATCCTCCATCCCAAGGCTTTCCCAAGTAGTGAACATACCATAACTCGATGGATTTTTGCTTCAATCGCCTATAGGCCACTGGCAACAAGTTTGTCCACCTAGGAAGAAGTAGCTCTTGACATATACCACCTTGTGACCTTAGTGATATTGTGAGCTATCTTCTTTAAAATCATGGGTAACACTAGCATCGATCACTTATGTACCCTCAGTGACGGTCAATGTACCTCCTCGATACAATAGTTAGCCTTAGATTACTATCACCTGCATGGATGGGTCCCTAACCATGCAACCATTATCGTATCATAATCATAACTAGGGTAGCCCATAGCAACCTTCACCTCCATGAACCAAGTGAATTTTGGCTAGTCCCTAGCAATAGCCCAGACATTGGTCATTGGCATGGTCCAATGATTTCCTGTCACTACTCAAATATCCCAAAGGTTCATTCTTGGGTGGGTTATACATAACATGAATCAAAATCACAATCAACAAATACATGGGCCTATACATAGAAACCTCTAGATATGAAGTCGATTTTCACAACACATACAAGTTACATGGAACCAACATGAGATGGAATTTACATATATTCAAATACCAATTATAAAATTGTTAAATCTATTACTTCATTTAAATTAATATTCAAAAGCATATTATGCATTAAATCTAATTTATTAAATTCCCTTAACTTGATCATACCCATTTGGTACCCATTTAGTCTCAAAATGAAGCTTACAAAGAAGGAAATATTAAACTATATAGTAACAACCTCAACCTAAGAGTTATCGCCTAAACCCTCCCTTGTTTAGACTTGAGGTCACAAGGACATTCTTCACCCAAGGATCGCCCACGTACTTACTTCCAAAAATATTAGTGACATGTAGTTCTCTTGATGAGGGCTCTGAAGGGCACCTACATGCATGCTCCCATATACTATGCCTTATTCCAACCAGGTTCCTTTAAATGATTCTCATTGGTTAATAGCAAATAATGACAAGTAGGGAACTTCAACACCATTCCCAATTTAGTAAATCTATACTATGATGCTTTCATCCATGTATGTCAAGATCTTAATTAAACCTCACCATATTTATTACTACTATTTCAATGTGAGTATCCTCGAACCCCTTACAATTTCCTATCAAGGATATTGTGCCACATTTGGTACCCTGATGGTAATACAACATAGTTTATAGCATAAGGTTCTATTTTGGCTCAAAATGTTATTTGGTGACCTTAGATAACATAAGTGGATCAGTTCTCAATATCTTGAAATGCTATATTATACTAGTAAGAAATCCCTTAAACATTCTTGTATGAAGACAACATAGTAGAATAAATATCTCAATTAAGATAATTTTACTAACAATGAAGGTGTGAATGCTCAAAATCTATTCATAATATAATATAATTTTATTAATATGGAAAAGGCTCACAATCATATTAATTTATGATATCAATATCAATTAGAACACATATACCTCCATAAGGCAATACAAACATTATTTAAACTTTGAAAGACATAACATAGTAGTTATAAACTTGTACTCTAAGAAAAGCCGTTTATAATTCAACTCTAGGTGGTTGACAATACTATATTCACTCGATCAACATCCAAGTATATGCATCCAATAATAATATACTCTTAATCACTTACTATCCTTGTCATCTAATGTAATCCAATATTCTTAAAATAGTCTAGTTTACGAAATATGAAAGGTTCACTCTTTCTTATAACTAAATATGAAATTGTTGGTAAGAAATATGGTATTAGGAGATGTTATACTATATGATTGCAAATGGATAAATATCTATTAGTCTTTAAAAAACTATCAAATTAAATGTTAGTTTATTTTATTTAATCATGCAACAATTTGGTTTGTGTCCCTTAGTTCACTTGTTAGTTCAATATTTGGGTTCTTATACTTAAGAGATCTATAAACATCATGGAGTCATATTAAGTCAAACCATCATGTAATCATTCCATAACAAGTCAAACTCATACTAAGTCTATCTTATTTCCTAGTTTATAGAAGGAGGGTGTGTTTACAACTAGAGGTTTAATCTACCCCTCTATTCCACTTTTTTCCATATAGAAACTTAAGAATATGGGTTTCTTCTCCCTCTTGTCTACGAGGAAGTCTAAACATTCAAAAAGAAGAAATAATTTAACCTTGAAAGGCTTAATCCATAGTCACGAAAAGATGGCATAGTTTGTACAACTAGTTAACCCCAAATTCTTAGGTCTATTTATCCTTCCTTTCCTTCATTTGTAAAGTTATTATTTTATTAAAATCCTATATTCTTTACAATAGCAACTTTTAGCTAATCGGCTTAACATTTTCCAGCAACACATGGCAGCTATAAAATTACTCTTGAATCATACAATTATGGATGAAAGTGTAGATAAAATAGGGATCTTGAAGATGTGTTAAGGTTATTGATGTATGATTTCCTTAATTCACTATATTTTGATGCAAAGGATTACTATGGGAAACCAATGAATGTAAAGCATTACACTCTTTACCACATACACCAACCATATAGCAGTTCCAAGTTCTTGATATATTACCAACATGTTTGACATATATTTATTCACACAGCAATATTTATAAAAATAAATCTGATAACTAATCATTCACCTATATTAGTAATACACTAGATAGTCTAAGAAACGACAAGATATAATACTTTCATGTAACATTTAACTATGCATAGATCTAGAGCTTTCGTGATTAGGAGAGTTCATAATTGACCAAAGTTTACAAGCTTTAAAAGAACATCGTTTCTAGCTACTAGGATCAAATATACCCAGAGATGGGAAACAACCTTAAATTTTCTCCTATATCATGATCAACAATCTCAGTAAGAATTTATTGGCTTCATATATCATTTAGTTCAATGAAGCAAAAGTTGCTTTTACAGCTAAAATAAATAAAAATTAAATTAACTCATTTACTTGAAAAAAGATGGTGAAAGAATTGCAATCCAATCACTTGCAATAGGTGTGAGGACTCCACTAATTGTTATATTCAAATCTTGAACATCCTTCAATGGCCTTGAAGGATCCACAAACAACTTCAAATAGGGATTAAAGTTGGACAACTCAATAACCCTCTCCTTGAAATAAAATTGAATAGATATTTCCCTCATAAACCCATGTTCATCCACAAGCCCATTTCTTCCCATGTACTATGAGTTATCGTTGCCCCCATCTCTCCTGCATCATTTGCCTGTTCCTTCTTTCTTGTGCATTTTCTCCCTATAATTTCTAAAACCATTTCCAAGGATTTAGTTTCTTCATCTCTTGCAATAATCAAATAAGCCTCCTTCAAATACCAAATCTCCCACCAAACCTCCTCTCATTCCTTCCGTCCATTCATTCTCATTTTCTGCCTTCTATTCCTATGTTCCATTTAGCTTTTTCTTCTCTTGTCCCAACTGTCTTCCTCACACATTTTCTATATTCACTCCTTGCGCAATTTTTATTTCCTTCTCTTCACATCACCTCCTTTGCTATCTTCTCTTTTGCACACAATTTTCTATTTCTCCATCCATTTTTCCTCTACGTGCCCTCTCCATCTTTGTCTCATCTCCTCTCTACAATTTTGTCCAAATTTGTGTGTAACCTACAATGGAGGGGTTGTGAAAGTTTTAAAATCTACCATGCCTTTCTTATGCACACACTCTCTGATGGAAATACAGAGATTCAATCAATTCACTTTCACAATACAAGAGATTCCAACCACTTTTCTTCCCTCAAAACTCAATCTAGGCTTGTTTTCAATTTTTCACCTAGTCTCTCTAGTAGGTCTACAGACCTATTTACTCCACCTTAACTCTTAGAATTTCTTAACAACCTCTACAACGAAAAAACCATTTCAAGTACCCATTTAAGCATTATTTAACATACATCAAACCTTCATAAGACTCTTTTGTACTAGTACCCTCAAATCAAGCAATTGCATTGTCCAACATGGCCAAATAGGCCTATTTTCCAAAGCAACCCCTCTTTATTCTTCCATCCTCACACAAAACACCATTGGGAAGCATTAACCAATTTTCCAAACCACAAAATCCACCACTTTTAGGGTGTGATAAGGGCTCTAACACCACTAACCCTAAAACCCTCAATTTTCCCAAATTTCACAAGGGTTTATTGAAAACCCATAAACCAAACCTTCCCACAGCCAACCAAAGCCTCCATAAACTTCAAAAATTCTTGTACAAACTCAAAATTTCATGAAATCCTCTACCCAAGTAGAGATTTCATCAAACCCTAGTACTAAACCACCTTTTTCCACTCAAAAATGCACCTTTTGACATCTAGGGTGTCACCTAAAAACCCTCTATTTTCCTCCCTTGCTCATGAAACCTTGCAAAAATGTTCCCTACCCATAATTATGCCATTCCACCAAGCTATAGGAGAAAAAGTGGGTGGAATGGATTAAAATGACATTTTACACCCCCAAAATCCTTAAAACAAGGTATACAAGCCTATCTTCTATATTTTGCTTCTAAAATGCACAAAAAGAAATGAAATCAATATAAACGAAGTCTAGAATGGAGGTAATCCTACTTCCCACAAGATTAAATCCATAAGATACTAAGATCACCCTGTATGGAACCGTATAGTTCAAGGAAACATTAGAATTTCTAGAAAAATATAGAATTTACAAGGAAAAAAATGAATTTTATTGCCTTTTCTCAAAGATCAACTTCTCCAACCTCTACCACAAAGTTTACAAGACTTTTAAAATTTTTTCCAACCTCCATCATCAGATACAACTAAATTTTGAATAAGGTGACTATTGATTACCCTCACACTTGCAATATTGCAACTTTTGCTTAACAACTTTATACATTACTTTTGCACTTTTTGCAATACTTCGAAAATTGACTCTTTTAACCACCTAATGGACTCAAATGACTAAAAAATACCAATAATGGCCTTGACGTGGCCTCATTGCATCACAAAGACTCAAACTTTCAAAAACCCAAACTAAGATCCCCTAATTTCATGTCTTGAACTTGGTGCACCTGCACCATAGAACCCCCCTAAAGAAAACTCATGTCCCATGTGGAATACATTGTAGTAGATTATAGGATTCTTCATAGCATTTCCTTGACCTTTAGATGCTCCTTCACCTAGTAAACTATTCCACTGGTTCAAAAACTAGAAACTTGCCTTATACTTTTCTTTCTTAGTATGTCCACTACCTTGACATTGCTTCACATTCCCAAACAAACTTGTTGAATGTTTACTGACCTTGCTTTCATTTGACACTGATGTAAACTTACCTCTGTCAACTTGAAATTTGATTGTCCTCTCTTGGATTCTTGAAACATACCTAAACTTACTCACTTGGTCTTGCCAAACTCCTTGTTTCATTCCCACTTTTGTCTTCATCACCTTCCCTGAACTCTTTTCCTTTGAAACTTCTATCCTAACAAACTTATGCACCCCTATATCACCAATTTTAGTAACCACTACCCCATCAAATTTGGAAATTGCTTCCTTGAATAGATATGACTATCCCTTAACTCCTATTGATTTCAAAGGACATATCACTGTCCCAATCAGAATTTCATCACCTCTTCTCATCCCATCTTGCTTCCTCAACAACAATTCATCCTTGACCTTCTCTAGGTCAGTCTCTAAAATTTTCTCATCATTTATCCTTTCTAGCTATGCACCACCCTTCAACATCTCAATCCTATCATTTGCAAATTTTTTTATGGCTGCCAACTGAACATTCTTAACTTCCTCAATCTTCACATACTCTTTTATGCCCATCAAAATCACTTTGGCTGTCTTGATCTACTCCTTAACTTATTCTTGCAATGGAAGCAAAGTAAATGTGTTCCCATCATGCTCAATCTGATATGTATTAGCCCTTCCATCATACATGGCATGTTTATAAAATTTCCATGGTCTTCCAAGCAACAAATGGAAACATTACATTGGTAGAGCATCACAAAGTACCCTATCTTTGTACCCTCCAATCTGAAACTCAACTAAAGCCTGCTCATTAACTAGAAGTGATTGATCATCATTTAACCATGACACCTTATATGGTGTTTCATGAGGAAATTTCACCAAATTTAACTTATCTACCATTTCACTTGATACTATATTATCAGTGGAACCTGAGTCTATTACTACCTTGCATACTTTACCTTTACTCCTGCATGTGGTCTTGAATAGATTTATCCTTTACATTGGTTCCTTTTCCTTGGAGGCCTTCAAGAGTTGTCTTCTCAACATCAAAGATTTACCCACCTCTGGTACAACAACTTGAAGTTTAGAGAATTGACACTTTCACCTCCATCTTCTTACATAATTTGGACCCTCTTTTCACCTCTTCTTCACCCTCACTTGAAGTAGCACCAAACTTGTCAAGGCACTTGTAGGATGGGTGACCAACTCACCACTATTATAACAGCTTCTTGAAAACACATTAGAACCTCTTCCTTGATCTGTATATCTGCCCCTAGAGCTTGTTCTTCCACCTCGCCATCCACCTCTAGATTCAACCACTTGTTCTTTACCTTTACCAACATCTTCTTGGTCTTCATTAAACTATTTTGGAGTAGAAAAAGTTCCTCTACCTCTAGAAGTACTGCCTCTACCTCTTGTTGTATTTTCTTGTCTTTTTTTCACTTTTTCTTCTACCCTTATAGCCATTTGAAAACATTATTCAACTATTTTTTGTGTAATCAAACTTATTTCATCTTGAGTATTATATCTCAAACCATTAAGATATCTTTCTAATATTTCTTCCTCGTCTTCCTCATGTCCTTTCAACTTGGTCTTAGCCTTCTTCACCTTGTGATCTTCATCTACTTCTTCACTTTCAAAATAATTCTCCATGGCTTGTATCTAATCCGAGAGCTCTTCACCATCTAGTTTACCTCCATACATAGGAAAATCCATTTTTCTATGTCCATCACCTTTCACAGCCTTCAAAAGCCTTAGCATCCTCACATCCTCTAGATCCAACTCTTCCCCTTCACTAGAAGTTCCTTCCTCTTCAGAATCACTTTCATCCATGGTGACTCCAACTTTAGACTTCAATGCAACAATCTGCTTCTTCAAGGCTTCTAATTCTCTATCCTAGTTATCAATCTTTCTAGCAACAATGCTTCCTTTAAGAGGCATCTTCACTCCTCCAATTCCACATTTTTCCTTGTACACAAACTTTCAACCATCTCCCTCAAGAGACATACTTCCTAGGATCTAATACCAATTGATGGCAATATAGGGAGGCAATCAATTCACTTTCACAATACAAGAGATTCCAACCACTTTTCTTTCCTCAAAACTCAATCTAGGCTTGTTTTTAATTTTTCACCCAGTCTCTCTAGTAGGTCTGCAAACCTATTTACTCCACCTTAACTCTTAGAATTTCTTAACAACCTCTGCAACCAAAAATCATTTCAAGCACCCATTTAATCATTCTTTAACATACATCAAACCTTCATAAGACTCTTTTGGACTAGTACCCTCAAATCAAGCAACTATGTTGTCCAACATGGCCAAATAGGCCTATTTTCCTAAGCAACCCCTCTTTACTCTTCCTTCCTCACACAAACACCATTGGGAAGCATTAACCAATCTGCCAAACCACAAAATCCACCACTTTTAGGGAATGATAAGGGCTCTAACCCCACTAACCCCAAAACCCTCAATTTTGCTAAATTTCACAAGGGTTTATTGAAAACTCATACTCCAAACCTTCCCATAGCCAACCAAAGCCTCCATAAAATTCAAAAATTTCTACATAAACTCAAAATTTCATGAAATCCTGCTACCCCCAAAGATTTCATCAAACCCTAGTACTAAACCACCTTTTTCCACTCAAAAATGCACCTTTTGACATCTAGGGCATCACCTAAAAACCCTCTATTCGCCTCCCTTGCTCATGAAACCTTGCACACATGTTCTGTACCACTAATTATGCCATTCCATTGAGCTACATTAGAAAACAGTGGGTGGAATGGCTCAAAATGACATTTTACACCCCCAAAACCCTTAAAATAGGGTATACAAGTCGATCTTCTGTATTTTTCTTCTAAAATGCACAAAAATAAATGAAATCAATCCAAACCAAGTCTAGAATGGAGTTAATCTTGCTTCCCACAAGATTCAATCCATAACAGACCAAGATCACCCTGTACGAAACCGTATAGTTCAAGGAAACATCAAAATTTCTGGAAAAATACAAAATTTGCAAGTTAAAACAATGAAGTTTATTGCCTTTTCTCAAAGATCAACTTCTCCAACCTCTACCATGAAGTTTACAATAATTTTAAATTTTTTTCCAACATCCATCATCAGTTACAACTAAATTTTGAATAAGGTGACTGTTGATTACCTTCACACTTGCAATCTTGAAACTTTTGCTTAACAACTTTTTACATTATTTTTGCACTTTTTGCAATACTTTGCAAATTGACTCTTCTAACCACCTAATGGACTCAAATGACTACAAATACCAAGAATGGCCTTGAAATGGCCTTATTACATCACAAAGACTCAAACTTTCAAAAACCCAAACTAAGATCCCCTAATTTCATGTCTTGAACTTGGTGCACGTGCACCACTCTCTCTCTGCCTATTGAACCAATTTGGAATGTCCAATTATGGGAGTCATGAAGGTTTAAAATTTTCTAAAGGATTCTTTTTTTCCATGTAACCTATCATTGGACAACTCTAGGGCATGGATGTCATACCTTGGAAAATGCACATCATTCCTATAAAATCACCTCTATCCCTTTTTAAAGTATTTATTATTGTTTATTACATGTTCGTAAGCTCTCATTATGTCATGCACATATGTGAATATAGTCACCTTCCCTCCTTTCACATGAATATTTCATGGAAAATGGTTGGGCTGTCATTCCTCATTAATGGTGCAACTTCCCCTTCATATTTGCTCACTATTCCTGAGTACATGCATGGTATCCTCTCCCCTGACACTAGTCTCATCCAATTTAATGGGTTCTCATGCCTCACTAAATGTATCATCTTTTTCCCACACCATCCCTCTTGTACAATTTCTTCCATCTTCTCTCTTTCTATTTATTTATCTATTTATTTATTTTTTTCTTTATCTCTCCAGCATCCTTCATGAAGGAAACTAATAGGGATGTGACATGCATCCCCCCTTGGGATAAGCCGTCCTGACTTACTAGGAGGTTGCATTTATTAATATCTTCAAAATTTTAGGTTATTATCCAAGTTAATTGCTTTTGAACCCCTTATCCTTGCCTACCAAGTGGTCCCCTTTTCTCTAATTTGATCAAATTCAAAATAATTTTTATAAGATTTTAGAGGGTTCATATTAAAATATAGCCTTAATTAAGCATTTTTACTTAATCCAACTGGTGCAGGAGCACCTAGGCTAACCTCCATTTTGTTAGTTATCATTTTTGGCTTGTATCTGACCTTAGCCAAGTCATAGTTTAGTGTGTTTGTTTTGGACCTTAGAAGGTCTTGCTTGTGTGTGGACTAGGTGAGTTAGTCAGTAGGACTAAAGTCACCTTAGTTTAATCATTGTTGTTAATTTTTGCTTTAATTAGCCTTAAATAGTTTATGTTGGAATGTTGAGCCCTAAATGTGTTCTAAACACATCCTTATTGTTAGAAAGATTCCAAGAGGTAGTTAAGGGGTTGGTTGCTTAGAATCAAGGAGGTAGAGGTCCTAAGATTTAGGATGATGGCATAAGGACAAGTTGCAAAAAGTTGTTGCAAAGTTGCATGACAACATTTGTCAGGTTGCATGCAACTTAGTTATCTTAGATCCCCTAAAAGGTAGGAGTGTGGGATCTGCCAACATCCCTAAAAACTTGGCAAATGGCATCTATGTAAGGAGTGGCTTGAATGAAAGATGCTAGAGTTGTTGTAATCAAGTTTTTGGGTTTTGAATATAGAGAAATTATGCATTTTCTGTGTACACTGAATGTTCTTGAGTGACAGTGCTATTAGATGAGTTAGATGTATTGATTTGCTATTAGATTTGTGTTCATAGAGTAGTATTGAGCATTTTTCATTTTGTAATCAAGTTGCTTTGAGTTGATTTGGTGCTTTGAATTCATAGGTTAAGGTTGTAGAGGGTTTTCTTGTTTTGTACAGTCCAGTTAGTCTTTTCATGGCTCCCCCATAAACTCTAGCCACGGGATCTTCCTGAGATTAGATGGATATGATAGGGGAGCCAATGATCTATAAATATTTATCAGTAGGATTCATCAAGAGTCGAGCAATTGCATTTAAAACCAAACCCTAGGCGAGTTCCAAATACCTGGTTAGAGGTTTGGCAGTGAAAATTTGAAGAACATAGGCAAGGGAAGGAAGTACAGTACGGAACAAGTATGGTTCCAGGTAGGGTTTAGTCATATCTAGGTATGTTAGAAGGATTGAAGTTTCTACCAATCCATTTGAAATAGATTTGAATGAGAAATCAGTAAAACCCTAGGAATTAGGCCTATTAGCCCTATTTAACCTAGATTATAGGACATAGGTGTACGGAGGAGTCAGGGGTCTGAAACCCTATGAATCTTTTAGAAGATCCAAAAGGGTATTGGAAAGTGCAATTTGTTTTCTAGGTTGTTTGGACAGTTTAAGCAAGAAGGCCAAAAAGGTCACTGTCAAGGGCTACAAGGAATTAGGCCTTTTCAAAGAAAATCCTTGGAATCAGTAGGATAGAAGGTTGAAGATCCTCCAAGATGGAACCAAATGGATGTGGTTGGCA
Organism: Sequoia sempervirens; assembly: GCA_007258455.2. Lineage (NCBI taxonomy): Eukaryota > Viridiplantae > Streptophyta > Pinopsida > Cupressales > Cupressaceae > Sequoia > Sequoia sempervirens. Next base: position 106,064,742 of record VDFB02252616.1, on the reverse strand, counting down.
TGTTTTCAGTGTCTCTAACACCCCTGCAAGCAGTTCAAGGTTTTGAGCAATGTTGGCACTTAGAATCTTCTAGGTGTTGGGAAGAGTTTGCAAGTTCAAGTGGTGTCAGTCTTCCAAGGTGAAGCACAAGGTGAGAAACTCTTAGAGAGGAGTTGAAACAGAGCTTAGTTAATGACCTAATCCTAATCAGAACCTAGAAGCTATCAGGTTCCAAGAAGAAGACATGGAAAAGGTCTACTTAGTTGATTGTGCAAGCAAGCCAGGGAACACTTACACCACCAACCCTCCATTTTGATTTTATATGTTGATATATCTTAAGAGAGGTCAACATTATACCATAAAGTACACATATTTATTATTTAACCCTTGCAAAGTATCAGAATACCATGCATCAAGACCACTCTTTACAATCAAGTAGAACACCTATTTTTAAATTACTTTTGAACATTCCATGATAGTTACCACAATATAAGGTGTGAAATCACATCCAAAAAATAGTAAAATAAAATGTTACAAAATTCCATTGTGCACTCTAATTTCCATTTACAATTCATTTATCAAAATTCCCTTTTTCACCCATCCTAGTTTCATTTTGGTTAGGACAAAATATCCATTCTTAGGAGCCTAAAAGTCCATTTAATATATTCAAAAGAATTATCTACATATCAAGTGACCAACTTGGTTGTGGTCAGTTGGTAGTGTAAGATATCATAACCGAGAGTCAAGTGAGCCTCATAGGTCCAACATTTGAACTTGGTTTCTCTAATACCATTGAAGTAAAATTTGTCACTTAGACACTATAATTTATTTTATTTTAAAGAAAATTCACCACATCTACCAACTTGAATGACCAAACATTTTTCATCTAAATTTGAAGTGTTAATTTCAAAAGTTCTTCATTCACCA
>VDFB02252616.1:106018995-106063736 GCA_007258455.2 Sequoia sempervirens | reverse complement strand
AGGATAGGGATTTTCATGTATGAAATAGGTCTTTATGGTATTATCATGATGAGGTTATTTTTACCTCATCATTTCCTCCCCTTCCTAATTCTTGGTAGGTCCTCCTGTCCCTTGATTATAACTCTGCCCTCTATTCCATTCTTCATATTTTGCACTAATATCATACAGATCTTTTGTTGTAACATCAAAGTTTACAGGGGAATTGTGGAAACCTCTATGAAAAGCAACTTCCCCTTTCCATTCATTGAAGATTCTATCATCTTGATCTGTATTAACATGGAAAGCAGGGGTGAGATAAAGCAATAAAGGAGGTCTATACCTCATTCCTATCCACTTTGTTCTGAGATCTTCTAAAATTTTGGTCAAGGCATCTGCTCTTGAAGGACCATCTAATGGTAAGAGTAGAGATCACCTCTCTTTTCTTTAGATATATAGGTAATGGAGTGTATCTCTCTTCACATGCGTGCCAGGCCCTGCCAACCAATTTTTTCCCCTATTCTATGAAATGATTATAACAGACTCAAAGGCTATCATCATACCTCCCCTTCATTTTCTCATCCAATAGAAGAGCTACAAATGTCTTCTTGAAAGCTGCTAGTCTACTATTTGGAGATCTCATTTAAAGTCCTATAATTTTTTTTGCTTGAGCATATTCCTTATTACATTCTGCCAATGGATTTGATTTTGCATAGTAGATAGTAGAGATCTTAATTGCACTTCTCCTACAAAAAGATTAACAAAGAAATCAATATGCTTTTCTAATAAAAGATCATGAGTAAAGAATTCACAGAGCATATCTTGCTCTTCAGGCTTTGAATCTGCAAATATCTTAACAAATTCTTCATCAGTAGGTTCATGAGGTTGGTCATTGTAAATTTTGAGCAATTTCCATCTAAAACATTGTTCATTCAAAAAAAATGAATACAATCTTGATGGTCTTCTACAAGATAAAAGAAATTTAGCTATTTGACATGCATCTTGTTTCCCCTTATAAGCTTTATGAAATGCTTCTCTTAATAACACCATTTCCATTTTTAATCTATTATTTTCAATTTGTGCATTCCTTAGGAAATAGCACCATTCCATCCATTTCATTAATAATGGAGGAATCTGAATTTGGAACCATTCAGTTACCGTTGGTTCAGTTTGAACTTCTCTGGATTCCATCATTGGCTTACTTGTGCTTTCCTACAAGTCGTGCTCTAATTCCATAATCTTACTAAGAGAAGCATTTAATTCTTCCTTCTGTCTTTTCTTTTCTTCCTCAAAGGCTGAAAATATAAGCATAAAATTTCCTTTTAAATTTTGATTTTCTTTATTTAAACCATCTCTGTGTATCTTGTTTTCCTCATTACAATTCTGAATTTCTATTTGCAAATCACTAATAGATGTATCTTTTCCCTGCATTTCAAATTTTAAATCCTAAATTTCTTGATCCCTTTTATTTATTACAGTCTTATATACCATTATTTCCTCTTGTTGCAATTCCATCTCTTCCTTATTTTTATGCAACTAACTTAACTCTTTTATCTCTAATTTCAATTTTTCCAATTCTGTATTAATATTTTCAATTTCAACTATTTCAACAACTTTATTGACAACTAGAGACAAATTTCCTAACATACTATCATCAACCTCCATAGGGAGTGGAGATTGTCCCCTTTATGTTTCCTATTTTTCTTGTTCTAGGGCTTCTTCTTTAGATACTAAATGAAAATGTACTTCTTCAACAAAAATTTCTTTTTCTGAGGATTGGTGAACCGACTCCTCAGTTTCCAAGGTTTTCTTTTGCTTTTTAGATTTTGACCTATTCCCTTTACTCTGTACTGGGGTTCCTATAGATCCAGAGGATAATATTTTGCTCTGCCTTAAAGGAGGAGTATCCTGATAAGTTAAAATTGTTGGATCAATTAGAAGAATGGTTCTTCTTTTCCTCTTCTTAACAGGATGAGTATCCACATTTGGATTTATTATCTCCACATCTTCTGACTAGCCTGGAGTTTTAAACTCATCATTTTTAAATTCCAGCACTTCCTCACCAAGAATGGTGGGAGTTTGGGTTTCAGGAGCCTTAGGGTCTTCAGGGGAAGTTGCTTCGGAAGGTGAAGCAACTTGTTTTGAAGATTCTCCTAGTTCTAACTTCCTTCGTGATGTAGGCTTATCAAACTTCCCCAAAAAAAATTCCCATTTGCTTCTAGGTTTCCTACGGAAGTGATATTTACAAATTAATTGAATTAACCCATGATGCTTTAATGACCCTGAACCAATTTTATATCTTTCTATTGAATAATTAATAGAATCATTCAAGAAATGAGGCAAATTAACCCTTAGAGTAGGGTTTTCCTTCCCATGCCACAAATGTATCAACATGTGAAATGAAGGTCCTACCACTGTAGTAAGTTGAGCTTCACAAGTAAAATACTTAATAATCCATGCAACAACAGTACCCCAGGGTTCTAATATAGAAGCTCGTTGAAACCCCTTATTTTGTCCCCTAGTACTGACAACTATCATGGGTTGAGGGTCTCCTTGTCTAAGAAACAATTCTGATAATTTTTGATATGTGATTTGTGTTGTTTCTGATATTTTAATGCTAGAATTTTCTAACCCTGAAATAGAAGAGATAATTTTTGAATTGACCTTGAAACGCTTCACATGCAGAGTCACCTGACCATTAGAGTAATTTTCTGCAAATGGATTCACCAGCTTTTCATTATACCCTTTGAACTTCCTGACAAAATCCAACCAATCCACTTCTTCAAACAGCCGAGAGATGTTACTTAACCCCAACAATTTTTCTGCAGAAGTCGGCTCAAATTTCTTCTTTGTACCACCCATTTTTACCTTGTCTCTACTACCCTACTGAAAATTTCAATAATGCCAGAAACTTGTGCACTGATATTTTTGAAAATATGATCACACTGTAATTGTTTACTCTACTCTTGCTTGGAGCTTGTTGTGTAATAATGTCAATTTGCATGAAGGGCCGCAAAAAGAGTAGTGTACTTAACAATTAATCACCAAGTGGCTCAATTTACTAAATTGGGAAAGGAAACTCTTGCCAATCAATTATATTTTATTCAAAAATAACTACTTATTTAAAGAAAATTTTTGTACTTACTTCCATTCCATGATTGCTTGAAGATCTCATACCTCTACTGATTTGACATGATGATGCAAGGGTATTGGCTGAGTTGACGGTACAGTTATTATGACATGAATGAGGAAGCTCATGGATGACAAAGTCATTAATGAAGACAAGCTATTATGGCGGCTTTTATTTATAACGACAAAAGAAGGCATGTGTACCAATGTATGATAATCAAAGCATCAAGGAAGATTTGAATTTTTTTTAGAAATGAGGTGGTAGAATGAAAAATGAATAAGTTCCAGAGCACGCGTAAAGCATGCATTCGAAATATAAAAGAAAGTGGATAGAAGTTTGGGCATATAAACATGCATTCAAAACAAAAGAAGTGGATAGTTAGAATCAGCGTAAAGCATGCGTGAAACAAAAGAAATTGGATAAGTTAAGACATCAGAAAGATGCAAAATAGAAATTAGTAACCAGTAAGAAAGTTAAGACATAAAATTAGAGATGTAGCTGGAGTAGTGGCCAAATGAATTTTGGACCTTCGTGAAAGACATTTGAAGCAACAACTGAATGAAATTTTTGGAGCATTGTTGAAAGATGTAGCTGGAGCAACAACCGAATGAAAGTTCTGGAGCATCATCGAAAGATGTAGCCAGAGCAGCAACTGAGTGAAAGTTCTAGAGCATCGTCAAAAGATCGTGGAAAGAAATAGCCGAACACCGATTAACTCCAAACTTGAGTTATCATTCTACAAGAACATCCTTCCAACATGGTGGGTTGAAGAGTAGGTTCCGGAGCATTGGGTGTTCAGACCGTCAAGTTTCGGAGCACTGGCCAGCTGAACCATCAAGTTCTGGAGCATCTTGGAACGGTGCTACGGAAGTTGTTATTCCTTTATGAGAGGTCCTGCAAAATAAAAACACGTGTTAAGTCCGAAATGAAAATTAATAAAAAAAATGCTTTGAAAACAAATTTGGTACACATGTCTTTTTATTACAACTTTTCATCATATATATATTATATATATATTTTTTCTTTAGATAACAATCAAGTAGACTCTGCCTTGGCAGAGTCTATGCATTGGATTTCTCCTTGCATTTCTACCAATTTTGTAAATTCTTCTTTATTAACTAGTTTATGGTAGATACGTAGGTGATGACCATTAACTAAGAGGGTTTGTTTGTAAATCACCATCAATGGGTTTTAGTTAAACTGTGCCATTCGAGAAGACTTCAAAAATTTCATATGGCCCTGCTTGATGAGTCACGGATTTTCCTTTATGGTATTTATATCTTGAATCAAATAGAAAGGCCCAATCACCATTATGAAATTCTCTCTCTTTAATATATTTGTCATGCCAAAATTTCTATTGATGTTGAACTAGTTCAGTTTGATGGACAACATCTAAACGAAGCTCATCCAACTCACTTAACTGTAAAACTCATTCTATTTGAGCTCATTTCAATTCTATACCCAACTCCATAGCTGTACGTAGGGTTTGGAGTTCAAACTCAATGGGGAGAAGAGGTTTCTTCCCAAAAACAAGCTCATAGGGGTTGAATCTAGTTGTAGAGTTTCATGTTGTATTGTACGCCCAAACGGCTTTAGGCAATTTTCTGGCCCAATGTCTTCTTCCTGAAGAGATCGTTTTGTCAATATGTTTTCTAACTCCCTATTAGTCACCTCTACTTGACCATTTGCTTGAGGGTGATAAGGGGATGACTTCTTATGACTCACTTGAAAATGGTCCTTAAATTCTGGAGAAATTTGGACATAAATTGGGGTCTGATTTGCTAGCGATAGTTAGGGGGCTCAAATCCAAAGAAAAAATTTATTATAGAAAATCAATAGCGATGCTCTTCTGCAGCAACTTGTAAAGCGAACTAGCTACATTTAGGATTTAGATGTCAGTCACAAACTAATAGCATATTCTTTTCCCTTGAGAGGAAGGATCTATGGAAGTGATAAAATCTAATACATTTTGAGATAGTTCGAAGTTACCTTAAGAACAAGGGCATTTCTATAGAAAGGTTAGTCTTCCCAATCTTTGACATTCATCCTGCTTGACGAACTTATAATTTTAACATCTTTTATGCATTGAAGACCAATAATATCCAACCTAAAATTTTGTAGGAATTTTTAGAGATGAAGAATTGCCCGAAGGATCATCGTGACAGGCCCTCAGAATACTATAAGTTTCATCAGCCCTGACACATCTTCTCAAAATCATATCAGGTCCACAACGAAATAAAATCCCATTAATCCATTTAAATGGTGCACACTCTCGAATAAGTTGCTTCCTTTGTTTTGATGTAAATTCAGGAGGTACTTCAGAAGTAGCTAAATAGTTGGCAATATCAGCAAACCAAGGAGTCTTTATAGAGATGGCAAACAATTTTCATCTGGAAACTCATCTTGTACAGGTGCTCGGTCACCCTCTTCTTGTTTGATTCGAGATAAAAAGTCTTCCACCTCGTTAAATTTCCCTGGCTTGTCAAGTATTGTCACATTGAACTCCTGAAGGAGTAGTAACCATCTCATTATTCAACCATTAACTACAGGTTTATTCATTAAATATTTTACAGCTGAGTGATCTGTATAAACTGTAACTTTATATCCTGTAATATAATGACAGAACTTTTTAATGGCATGAACTACAACCAAGAATTCTTTTTCTGTTGTCATGTAGTTTCTCTCAGTAGATGTTAGGTTTTTGCTAATAAAATATATGGCATATTTACCCCCATCCTCATCTTCTTTCCCTAATACTACACCAATTGTGTCATCCGAAGCATCAACATAAATGTGAAAGGGAAGACTCCAATTTGGTCCACGCAGTACAGGAGCAGAGACAAGCTTCTCTTTTATCATTTCAAATGATTGTTGACACTCAACGTCCAATTAAACTCCACATCTTTTTGGAGAAGAGAAAACATAGGGGCTGCTATCTTACTGAAGCTTTCTATGAACCTTCTATAATATCCAGCATGTCCAAGAAAACTTCAACATCTGTTTGTGTTTGAGGAACAGTCAATTGTTGAATGACTTCAATTTTTAGGATCGAACAAAAGTTGGATGAGTACAAGGAGTTCATCTTTCAAGATGGCTTGATGTACTATGAACCCTAGGATCTTTAGGAAGCCGAGGAGTAATAATGGAGCAAGAGAGATCGGATATGGAAAAGTGTCCCATTTTAAGGAACTTTGAGGATGTTTTCTTAGATGAATTGCTTGGGTTACCTCCCAAAAGAGTATTCAAATTCTCTATTGATTTAGTTTCAGGGTCGGAACCTATATCCAAGGGTCCATATAGGATGACCACAACCGAGCTAATGGAGTTAAAAGTTCAATTACAAGATTTGTTGTCAAAGGGATTAATCAGACCTAATGTATTACCCTAGGGAGCACCAATGACCTTCATCAAGAAGGATGGTACACTATGCTTGTGTATAGATTATTTCTTGCTAAATAAAACAACGATAAAGAACAAGTACACCTTACCATGAATCGATGATATTTTTTATCAGACGTGTGGGGTAGCGATATTTTTAAATATCGATCTACAATCGGGATACCATCATCTAAGGCTTAAAGATGAAGAAATTCATAAAACAACCTTTAGAATAGGGTATGGTCATTGTGAGTTCATAGTCCTACCCTTTGGACTAATGAATGCACCTACAACATTCATGAACCTAATGAACATGTTTAGGGATTGTTTCGACAAGTTTGTGTTACTCTTCTTAAACAACATTCTCATATATTCTAAGAATGAGGAAGAACATCTCCAACACTTTAAAATTATTCTACAGACATTTGAGGGAGCATAAACTTTATGGAAATCTTTTAAAGTGCACCTTCTTCCAAAAGAAAGTACAATATTTGGGTCATGTAATCTCAGAGGTCTAGGAGGGTCATGTTGTCATTACTGATGCTTTGGGATGTCTAGGAGGGGTATTGATGTATGGTGGACATTTTATTGTCTATGAATCTAAGAAATTGAAGTTGCATGAAAAAAATTATGATTTGCATGATCTAGAGCTAGCAGCAGTTGTTCATGCATTGTAAATGTGGAGGCATTATTTTCTTGGGAAACCATTTGAGCTAAAGACTAACCACCACATGGTCTAAAGTATTTGGTTACCCAAACAAATCTAAATGATCGATAGAGGAGATGGCTTGAGCTTATATCATATTATGTTTTTGATATCAACTATATTAAAAGGGAAAAGAAAATCAATTGGTAAATTCCCTAAGTCGAAGGAGACATATCTCCTCAATGATATCAATTCATTCTTATTTCAAGAATCAAGTTTTTTTGAACTCCAAGGGTGATGAGTATTATGAGAAAGTTAAGCAAGCTCTCTTGGATGATCCAAAAGATTCGAGGTATAATGGGTTCCACTTTGAACTTGATGGAATTCTAAGATTTAGAGGAAGGATCTATGTATTAGACTTTGAGGAGTTAAGGAATATAGTGTGGAAGGAAGTTCATATTGCACCCTATTTAGGATATCCTAGAGTAACAAAGCTATTAGGTGATGTGAAGCCAATATATTTATGGAAAGGAATGCAGATGGATGATGCAAGGTTTCTAGCAAGTTTTCTAGAGTGCTAAAGGGTGAAGGCAGAGCATCATCACCTGGCAGGACTGTTATATCCTCATGAAATTCTAGAGAGGAAATGGAAAATTATTATCATGGATTTTATAAAAGGACTTCTTATGTCAAGGAATATGCATAATGTTATCCTAGTAGTGGTGGAAAAGCTCACCAAGGTAGCCCATTTTATACCAAGGAATTTGACTGATGGAGCACCCGTCATAGCTTGTAAGTTTATGCAAGAGGTGTTTAGGTTACATGGTGTTCCTAAGAAGATTATCTCGAATAAGGATGCTTGTGTAAGATCAATATTATGGAAAAAAAAATATTTTCCTCACTTGGGACTCAGTTGAACATAAGCTCAACATATCACTTGAAGAGAAATGGTCAAACAAAAAGAGTAAACCAAGTGTTGGAAGATCTACTGAGAATGTATTGCATGGATCGACAATACAAGTGGGAAGATTATTTACCATTGGTAGAATTTTCATACAACAATTCTTGTCATTCTGCTATCAATATGGCTACATTTGAAGCATTATATAGAAGAAAGTGTCGAAATCCTATAAGATTGGATAAGCTAGAAGATAGGATTAGCCTTGGGATAGAGATGCTATCAAAGATGGAGGATCAATTTAACTTGATAAAGAAAATATTAGCATAAGAAAATGATAGGTAGAAGAGTTATGCAAATGCTAAGTGTGTGCCATGATGTTTCTCAATAGGAGAGAAGTTTTTCTTCAAAGTAAAGCCTCATAAGAGTTCGATCAAGTTTGGAAAGTCATCCAAACTAGCTTTGTATTATGTAGGTCCCTTTGAGGTTCTCGAAGAAGTCAACTGTGTCGCATACTGAATTTCTTTACCACCAGCTCTTCCTAGGATGCATAATGTATTTCATGTGTCGTACCTTAAAAAGTATATACTAGGAGGTAATCATGTTATTGATTGGAATTCTTTATAGGTACAAGACCTAGGGGTGGTAGTGATTGAGCCTCTCAGAGTGCTTGACATGTGAAGGCTTCACCTACATAATCTAGAGGTCCTTCAATGCAAGGTCCAGTGGGATCAATATGCTAAAGATTCTACTACATGAGAAGACTACCTTGAAATCAAGCAGAGATTTCCTTGTATTATGCAAGATTTTGAAAATTCCTAGGAACAATTTATGTTACGTTTATTGTTTATGTTTTGATACTTTAAATCATCAGGGATGATTATTCTCAAGGGAGAGGATATGTTACACCCTATTGTTTGTTTACCACATACTATTACCTTTATGAGTAAATATGTTTTAATGCATGAATATATTTTGATGAATTTCAATGGATGAATTTCAATGGATGAATGAAATGTATGAAAATGAATTATGATGAATTAATTTTTAAATGCTTTAATGATGCTTATGATATATGATAAATATGATTTACATGTTATCAACTAGCTACACACATGTTACTCTTAGTTGTATGCAAGAAAGGTTCGAACCCTCTAGAGGGGGAGGGAGAGTATTACTCATGAGAGGAGGATGGTATGGGAACCTTTGGTATGTCTATTTGCATAGATGCACATAAGCATTGCATAGGATAGGATAACTTTATTGGGTCAGTTTAATTTTTGATTCGATAAGTGATAAGTCCAAGTTGATAGTTTTTTGGTTGACAAAAAAGTTAGGGTTGGTTGTCTTTAACCCTCCTTGATTGATTAGCCAATTTGAGTTAAAGTGAACTAAAGCTCAAGTGTGATTAAGCATATGTTAAATTTATTATGTATTTAATATATATAGATACCTATATATAAAATAAATATATGTATATATATATAGTGGCACATATATATGTATGTATGTAGGTATGAGCATACATATACTCGTACATAGATACGTAGTACATATGCAGACACCCAAATATATATATATATATATATATATATATATATATTGAGTGAATGCTCTAAGTATATATATTTATATATGTATATTATTACATACCAAAGAGGATATATATGTGTGTGTTAATGTCATTTTAATGCGACAACAACCATATTGGAGGCATGAAATGTCACACTAGGCATATAAAAGGTGGCAACAAAGCCACACATAAGGCATAAGTAATCACTATTTACAGAGTTATAAGTCATGCGACCCAAATACCAAAACATGCATGTTAAATCTGCCATGCTAAAGTTGCAAGTTTTGACTGAGTAAAAAGGTAATAAGCGGCCCACGTATGGGTGAATGGGAAACTATTTGAGTTGCTATTGTATTAGGATTTCAATGTGCCATATGGATGGATTTTTTTTCTATGCTAAAATTTCTAGCAAACAAGAAAGGTTGCACCCAACAATCCATGTTGATCTGGGAGGAGATTGAGTTGTTTTGAGAGTCATTTTTCAACTAATTTTGCACAACTAATACCCATGACTGGAAAAGAAGTTTGAGAGGTGACAGTAAATAAGCAAGACATAGCTTTCTTTAAGGGATCAACCACTTCTACATTATAGTATAAAAGAATGCAGCTTCTCATAGTTTTTTTTTTCATCTTTGGTGCATTCGTATTGTTATTTTGGGCATTGGATATACGTGAGATTATGAGGAAATAGTGTATTGTGAGCAAGTATATTTGGAAATATACATTTCAATTGTCAAGAGAGAGTGGAAAGGTTGGTCATTCTTGGTTTGTTTGCAGTCCTTTATCAATTTATTTTATGCATTCACTTTGTCATTTGTGAGTTGAGAATAGAAAAGGCAGCAGGCTCAGTCATTGAGTTTGAAAGCAAGGAGTTGCAGGAGCTATTTTAATTTAGGAATGATTAAGATATCTCTTTCTCTTTCATGTTTTTAATTTTGATTCTAAGTTTTATTATTTTCTAAGTATGATTGAGCTATCATTGTGTGCATATTATTGTTATTGGAATAATGAGACTGCATGTGCAAGTAGCTAGCTTGTATATGCATATAGCTATACTATAAATACACGAGATAAGTAGAATATTGAATCATGAAGTACATGATAAGTAAGTCATCTTTACTATATTGTTTGAGTAGCATATCAAAGAGAAGATGAAATAAGGTTATAGGATAATATCATAATAATACTGCATTGTATTGTATTGTATTGAATGAGTTATGCGTGTTTTCAACATAGGGATTGTAAGTCATAATAGAGTGTGTATGGTAATTTGACCATGAGTAGAGAACTTACGTTCTCAGAAGCTTATATCCCTTATATCAGAACGGTAGGTTATTCCCTAGGGTTAGGGTAAACACTCAAATAAGAGGCAGTTGTCGGACCCTAAATGTTACAAGTATGTAATGGGGTATTCAAGAGATTGTGTCAAACTTATTTGGTCTACGAAATCAATATTAGTGTGTCATCACTTTTTGAATGAAATCATGTTTATGAATGTTAACTTTGGGGACAACCAAGATAATAATTAGCCATTGGTCAGTAGAGTTTCCAAGTTGAGTAAGGGTGGGTGAACATACAACACCGCTTCTTAGAAAGTGGATTTGATTAAATAAAAAAATTGGCCAAATTAGGTGTAGAAGTCGTTACTTACACTTTGTTTGTTCACTGTGATTTAGGTTTGCATAGCTAGTCAGTAGAATCATGCATGGTTGGAGGGTATCCATAGTTGTATGACTGTATTAGATATGTAGGACACAACACCAGACACTTAGATGTGCATCATTAGAGTTTTCCATACCAAACTCTTCATTGAAGGGTAGGGCTATTTTTTGGTTAGGAATATGTGTGGGGGACTGCTAAGTCTGTGGTTGGAGGAAAAGCACCTGGGTGATGCTCTCCCTCTTGTAGACATCAGTTGAGGCTTATAAAACAAAAGAAGCGTGATCCAAATGAGGAAACCTTGACCATTGAACTCTTGTGAGTTATGAATATGTATATGATTATGATCATGAATGAATTGTAATCTATATTTGAAAAGATTAGTTTTATTTACTTGGAATTATATAATTTTTATTTCATTTATGCAATGATATGTGAAAATTATTTATGCAATGTGAAATTATCTTTTTGAAAACAAAAATTTCCATTTCCCTTCTTTTGGAAACTTGTATTATTTACTTTATGAGTTAAAACTTAGGTGAAAATTGTTGGGTAAACATTGGGTATGTTACATGGTTGGAGAGTATCCATAGCTGTATGGTCATACTTATTATGTAGGATACAACACCAATACTTAGATGTGTATTACTAGAGGTTTCCATACCGAACTCTTCATTGAAAGGTATGACCACTTTCGGTTAGGAAGATGTTTGGGGGACTGCTAAGTCCATGGTTGAAGGAAAAACGCTTGGGTGATAATCTGTCTCTTGGAGACGACATTTGAGACTTATGAAACAAAAGAAGTGTGATCTAGATGAGAACACCTTGACCTTGAACTCTTGTAAGTTATGAATTTGTATATGAACATGATCATGGATCAATTGTAATTTGTATTTGAAAGGATGAGTTTCATTCACTTGGAATTATGTAATGTTATTTCATTTATGCAATGACATGTGGAAATTTTTTTATGCAATGTGCAATTATGTTATTGAAAAGGAAAATTTTCATTTGTTGTCTTTTGAAAACTTCTGTTATTCACTTTCTGAGTTGAAACTTAAGTGAAAACTATTGAGCAAACATTGAGTATATTACAGCAAAATGAAAATGCAAACAACAAACAAAAATATGCATACAACAGCAATAAAATGGCAAAATAAAGTGCATAAAAATACTGCCCTCAACACACATAATGCACAGCAAAAATTAGATAATAACTAGCTACATATATCTATTAAAAATCTGGAATAATTTCAACAGAGCTTCACTGCTCTGTTTTTCTTCTTCTTCTCCCTTTTTGTTCTTTGCTCTCTTACTTTTTATAAACATACAAATCAGAAATTAATTCCCTATTGCAGAAAAATCAGATTCGAACTTTGTTACAAAAATATAGAGAGATTAATGTTTTTTTCTAAAAGTAGAGAGAATGTCAGAAATCAGATCTGAACATTCCATTTAATGAGAATATTTTCTCCTTGCCCAAAATCAACTGCTGTCAGAGATTTAGCAAATGTCAAATATCAGATCTTAATGTTGATAGTTGAGATTATATTTTCAACAATCAATCTGTAATGAAGCTATCCGCCTATTTGCATCGCATTTACGAGCATATAGGCGAATTGGAAGACCCTTTACCAAGGTAGGGACAGGAAAGTAACAGATTCGATCACCTTCAGTCGGTTCCCATCTGCATGCCCATTCCATCAATTATTCAAATTAGTCATTTCTTCACCTTTTTTACTCCAAAAGTCATAGACTTCTTCCCACAGTAATTTTACACTGCCCCTACTTTTGGAAAAGGACACTCTCACCTAAACCTAGTGACGAAGTGATGCAAAAAGAGAGCAATTTCAAATCTGGCCAAATGGTATCCTGGACAAAACCTGGCACCTCTCCCAAATGGCATATAACATGGATTGTCAGATAATTCCTGCAAATTAAAGGAACAAGTTCGATCAGATTAGCATTATTGTTGGCATGTAATTTCTCCCACACTGTCATATTAAATGTAAAGTTCTAGAATGTTATAGATAAGGATAAGGATTGAGATAAAATAATGTAGAAAATATTAAATGATTGTTATGTCGGCCTAAGTTCTAGAATGTACTAAGACCTCTATAAATAGAGGTAGTTGTAAGCATTTTTATTCAGGCAATACAATTAAAGTTTTATATATTATTTGCCTCAATTTGTATTTATTACTTCTCACCTCTACCCACCTCCTACAAGTGGTATCAGAGCCGATGGTGGGAGCCTGGAGAGCCAGAAGAATCTGGTCAAGTATAGAGCAGACCGATCCAGGGAGACTGCGGAAGTGTTCAGCCGCTGTCAAGAGGTGGAGTCATCAACAGAAGTTGTCAAACGAAGGAAGATTGTTGGAATTGCTATTAAAGGAAGATGTAGATCAGACAAGGTCGTAGAAGGATCTTGAGGCTGCAGCTGAAAGGTCATTGTAGTATGTAAGTGTACGATTTGGAGCTGCTGATGAGAGATTGTAGAAGTAGCATGAGGAGTTGCCAAAGGAAGAAGAGCCAGGTCGAGGTTTCCACCGCTTCAAAGGAGAGTGAGGATGGTTGGACTAGCCGCAGATCTGAAGGAAGCCCCAAAAAATAGTCCAGATAGCTGGTAGTGAGGAACTATTACCATAACCTGAAGCAATAAACAGAGGTAAAGATTTATTTTGTCAAAGAATTTTTATGGAGCTCACAAGTTTGTGAAAGGAACTGTGATGAATGTAGAAGTCATTATTTTTAAATAAGAATACACAGAAGAAAGGAAATTGCAGCCAAGCAAGAATTGCAGATTGAAAAAGAGAGGAACAAAACAAGATGTTAGGAGGAAGTCAGGCAAGATTTTGGAGGTGATCCTGTCACCATTTGTGATAGACGTCAAAAGAAAAAGGAGGAGATCTTGTCACCATTTGTGACAGATGTCAAGAGCTAAGTTGAGGAGATCATCCCGTCACCATTTGTGACAGATGAAAGGTTTTAAGAGGTTTTGCTGAATAAAGTGGGCACCTGAACCGACGATGGACTGGTAACCAAATGTGCCAAAGCTCGTGGTTAGAGCATCCCAACAACATCATGGGATTTCCTAGGTTCGATTGCTAGATCTTGAAAATTTTAGATGTCGTAGCATCGGTGAAAGAGATTGAGAATGTAATGAGAATTTGTGGTAGAAATTAGGGAGGAGTGTTGGCATGTAATTTCTCCCACAATGTCATATTAAATGTAAAGTTCTAGAATGTTATAGATAAGGATAAGGATTGAGATAAAATAATGTAGAAAATATTAAATGATTGTTATGTCGGCCTAAGTTCTAGAATGTACTAAGACCTCTATAAATAGAGGCAATTGTAAGCATTTTTATTCAGACAATACAATTAAAGTTTTATATATTATTTGCCTCAATTTGTGTTTATTACTTCTCGCCTCTACCCACCTCCTACATTATATAGTACATAATACCATCCATACTTTTTTAAAATTCACAGTTAAATGAGGTTGGTGTCTTCACATACTAGAGCAGACTCATTTTGCCAGCGCCATGGATTGAATGTGAGTGGTTTTGGATAGTATTTTTCATCCAAATGTGTGCCATTCAGGAGCACATACACTGTCCATCCTTTGGGAATGATGAAATCTGCACTTGCAGTTATTTACAATAGACTAACTTTAAATTATTCAATTTCTTCACCTTAAGCAATATGAAATTTAAACGAAGATTTTGCCAAATGGTACCTTTAAACTTAACATCCTGTTTTGCTTCTCTGAAAACCCCTGGGGCAACATTGCCCAATCGAAGAGTTTCTTTTATCACCTGCCATGCCAACACATGGATGCCAATTACTCAGCTAAGCATTCTAATAATGTGTAGAAGACAAGAACATGATAAAGAAGATTAAATTATA
The DNA here is from genome assembly GCA_007258455.2 of Sequoia sempervirens. Taxonomy (NCBI): domain Eukaryota; kingdom Viridiplantae; phylum Streptophyta; class Pinopsida; order Cupressales; family Cupressaceae; genus Sequoia; species Sequoia sempervirens. The sequence goes on along the minus strand of VDFB02252616.1, from coordinate 106,048,566 downwards.
TACTCACACAATGAGTGAATTTCATTGCTTGGTAGTTGTCCCATGTCAGCTTTTTATTTCCATTATCTTTCAACAGAGAGTCATGCTCAGCCTGCATAATCCAAGATAAAAAAAACCACAACTCAGCTCTGTTTAAGCTCTTTCTTTGCATAAGCCCAACTTAATAGACCACTCAGTCTTATGCTTAATAAGTATTAATAGTATGCAATACATAATTTCATTTTGAGCTACAACTACATACTCACCCTCAGCTCCTCCAATGCTTCTGAGCTGTCTGTAAGAAATTTTATAGCAAACGCCATTGCTGTGGAAGAAATCTCATAACCAGTAAACAGCAAAAACAATAAAAATCTGCAATAATTTCATCCGGCAGTGATTCTTCTTTCACAAGTTTGGTCAGCAGATCATTACGGATCACTTGAGGATGCTGCCTTCTCTCCTCTATACACTCTTCAATCTTTGTAATGAGGGTTTCTCTTGCCTGCATTCTTCATGAGCCAACATCAGTATAGTATCCAAAATATATTTATACTCATCAAATATTTAATGGAATCAGAACAGCTACTTTAATTGCTCTTGCATAATCAGATCCTGGGAATTTGATGGGGATTTTAAGAAGAGCTCCAACAAATTCCTCAAAAGCTTTGTAGATTTCTTTCATATCTTCGTAAGGAGGCAAGTCCAACAATTTTTTCCCCATTATATTCAGAAGAACCTGTACAAACCCTAAAAATTAGAATAAAATATTATATTAAATAAATGTAAATTGCAACTTAAATTCATTATTTTACAAAAATAACTACTATTAATTTTACATGTGTAGCTTTACAGCAGGAGCCCCTTCTATGCATCCCATACCTTCAAATCAGTATTTTGTAAATGATTTAAGCCCTTTTTATAGTAAAAACTAACAGCAGGATATTTCAAGTTTTTCATTTGAGACATACAAAATTACAAATAACAAACACTGTGATGGATTTTTACTTTTAAATCCTTCTTATAATGTTTAAATATTCTTCTTTTACTGCTGTTAATTATAAAGAACATTTGATGAAATAAATATATGCTGCATACCTTATTGCATTCCTTTTGAAGATGAATAACACACTCATCTTGCCATCTCTGTGTTCCAGTGAGGAAGGCATTTTGTATATCGTCCATGAAACCTGAGATGAGGTTCTCGTGCTTCAACAAATGGGCAGCAGTTGCATGGAGCTTTCTTTGAAGTTCACCATGAACATTGAGCAAACCATACTTTCCTACAAGATTTTTCAAAGAGGCAGGATAATTGGCCTCGAACAATCTGCCTTCGTTTTGGAGAACATATCTACTGAACTCTGGATCCACTGATACAATTATGCGTGTTTTTCCAAATAAGTTAGACCTGAAAATTGGCCCATACCTGCATTACAACTAATTTACATTTTCTTCTTCAGTCTGTCATATAAAAGAGAAAAAACAAATGTATTTGAATCTTAGACCTTTAAAACTTCTTTAAACTATTCGAATCTAGATCTTTAAATCTTCTTTAAGAAGTTCGATTGTTGAGACTCTAGAGTTTTTGTATTGTATTTATTGTTGAGATTGTATAGTTTTTGCGTGGTACGTATTTAAATATCTAGTCAATGCTAATTTGAATACTTAATGATAGGAGATTTTTTAAAACCAAACATCTAATAATTTTTGAAATCAAATCACACTTCAAAATTCAGTATCATAATATCATAATAAAATAGATAACAAATAGTTGAAAATAAAAATTTTCATCTTTGAATAAAATAGGTTATTCGACAAAAGGTCAAAATTTGTGAAAAAACTAAATGTTGAAAATACAAGAGAGAGTCAATGGGTGAATTTGGTCTACTGGTAAAGTTGAATGGTTCTGAACGAACTCACAAGGGACCAGGGATCAAGTTTTGTGAATGAAAGACCCTGACACTGTAAGGGATGAGGCTGGGATCATGTCCCACCTGAATTTGGTGGAATGGATACCCCTCAGTCTTTGGAGGTTTTAACTTAAGACTCATGCCCCTATAATGAATATCAAATACAATCTTATGAATGATATAAAATCGTCAATTAAATAAATACAAAAAACAAGAGAATGAAAAGAAAATCATTTTTAATATTTTCTTTATATGAATCAACTACAAACACCAATGTAACCCCCAAAAAAGAAAAAAGAATGAAAAAAGAAAAAGAAAAATAAAACAAATATTATAGTATAACTACCAATATAATATGTATAGTATATACCCTTTTCATTTTATCTGTATCAGGTTTTTAATTTTCAGGACAGCAAACTTTTGTGGACATAATAACTAAAATAATAAGTTTGGATAAGTCTAAAATATAGACGATCTTACATATTCACATGATCTTCAATGAATTGTCGTGGATGAAGAGGGGATCTCAGTGCTCGATAGAAACTGATCGATTCTCCAATGAGTGGCCATCCACTAGAACCTGGTGGCAGTGATATATGCTGGTTTTTGGTGCTTCCTCCTGCAACCCATATTATTTTCCAGACAAGCAATGTCACAGAAAACACTGCTCCCATAAGAATCCAGTGGTTCCAATATAAATACACACCGAGTATTGGCATTTCCTCCATTTTCCCAGGCTCTCAGGAATTCATAAACTATCAGATTACAGTTTGGTTGTTACACAATTGAAGGTTTAAAAGAAGGATGTTTCCTTTGTGAGCCCAAGATTCCATTTAGACCCTTTCTAACGCGGCATAAAAGATGAGATATCTTCACCTTAGTCTACACAGTTGAGAAGATTGAATGTAACATTTTGAAAAAATATATATAAAAATATAGGGGAGAGAATCCAACATATAATATATGGTTATCCTATTCAATTACTGTTTAGACTTAATATTACTTTAGTAACCAAAGGGACTTCAAAAAATTTCTAGGTATAGTAGTAATCACCAATGACTCAAGAAAATATAATAAACAAACAACCACAAATTATAAATTGTTTTGCTTGAGAAACTTAGGACATTGTGTCAAACAGTCCAAATGCGTTGTCTGTGCTTCCAGATTTAGAAAATTCCTCTTTATGTCCATATCCTGAAGGTAAAAACCCTGGCAAACGTACTGTTTCATGCACAGGTGCTTCAGCCTGTAGACAGAAAAGTCTTATTCATAATATCAAATTCACAGCCTCCATCAACATCATCTTTTTGTCATGCCCACTACAGCTCTTTTGCAATATTTGATATAATGTTTTATATTATTTTCAGTAGTAACAATTTTAATATTATAGAAAATAAATTAAATGTTAATTATTCACGGTAAACCTGTCACACCTAAAAGCAATTTTTATTTCATTGTTTACTATGCTTGAAAACAATTTATGATATGTTTGAAAACAATTTATGATTTTAAAATAATATATGATCTAAGATAAAATCTGATTTTATTTGGAGGATTTGATTTGATATGGATAAAATCTGATTTTATCTGGACAAAATCAGATTTTATTTGAAGATTTGATTTTAGTTGGATAAAATTTGATTTTATTTGGAAGATTTGATTTTGGTGTTTTTTGGCTTCATTTTCATCATAAGAGTTCAAAGAGAATTTCACAGTTGTGGTAGAATTTCTTTTCTAGTCTCATACTATTAAAATTTCTATTGAGCAAATGAACAAGTTTGCTTGTTGATTATATCCTTTTTTCTTTGGATAACTTGTATTTGATATTTTCTATAATTATGATTGTTAATTGAAATATTTTTTTAGGCCTATTGGCACATCCCTTGCATCCTCCCAAAGATGCTAAGTGCTAGTTATTATAATTATCATTTTATTGCAAAATATGAGAGAGGCAAGTATGTCATTAACAAAAATGACAACAATTTTTATGTTATTTTCAACAATGTTCTAATAAAAATAAATTTAATTATTTATAATAGGGAAATATAAAATCTGTCATTTTAAATTTTGTATGGAGAGTGTCTTGATGCATTGACATATTGACAAATGATATAAACTTTTGTAAAGTTGAATCTCTTGACCTATGTCATCTACCTATCCCACACACACATTTATATGTACTTATCCTTTATCTTATCTACATATTTACACATTCCTATATATTCACCTTATCCATCCTCTAATTATAATTATATGTGTACATATTCCAAAACACACGCTTTCCACCTTGGTCCACAATGTTTTTGGTCTTGTCATGGTTAGATGATTGGTCCATAATTTTTTTGGTCTTAAGTCAAGTTTAGATGATTTTTACCGAAATATTTCCCTCCAAGGTTGACTAAACACATTCGTAATGCTAGTCTTAAGTCAAGTTTAGATGATTTTATAATAGTTTCACCCACATAACAAGGAGTACACACGATGGCATTTTCTACAGCTAGGACAAAAAACTAGTAGTGATGACATCTTGCAATGGTCTTGGAAACGGTATTTTCTCTAGTGAAGGTTTTTGTGATGATGATTTAGATGACAAGGAAAGCAATGGGGTGACTCAAAGGAGTTTGATTTGAATATTTGGGAGAATGAATTGGACAAGAAGGAGGAAACTCTCCTCAACATTCTCCTAGAGTCTCGTATGAATGCCCAACTATGTGTCGATAGTAGGAAGTCTATGTCCTTTGATGAAAGAAACTCCTAGGTGGAGGTTGAAAAGGATGATTCTCTTTTGTCACCATGGATGGAGGCACAATAGTTTGTTCAAATGCATTTAAATTCTAAGATGCATATTGTTAAGTGAAATGCTTCTCCAGTGTCTACTAAGCTTAACCTCTCTAGGCCTCGATTGTGTGACCTTGGTAGCTCTCTTAGGAGGGGAGTTTTTCTACCCTATTGCATGAACCGTACAGTGTTTTGTTACTCTAGCCCTATTTAGTTTGAGCTTTCTCCTTAGCATGGTGTGAGCTCTCATTGATAATTTTTTTTATCCTACTTCATCTCCTTTGCTATTTTTAAATCTCATGCCTTCCCTTGTTGTTGGTTTGCATGATGTAGATGTTAATCCTTCCCTATATTTCTGTGTGGGATTTTGTACAAGGTTTCCTCCCCAAGAGGTGGCTCCTATTTTTTTCCATGCTCCTTACTTTGTTATGGATGGCACATTGCTTTATACACCCTCTCCTCCTTGTGTGAGTCTCAAGCTTGTTGTGATGGGGTTATCTCCTCCTCCATGGAAATCCATGTTCTTTTTCTTGGTCTTAGTGGTGTTCCTTGTGCCTCTATTAGGGTTCTTGGTGTCTCCTTAGATAGAGCTTCTACTACATTAGAGTCTACCCTCATTGGTAGATTCTTTGGTTATTGGTCAACATTGATGTTATTCCTAGATGGGCAGCCAAATGCTAGAATGTTTTGGTCTTCGTATTGCTACAATGTTAAAAAATATCTCCTTTTCTCATTTTTGTTCCATGGAGAACTGTTCAAGAGTTCTACAAGGAGGTCCCTAGTTTCTTGGTAGGTCTTATCTTCATTTATCAAGATAGATTACTGGCTTTGATGCTACCAAGGTGAAAATGGATGCTATTTGGGTCCATCTTCTTGAGCTCCTAATGGAATTCTTGGATGAAAGTATCATCCAAGGTATAGCTAGTGCTATTGGTTGATGGGTTTCCATTAACAATGTTACCAAATATAGAAAAAAGATTATTTTCACCATGTTTTGTGTTTGTGTTGACACTGATAAGGTTTTTCCAAGAAATATCAATTTGTGCTCCAAGATAGGTTTCTAGGAGTAGGAAATTATTTATGAACCATTTTTGCTTAAAGTACACTCCAGGATAAGGCATAAAGGTTTGGTTTTGAATATCCTTTGGCCTACCTCCTTGGATAGGCAGCCCATGGAGTTTTGTCCTAAATCTTTAGACAAAGGGAAGGAGTTGGATTCCATAAAGAAGGACCTTATTGATATGGGTAGATGTTCCCAAAGAAAGATAAAAAATAAAAATTATTATTGTGTTTGAGAATCCTTTGGTTGAGATTTGTTCTCTAAAAATTTGCAGGACATCTCATTTAGTCATGGCTCCTCTTCACTACCCTTTGGTGAGGTTTATATTCAAACTGGCTTGAATTTTTTTTCATCCATTATTGAAGGTTATGGGTTCCTTTCAAAACTCATCCCTGATTCATGGCTCCAATCAAAAGCATTTGTTGGTCCTTGTTAGCTTTTATATCCTTTTAATTTTTCCTATTAGTTTAGTTTCTATTCTTGTAAGAATCATTCTATTTACCTTCATGGTGTCTTTGTAATTGGATTCATGCACTTCCCATGCATACCTTAAAAAATATATATAACAAGGGGGTGATCCCACAATAGTGGTTTACAATTTTTTGGTCAAACTGGACACTGAAATAATTTTTTTTAACTAAATCTCCACTTTCAGGTACCTATAGCGGCTAAACGGTGAGGAATTTGAAGATGATGCAAACTAAAGTTTTGTGACATTTTATCTGTAGATTGTAAATATATTTTTTTCAAAATTTTTGGAATCAGATTGCACTTCTTTTTCCATCTCCCTCAAAAACTAGTTTTTTCTAGAAAACAACATTTTAAAAAAGTGACTCTCACTGTATAAGGCATAACTCTTTTTCTATCAAGGATAAAATTCTAATTCTTTTGAATTTAGATTTTTAGCTCCGATGTCTAGTGCTTCCACTTGGTTAGATAGTTTTTTATTGAATATTTTTTCTTTAATCAAGTTTTGAAGTCAAGCCAACTACAATTCAGACATAGCGTGACCGTATAACGCGTAACTTTTTTTGTATGTATCAAAATTCTTTTTTTTTTTAGTTGGACTAAGGACTTCAATATCTGGTGCACTCATATTTTTCAAATTTTTTTTTGATAATCTGCTATTTTTCCACATAACAAAGAGCTTTTTTTGGTGAAAAATATACATTCACAAGAAATCAAAAATAAATATAATAATAAAATTAAATTTATTTAAAATTATACTTTTTTTGAAGCTTATAATAAGGAATACATACTTACAAAAAATAAATTTTAAATGGATTCATTTGATCCCCCAAAAGGTAAATCAAAAGTGGTTTTTCATCAACATTTTGATAGGTGTAAATGAGACTTTATTATAGGTATGGTTTAAAACTAGCAGGGTTCTATCCAAGGGGGTTTGATCCAAGGTAGTTTGATCAAACTGTTTTCAATTGGAATGCTTTAAATGGAACTTTTTAAGGCTTAAATCATTATATTTTATAAAAATATGTGATTTCAGCAAAAATCAGTATATCCCAGAAATTGCAAACCAGCTTTGTAGGATCACCCAAGGAGTAATTATAATATCATCCCAATAGCATCTATGTACTATAAACTCTCAACATAAAAACTACAATCTCAAAGACTTATTATAAAGGAAAATAAAATACAAAATAGCATAAATGGTATTGTAAACAAAGTGCTAATTTACCATGACCCAAAATAAGGTGCTAGAAATGACCATACATACCCAAAAATAGGTCATAAAAATGGAGGCATAAATTATCTTGCCCTCACATGAGTAGAACGTCTAAGAACAATATGGAATTACAACCTTATAAGGAATCTATTATAATTTTTTATAGATGTTGGTCATCACATCTAAAGTACAACTTCCCCTATTTTTGGCTCTTACAATTGTCATAACATCCTTAAAATAGGTCTTCTATAATATAGGTCACTAAGTGGATACCATTTGACAATTAATAAATCATTTTTTAAGGCACTGGCATATGGCACAAGTGCCAACACAATCTCACACCTCATTTTGGTAGAGAATTATTATTTAATAATATAAATTAGAAACCATTTTAGGTAACTATAAAAATGTTAATAATAAATTAATAAATTAAAAAATTGTAAGGTCGAGAAACCTAAATTTTCAACATTTTCTCTTTTTTGAATACTTTGTAAGAGCCAAGGGAACCATACCATCATAGAATCAACTTCTAGTAGTCAAGAGGCCCATAGAATCTAAACACCATTTTAACTTATCTATGATTATAGGTTTAGTTAATGAATATGAAACATTCATAATTTATTCTCTACCTTAATAAGCTTCACCTTACCATCGTCAACCATATCACTCGCAAAATGAAATTGTACATTAAAACGATTGGTCCTAGAATGAAATTTCAAGTTCATTTCTATGTAAACTGTAGAGCCATTTTTTTCTCTAAGTATGTTCGTATGTATTTCGCTTTTATTTTTTATCCCACGAGCTCTTTCGTTGTTACTATTTTTCAATATTTGCTATCAGCCTCGCCACACGTCACGCTGGCACATTTTTTGGAGGTCCTCGGTTTTCCTTTTTGCTAAAAAGTGTGCAATGGTGCCTTGTAGTGGCTGTGTGGATTTTTGAAATATCACATCACTATCAGACATATAGTATGCCACGTGGCCGCTTCAGGGGGTTTTCTAACAAGCACTCGAGCAAATTTCAAAGAATGCCTACCATCGGACCATATGGATCGATTTTTGTCGGGTGGGGTTTCTACAGTGTTAGGAATGAAATTTTTTGAAGAGTGTTGTCAGGTGTCGATGATTTATACTTTCTCCAAGCAGTCCCAGGTGCTAGTATCCACTAGATGATGCCATTTCTTCTCACATGACAATCAAATCAGATTTTCCTAGCCAGAGTTTTCTTAGGCCCGCAATTCTTCTCTGACATAAAATACTTTTAGCAACTCCCAGAATTCCAGATTGATAGTTGGTCACGAAGATCACTACAAAAAGCAACTCAAACTTTATTGCTTGGATTTCCATAATTCAATCTGATCTTCATCAGGGTTTTTGAGACCACATTTTTGCTGCCACCTGTTAGGGTTTTTGTTAAGGTGGTGGAGAGCTTTATTTTTGCTTGTTTGCTTCCCTTACCTTATGAAAGGGAATTTTTGAGCCTCTCAATAGAAAAAAAAGTTAGTTCCAGCAAGAGTTCAAATTATATTAGGAGGTAAAATATTTCTTACAGTATTCTTACTGCCCTATATTAATTTTGTAGTCAATTTTTGAGATAACTATCTAGATCAGTTATTCGACCTTGGCATCTTTTGTATTATTTTCCAGATCAAGTAATAGAAGGAAAATGTGTATTAGATTGTTCCTATATTGCCTTTATCTTACATTTTTACTCTTTGTTCATACATATTTATGCTCTGTCATTTTATTCAGATGTAACCTTGATGATTAATTCTTAGTTCAAATTTTATGTTTTGTAACTTAGACCTTCAATGAAGTGAACCATATTTTGATACTTTTTCATTTCTTATCAAGACTACACATTTCATGCTATGCTATTTGGGGAAAAATAGTTTTGTAAGGGGTTTGAAGCCTCACTTTTCATCTCAGATTCACCATATTTTGTCAAACCTTAAAGGTGCTTCCCACAAAAGGATTTGAATGACTTCTCTATGCTCATATATAAATTAGTTGTTCATTATCCTTTCAACAATGAAGGGTCTATGGCATTATGTGTTTACTTTATCAAAATTGAAAACCTATTAGGGTTTTGAAATGTTGTAAACCCTTTTTGGCACATCACCTTATTTAAGTTTTGTTTCTGTATTTCCTTCTTCCTTTTCCTAAATAGAGAGGAAGAGCCAACTTCTTTAAAAATCCATGAGGTCATTCAGTGAAGTTCAAGTAGGTCTCCCATTCATTGAATTTCCCATATGGCTATTTGAAGAGGTGCAAGCTTTTATGATCAATAGTTATTTTTCTAGTATGCCCAATGGGACTCAAAGATCTTTCATAGCATCTAATACCCAACCTTGAAGAGGCACTTGAATCTGATCAGTAGAGGAGGTTATAGGTGGAGTCAGTAGACTCATGCTTAGAATCTAAACAAGGGCATCTTCTAGAGGTAATTTTTAGTACTTCTAATTACCATCATTTCTCCTCAGAAGAGACACATTACTAGTTTTGTATCACCTATTATAAGGAATGGAGCTAGAAGTACGAGCCCTGACTCTAGAGATCTATCTACTCCACTAGTTGACAAACCCTTTCAAATTAGAATACTTGTTTTCTATGTTCATAGAGGTCTATTCACCATGATTCAACAACCCCTAAGAATTTTTTTAAATTGGGACAGTGATAGTCCACTAGTTCCTCCTAGCCCTCTAGACATATGGGTTGATATCCTCGCTAATGCTTTCAAAGAAGTCTTGAAGTTTGTTGGAAAATATTTTAAAATTCCATATAACATCTTTAGGATGTGGAAAATGTTTGCAAAATCTGTAACATCATAGAGCAGAATATAGCCCTTAGATTATTGGTCGCATCCTTTAAAGGTAAGGTTCATGATTGGTATAGGTCTGTAGCTTCTACTACCATCAACTTTTGAGACGAACTTGAAACTAAATTCTTCGAGCGATTTTCAAAAAAGGGTGATTGCTCATCTTTATTACAACAACTAATAACAATAAAAAGAGCACCTTCGAAGGCCATGACAAATTTTAATACTAGGTTCCACTAAACCTAGCAAAGGATTCCCATGTTAGCTTGAAGTCTGCCAACAATGGTGTTCATGTTTTACTTGAAGGCCTTTAATTTGGATATTGCAGTTATGGTACAGTCGCTTGGAGGTGACAATCTTCCTAATACATATGATCTTGTCATGAGGCCAAAGATTAGTTTGATTGATTGTGAAAAGCTCCCGCCACGACCAATAATAACAATGTGTGTGGAAATATCTAGTAGGATGCAAGAGGAAGTACCCCCCAATACATCAACTATGCCCCCACCATTAATGTATGTATACCTTGGAGTACAAAAGTGAGCACATCAGGTTCATCTTTGCTAGCCGTGAAGATGAATGATATCAAAAATATGCTCAAGATTGTTTGAATGAGCTCATCATTATAAAGCGCTAGCAAGTAGCACCTTTGAAGCCTCCCCCACAAAATTATCAAGGAGGAAGGCCACCCAGCAAGGTTCATACTAGGGAAATCTAAGAGGAAACAACCAACCATCATTGTTAGGCTAGAGAGTCCTAGTGACCATTCCATTCTAGACTATTAGGCCAAGCACCAACAAGGACTTAGTCCCCGAGTAGAAAAATATTGTGAAGAACATAAACATCTGGCGTTTCCCATTTAACGATTCCCACCTGCCTCATAACTATCCAAGGGGAATCTCCAATAGAAGGTGGAAGAGAAAAGGAGCCAAGCATTCCTTCAAATATCATAGATTATTAGTCTCTTGGGATAGAGAGCACTAGTCTCAGTGCTCAAATGCAAGCTATGTCTCTAGAATAAGAGATAGACATCTCCCCCAACCAAGCACTCTTTTCTTGGATGAAGGGAGAAGACTCATTATTCACCAATGGAGTTCCAACAATGGGTGCACCACAAGTGCAGTAAGACTACAATGACCAATCAAAATGTAGACTTAGTAGGGAGTACGTGCCCCAAACACTGCAAGTGCAACAACCAAAATGGCTGCAACTACAAGTGCAATAATTACCAACCCAACAAAGAGTCGTGGATAAAGCAATTAGTCTGCCTACAATGGATCAGCCAATTCTAAAACCAAGGGAGGTGATTTAGAAGCGAAAGGTACCCCTTATCGGGTTATTTAACATGGTAGAGACACTAAATAAAGCTCCCACCAATGTATCTTTATGGGATATTTTGGCCATCGCATAACAAAAGCCCTTGTTGTAAGATGCTCTAAAGGAAGAGGAGCAACCCTCACAACTAGCCTCAACCCAAATTCACAACCAAGAGAAGGATAAGATACCTAGTCAAGGGCCTCAGTCTTCAAAGGCCACAAAATTTATGAATAGTGGAGAAAAAGCAAAGAAAAAAGAGGTATTTAAATAAAAGCCTACCCTTTTTTCCTTAACTATTATTTTGGGAGACAAATTTACACAAAACAATATGATAGATTTAGGAACTCACACCATTGTAATTCCTAGAATAGTAGCTGACACTCTAATTTAAAATATGAGCCCCTTGAAAAGGGAATTATGCAATTAGATGGAAAGAATTTTCTAGCTATAAGCCAAATTAAAAGCCTCCCCTTAACCCTATATTCTTTCCCAAGTCAAATGGTTTCCCAACAAGTGGTCATAATTGAAATCCTTCCGTCTTTTAGGATGTGCTTTTCAAGAGATTTCATAGCCAAAATCGATGGATACCTAGCTCTTGACTTGTCCCACTTGATATTGAGAACCAAGCATGGTGCAAAGATGAAAATTTGTCCAAACCACTCCATCCTGAGCATATTGCAAAATATTTCGTAATGAGTTTTAAAGCCATCCACAACTCTATCTCCAAGAAAGAAATGTATTGCATTGAGATGCTCAAGGATGAGGAAGAAATGGGTGATTGGAGCATAGAGGAGGAGCTCTTATTGAATCAATTTATAGATTTAGACCCTTTTGACAATTTCCATGCCACTAGTCTAGGTCCATATGTGATTTTTGATGCAAAACAAGCCATGTCAAAGTTGATCAAGGAATAGAAGGACTCACATGACCACAAAAAATATGAACATGGCTTGTCGAAATTGCATTTTGACAGTGCCAAATGTAAGGTACGCTTAGGAGCAGGGATTCACCTCGTATCTCCTACTAGATCAGAAAATCTTAGATCTTTCAGATTCCAATTTATGAGCACAAACAATAATTTAGAGTATGAATGCTTGGTTCATGGTCTAAAATTGGTAGAAGAAATGGGAATTGAAGGAATATAAATGTTCAAAGATTCAGGGCTAGTGGTGAAACATGTAAGAGAACAAGTGGTCGCGAAGAATGTAAGAATGCATTCATACCAGCATAGGGTATGTGACTTAATAGAAGGGTTCAAATCCTTCAATATCCAAGTAGTCATGTTACCTAATTTAGCTACCAGCTCAAATAGGTAGAGTTGTGATTGTTTTGCAAAAGTAAAGGGAAAAGGTGCACATTTAATTATGCTATGTTCATTCATATGCATAAAATAAATGATCAAAAGACTACATTATTAGATTATTCCATTGCATACAACAGAGAAGAGATTCAACATTTATTGCAAAGGTAGTCTTTATTGATAATCATGAGTGTAGATAGTGTCCCTCATAAGCCAAAGGACTGACTATTTTAATGCAAATAAGAAAAAAAACTATACATTTACAAATAAAAGGAAATGTGTATGTAAATAAGGGAGGCCCATCATTTCTTGAATGAAGAATCTTGGTTGAGTTGACTTGCATCAACTTTAGCCTTCCTACTTATCTAGCCACCAATTGTTGCTTGCCCCCTGCTGCTAGGTGTAGGAGCACCCTTGCAAATTTTGGATTGATTTTGCATTTTGGAGTCTAGAATTGGGTTAAGTCATTTCATGATTATAATAAGGTTTGTTTGACCAATTATTGATGTAAATGAAGTCATATAGGGTCCTATAAGGGTTGTGTTTAAAGTTGTGAATAATGTAGCAACTTTACAAAAGTTGCACTATGCATTTTTTTGTCATTTTTGTTGGTTAGAAGAAGATGAACAGTCATATTTTCAAATGGAAGTTGTAGACCATTCGTATAAAATGTAAACATGTTTAAGAAGCCTCTATCATCATTGAGGTAGGCTAGTTGCTTGAAGATTTGGAAAAATAAAGCATTGTTACTCTATTTTTGTGTGATTTTCTATGTTCTTTCGCACTTTTAGACTCGGTATGGTTCCGTACAGTAAGGTAATAATGTAAAATAAATGTAAAGTGGTGTGTCTCTATATTAGCTCTCATTTGAATCCTTTTGGAGTGATTTTAATTTAGTTTTGTAGGAGATAAAGTAAATTTTTTGAAGGTTGTTTGATTTGCTAAGGTTTCTAGGGTTTGTGACAAAATAATGTCAAAATAGGCCATTCCACCATAGGAAATTTTTTTAGGTTGGTGGAATGGGCCTTTTAGATGTGCTCTTTCATATTTTCTTAGTTGTAGGGCATGGCGATAGTGTTAGAGGAGATTTAGCACATGCCCTAGTCTAGCAAGTTTGATTGCTAAGCTTGAATTTACTGGTTTTTGCTTGGGACAACAAAATTTTGGAGTGGTTTGAAGAATATAATGGTGGAATTGGACCTTATGTGACTAGTTGGAACTATTGGTGAAGTGTTTCAGATTTTTTGAGAAGGATTTTGAATACCTCCTTTGGAAAAGAGGCCTAATTTGGCCTAGAAACAATGCTGCACGGTAGCTTTGTGTAAGATATTCCAAAACAACCTATTACACTAGGTTGATATGTTGAATGGGAGAAAAATGGGTCTTTGAAAGTGTTGGATTTAAGTCCCTAAATGAACTTCTCTAAAAGATATAAAAGAATAAGAGTGTTTGTTGACCTATAAGCAAGTTGTTGAGTTTGTGAAAGAAATAACCCTAGAAAGGGTTTGCAAGCTAGAAGACCTATTGAACCTAGTTAGTTTATGCTCATATCACCTTTCTTTGCATCAGGTGGTATCAAAGCTTAGGCTAATATCATTTGCAAGAATTTTTGGATTTGGAAGAAGAAAATTTCTAAGGCAAAGTATTGGAGATGCCTCCAAAAGGTAATTCAGTTGTTGTTGCTAGGGAATTGAGAGCTCTAAGAGAGTCTCAAGAAGCCATGGCAGCCAGGATGGAAGCACTAGAGAAGAGAGATAGGAGAGACAAAGGTATTACAAAGGAGAGGACAAAGATGGGTATGCCCAAGATCAATTCTTGGGACAAGATGGTGGCAAAGGTAAAGAGATAATTCTTACCTGTTGATTATGAGATACAAGTATTTAGGAGATTGCATAATTTAAAGAAAAGAGAGTTGGATGTGGTAGCCTATGCTTAAGAATTCCACAAACTTGGCATAAGGTTAGGCCATATTGAAAATTAAAAGGAAAAAATGGCTAGATACTTGAATGGTTTGAGGTCTGCAATTGATTCAAGATGAAATAAGCCTTGCCACTGCTAGGACAGTAGAGGAGTACTTTCAAATAGCTATTAAATTTGAAGAGAAGATTAAGAGGAGGCAGAAAAATCAATCAGGGGACAGAGGAAATAGTTTTAGGGGTAGAGGTAACCCTAGTGGAAGAGGTTCACAAAGAGGGCCAAATGAGCAAAGCACAAGTCAAGAGCCTAGTGGTGAAACAAGAGGAAATTTCAGAGAAAGAAGGCCAGGAGGTAGGGGAAGATTTAATGGAAAATGAAGGGGGTCTAATACCTTCTTTGGAAGGTGTTATAACTATAACCAATATGGCCATCCTACTTGGAAGTTCCCAGACAAACAGGGTGTAAGTTATCATAGTGAAGAAAGAAGGACACAATTAATTCAAGAGGAGGATGAAGAAAGTGTCAACTCACCTTCTCTTCATGCCTAAATAGAAGTAGGAGAGGCTTTGATGATCAGGAGAACACTAATTAAAGTGCCAACCACCAAGGAACCCCCTCAAAGGAAAGCTTTGTTTCAAACAACATGCAAATCTCAGGGAAAGGTATGCAAAATTATAGTTGATTATGATTCAACATATAACATAGTGTCTTTAGAAATGGTAGAGAAGCTAAAAATGAAAAGAATACCTTAACCAACTCCCTATAAGATCTCATGGCTCAATAAGGGGCAACAAGTGCTTGTGAATGAGCAGGTTTGGGTGGAGTTTACCATAGGACCTTACAAAGACAAAATTCTATGTGATATTGGGGCAATGGATATGTGCCACCTACTCCTTGGGAGGCCTTGGAAATTTTACCGGAAGGCTAAGCATGATGGATATAGGAATGAGTATGTAATTGTGAAGGATGGTGTGTCAAATACCTTGTCACCTCTGCAAGAAGATGAAGGTGTTGTTCATGAAGGGCCTAGTGTAATGGTTGTCAAAGAAAAGGTGTTCTTGAAAGGCCTAGAGAAGGAAGAAGTTGGTTTTGCAATTGTTGGTAAGCCAATCTCCAATGCTGAAGTAGATCAAGTGGAGATTCCAAGTGAAGTACAGGCTTTGTTGGACAAGTATGAACACATTAGAACAAGGGAGTTACCTAATGCATTGCCTCCTATTAGAGATGTGAGTCATCACATTGACTTGATACTGGGTGCAAGTCTTCCAAACAAGGGAGCATACAAGATGACCCCTCAACAAAATGAGGAGATTAGAAAAAAAAAATAGGAGTTGTTAGATAAAGGGCTAATAAGGGAGAGCTTAAGCCCTTGTGTTGTTCTAATAGTATTGGCACCTAAGAAGGATGGAGATTGGAGGCTTTGTACTGACTCAAGAGCGATAAATAAGATCACCATTAGGTACAGGTTCCCTATACCCCAGATGGAAGACTTAATGGATAGTTTGGCTGGTGCAAGGTATTTCTCTAAGATTGATTTGAAAATTGGATACCATCATATCTAAATAAGGGAAGGAGATGAGTGGAAGACTGCCTTTAAGACTAATGAAGGCTTATATGAATGGCTAGTGATGCCATTTGGATTATCAAATGCCCCAAGTACATTCATGAGACTAATGAATGAGTTGTTAAAGAACTTCATAGGAAGATTTGTGGTGGTATACTTGGATGACATCCTTGTGTATAGTAAAACAAAAGAATATCACTTGGAACACCTTGATAAGGTCATGAATAAGCTCAATGAGGAGAAGTTAATGACCAATCTCAAGAAATGTGAGTTTTTGAAGAGGGAACGTGTCTACCTCGGGTTTATGATATCAAAGGGGACTTTGAGGATGGATCCTACAAAGGTTGAAGCCATACTCAATTATCCAACACCTACTTCAATTGGAGAAGTCAGAATTTTTCATGGGTTAGCCAATTTTTATAGAAATTTCATCAAGAACTTCAGTCACATAGGTGCACCAATGATTGACACCATCAAGGGGGTGAAGATGAACAATTTTTGGTGGACTGTAGATGCAGATAAAAGCTTTGAATATCTGAATTCAAGAGTGGCACAAAGGCCTATTCTCACACTCCCTGATTTTGACAAAGTTTTCATTGTGGAATGTGATGCAAGCAGGTCTGCTATAGGTGTAGTTTTGAGCCAAGATGGGAAACCAGTTGCCTTTTTCAGTGAGAAACTAAATGATGCCAAAAAAATTACTCCACATATGACCTTGAACTTTATGCCATGGTTTAGTCTCTCAAGAAATGGAGACATTATCTCTTACCAAAGGAGTTTGTTGTGTTTACAGATAACCATGCATTAATTTACTTGAATACCCAAGACAATTTGAATTAGAGGCACATGAAGTGGATGGAGTACTTGCAGTCCTATACATTTTCAATCAAGCAAAAGAAAGGACAAGCAAACAAGGTTGTTGATGCCCTGAGTAGAAGGTCTATGATGGTGCAAGAGGTACAACTTCAAAGCATTGGGATAGATTATCTAAAAGATATGTATGAGTATGATGATGACTTTAAGGATGCATATGTTGTTTTTAGTGAGTTTCAAGATAGTTTCCATAGTGAGTATGTAGATTTTGTGTTGAAAAATGGTTTGTTATTCAAGGGGGGTTAGTTTTGTGTGCCTAAGTGCTCTGTGAGGGAAAATTTGATAAGGGAAAAGCATTGTGGAAGTTTGAGTGGAAATTTTGGTTTTGATAAAACTTTGGAGCGGGTTAAGATGTTTTATTATTGGCCTAGGATGCATGTTGATGTCAAAAGGTTTGTAGAGGGATGTGGAAGTTGTCAAAGAGCCAAAAGGAAAAACTTCTAATGCAGGTTTGTATCAACCTTTACCTGTTCCTAATCATCCATGGGAGTCAATAAGCATGGACTTTGTTTTGGGTCTACCTAAAACACAAAGAGGGAATGATAGTGTTTCTATTGTTGTGGATAGATTTAATAAGATGGCCCATTTCATTACATGTAGAAGTACTAATGATGCCTCTCATATTGCTAGTTTGTTTTTCAAAGAAATTTTGAGGATTCATGGACTGCCCTTGAGTATTTTGTCTGATAGGGATTCAAAGTTTATAGGTCAATTTTGGAGGACCTTGTGGAAAAGTTTGGGTACTAATTTACAATTCAGTTTAGCATTGTTGGATGTTGTAGTGTGCTGCTGATATGTGGTTGTCATTGATGTCAACACTATTAGCATTGTTGCATTAGAAGCTATATATGTCGAGGATATTGAGAAAATTGTAATAAGAAGTGCTACAGGTTGTCATAGGTGAAGTGAAGTTCTTTCTGTCGATGTGTTCAGTTTTTTGTTGTTCTGAGGTTGTGGACTAAAGGGTTTCTTGTGGAGTATATCTAGTTTATCCACATCAAGTTTCAAAGATCCGTGTGCAAATTTGATCAAGTTATGAAGATTTGTATTCTGACAGTTTTTCTGTTACTTTAGTTTGTGTTCCTGAATGAAGATCATATGATTTCAGTAAGTTCAATTGCTATGGATGCTTCTCTAATGTTTCATGATGCTTGTGGATATTTCTAGTTCATTCTCTATCTGTGTTTTATGTCCACATTGATCTTTGTGCTCGTGATCTAAGATTTTCTCTTTCGTGTTCATGTTTTTCATGTTCTTGGCCAACAAGGTGTTGAAGCATGTTGTGGATCTTCGAGGTGTAATTAATTGAAGTGGTTCATGTTTGAGGATTTTATTTTCAGTCTTCACTATGTTGTGGTCGACATTGGTTGATTCACATGACTAATTTTTATGTTTTTTGGGCTGACTATGTGTAATTATTTTATTCTTTCTTTGGAGCCAACCTATAGCGATGTAATTTCTTGTTGTGGATATATAAGAGACTTTGTTTTATCATTTTGGAAGTGTGAAAGAGGGAAAAAGTGTGTGTGTGCGAAGTGTATGAGTCCTATGTGTGAATAAAGTTCAAATCATTCAAAGGAAGAGCAGAAGAGTGAAGAAGAGTGAAGAAGAGTGAAGAAGAGTGGAGAAGAGTGAAGAAGATTTTATGTGCTTAACCAGAGTTGTAACCAAGAATTAGCAAATGCTATTTTCTTAGTTCAAAGTCTGATGGATTTAATCCAAACCTTTTTGTAAGATAGTGTGTCTTCCTTTGGGCAGTAAGCCTATTTTGTATTTGAGCAGTGAGCTCTAGGCACTGTACCTGAATGCATGTGCATTCCCCATTTCATATTCTCTTATACTTTTAACAAGGTATAATCTTGTGGATTGACCTCCACTGTGGTTTTTCCCCTAACAGGGTTTCCACGTAAAAATATTTGTGTTATGTGTGATTCTGATGTGTTGTTCTTTTATGCTTTCAGATTAATGATCATAGCTGAGAATAAGGTTAATAAGTTGAATAATTTTGAAATTCGGTGAGAATTGATTCACCCCCCTCTCAGTTGTTTGCCCTTGTGTTTCCAACAATTGCTATTAGAGCTTGTGGTTCCTTGGAAGAAGTTTAACATCTTGAGGTGACTCGAGATGGAAAATTATAAGAAGGATAGTCCTCGATTTGATGGAACAAATTATTCTTTATGGAAGAATCAAATGGAGTGCCATTTGAGATGCATTGGTGAACCCTACTGGAGCATTACAAAAAATATATATGTTGTTCCACATAATGGTCCTACTACTTCTGCTGAGATCAGGTATGCTGAATATAATATCAAGGTTAAGGAGGCATTGTTGAGTGCTTTTACTGATACTTAGATGAAAAATGTGATAGATCTAAAGACTGTTTATGAGATATGGAAAAATTTGGAGACCTTGTATGAAGGTGATGCTAATGTGAAGATTTCTACGCTACAAAATCTCAAAGGGAAGTATTTAAAGTTGAAAATGGGAGATCATGATGAAAATAGTACTACCTTCATGCAAAGAGTGAATGAACTTGTGTGTGGTATTAGATGTGTTGGTGGTTAGATAGATGAATCAGAGATTGTTGCTAAAGTGCTTAGATCCTTGCCTGATTCTTACAAAGTCAAGGCTAGTGCTATTGAAGAGCTCTAAACTTTGAAAAATGTTACCAGAGATATGTTGATTGGTAAGCTTAGTGCTTTTGAGTTAAGTGAATTCGGTGATGCACTTCCAAAGGTTGAATCTACATTCAAGGCTACTACTTCTAGAAGAGATAGACAAAGATATGATCTAGGTGAAAGTTCATCTAGAAAGACATTCGAGTATGAGGATGAAATGAGATAGCTTGATGAAGAAGAAAGAGAACTTGAAGAACTTGAAGCATTAATTATGAAAAGAGAAGCCAAAGGATAAGGTAAGTATAAAGGAAAGTTACTTATTAAATGTTTCTCTTGCAATAAGATGTCATTTTGCATCAAGGTGTCTTGAGAGAGTTTCCAAGCCAAGATTTAACAAGCCTAAATTCCAAAATAATTATTACTATGCAGCTGATGAAGGTGCGACAGATGATGAATCTGATAAAGGAAATGCAAGTGAAGATGAATTTGTGTTTATTGCTATCAAGGAAAATAGTCATGTGTCTACTGAATTTGCTAGTTGTACAAATGTGGAGAAAGCCCTAGCTGCTCGAGTTGAAGAGAAATATGAATGGGTAATTAATAGTGATTGTTCTCATCATATGAAAGGAGATAAAAGTAAGTTTGTGAATTTAGAAAAAAGTGATGGTGGTGTTGTGAGATTTAGTGATAATACAACTGGTGTGATCCATGGAAGAGGATGCATTTCTCTTCATGGTAAGCATAACACTGATGATGTATTATATGTTGAAGGTTTGAAGCATAATATTTGAAGTGTTGGAAAGATGGTTGATAAGGGATATAATATTTAGTTCATGGATGGAAAGTGAAAAATATTGGGAAATTCAAGAAATGTGATTGCATTAGGTACAAAAAAAAGGTAATATTTTCCACGTGAGTGATGCTAGTAAAAGTTGTTTGATTGCTCAAATTGATGAAAGCTGGTTGTGGCATAGGAGAATGTGTCATGTTAACTTTGATAATATTGTCAAGATAAGCTCCACTAAGGCTGTGAGAGATCTTCATAAGCTGATGAAACCTACCAATGCCATATGCACAAAATGTCAGTTAGGAAAGCAAACAAGAATTTCATTTAAGAGTAAACAACAAAATTCAAATAAATTGTTGGATCTTGTGAATACTGATTTGTGTGGTCCTGCTAGAACTAGAAGTTTACAAGGATACATATACTTCATGCTACTTATTAATGACTATTCAAGGATGATGTGGGATACTTTATTAAGGGAGAAATATGAAGCTTTGGAAAAGTTCAAGATATTTAAGGCTATGGTTGAGACAGAGATAGATCTGAAGATTAAACATCTGAGATTAGATAGAGGTGGTGAATTCACTTCTGGTGAGTTTAATTCTTTTTGTGTAGAGCATGGAGTAAAGAGACAGTTATCTGCACCGTGAACCCCTCAACAAAATGGAGTTGTGGAAAGGAAGAACATAATAGTTCTAGATGTTTCTAGAACTATGACGTTGGAAGGAAATGTACCTCATATCTACTAGAGAGAAGCTATGAGTACCGTTGTGTACACACTTAACTGGGTACAAATCAAAGGTGATACTGGTAAGACTCCTTTTGAGCTATGGACTGGTCAAAAACCTACTATTAGATATTTTCATATCTTTGGAAGCAAATGTTATATCAAAAAAGATGAAGATATAGGAAAGTTTTATGCTAGGAGTGATGAAGGAATCTTTTTGGGTTATGCTACTAAGAGTAAGGCCTACCGGTGTTACAATAAAAGATTGAAGAAAATGGTTGAAAGTGAAAATGTTAAGGTTGATGAAGACTTTGGTAAACTATCTAGAACCTATAGATATGATTCTGATGATCAGAATGACAATAAAAACAAAGGAAAGAAAGGTCAGAACTCAAATCAAGTGCAAATCATTTCGATGAATCAAGAAGATCAAGAGGAAGGAGAAATTGGTGGAAGAATAGAAGAGAGATCATAAGAGCCTAAAGTTGAAGAACATTCTAAGAAGACTTTGAGGTATGTAAGATTGAATCATTCAGAGGATTAGATCATAGGTGATAAGAACAAAGGTTTTCATACTAGGAGAAGAATTGTAGAAGAATATTGCTTGATTTCAAAGACTGAGCCTACTAGTGTGAATGATGCATGCAAAGATGAACATTGGGTTGAAGCAATGAAAGAGGAATTACAACAAATTGAAAAGAATGATACATGGATTCTTGTTCCTAGACCTAAGGATAAGAATGTAATTGGAACTAAATGGGTCTTTAGAAACAAACTCAATGAACAAGGTGAAGTGGTTAGAAACAAAGAAAGATTGGTATGTAAGGGATATTCACAGATGAAAGGTATTGATTTTGAAGAAACCTTTGCCCCTGTTGCTAGAATTGAAGTTGTGAGATTGTTTCTTGCTTATGCTTCTTACAAAGACTACAAAGTTTATCAAATGGATGCCAATTCTGCCTTTCTAAATGGAAAATTGGAAAAATAAGTGTATGTTGAGCAACCTGATGGATTCCAGTTGACTAATCAGAGAGATATGGTTTGTCAATTGAAGAAACCATTGTATGGACTCAAACAAGCCCCTAGAGCATGGTATGCTAGATTGGATAAGTACTTGGTGAAGCTTGGATTTAACAAAGGTACTGCTAATAGTAATCTATATTTCAAGAATGATGATAAAGAATTGATTGTGGAAGTTTTTGTTGATGATATCATATTTGGAGGAGATGATAGCTTGTATATAAATTTTTCTAATGAGATTCAAAATGAATTTGAGATGTCAATCATTGGAGAGATGAAATTCTTCTTGGGATTGCAAATTACTCAAATAGACAAAGGGATCTTTATATCTCAATCCAAGTATGTGAAAAAATTGCTAAAGAAATTTGGTATGGAAGGTTCAAAGCCAGTTGGTACACCCATGGTGATCGGATGTAAGTTGACAACTAATGATGATTCTCTGAAGGAAAATCAGACTAAATATAGATCAATGATTGGTGGATTTCTTTATTTGACTCAAACTAGGCCTGATATCATGAATGTTGTATGCACAATTGTAGCTAGATTTCTAGCCAATCCTAAAGAATCTCATGTGACTGTTGTGAAGAGGATTTTCAGATACTTGAAGGGGAGAATTGATTTTGGTTTATGGTATCCTAAAGATGATGACCTTACTTTGAGTTCCTTTACTGATGCTCATTGAGCAAGAGATGTGAATGACAAGAAAAGTACAAGTTGTGGAGCATTTTTCTTGGGAAAGTTCTAAGTTGATTTCATGGTTAAGCAAAAAGAAAAATGTCATTTCTGTATCTACTGTAGAGGAAAAATACATTGCTATTGCTAATAATTGTAATCAAGTGTTGTGGATGAAAAAAATGCTAAAGGATATATCCGAATTTTGTATGATGAGCCTATTGCTATATTATGTGATAACTCAAGTGCTATTAACATTTCTAAGAATCTGGTGTTGCATTCTAAGACCAAGCATATATCTATCAAGTTTCACTTTTTATGAGAGAAAGTAAGTGAAAACAAAGTCAGATTGGAGTATGTGCCTACTAAGGAGTAGATTGTAGACATATTTACCAAGCCATTACCTAAGGATACTTTTGATTATCTCAGAGGGAAGTTAGGGGTGATTACCCCTCCTAATCAGAACTAAGGATGCATTGATTTGCATCAATCTATGCATTTCATGATCATATTTTGTTCTAGATTGATGTTGTTGTTCCTGCTACTCAGGGGGAGTATTCAGATGTTCAGAAGTTTAGGTGTTTAGATATGTGGTTCAAAGCTTTCATAGAAGATATCTTTTCCATTGATGTCAAAGGGGGATAAAAGCAATGTGAAAAATATTTTTTGGGAGAGAAGAGTCATATGAAGAGAAGAGTAGTTAAAAAGAAGAATCAAAATCTAAGGAGGAGTAAGTGTAGTTGTGTTGATGGTATTTTTCACATCATGTGTTGCCATCAATGCCAAAGGGGGAGATTATTGGATGTTGTGGTGTGTTTCTAATATGTGGTTGTCATTGATATAAACACTATTAGCATTGTTACATTAGAAGTTGTATATGTCGAGGATATTGAGACAAATGTAATAAGAAGTGCTACATGTTGTCAGAGGTGAAGTGAAGTTCTTTCTATTGGTGTGTTTAGTTCGTTGTTGTTCTAAGGTTGTGGACTAAAGGGTTTCTTTTGGAGTATATCTAGTTTATCTACATCAATTTTTAGAGATCCGCATGAATATTTGATCGAGTTATGAAGACTTATATTTTGACAGATTTTCTATTACTTCAGTTTGTGTTCCTAAATGAAGATCATGTGATTTCAGTAAGTTCAGTTGCCGCGGATGCTTCTATGATGTTTCATGATGCTTTTGGATGTTTCTAGTTCATGCTCTATCTATGTTGCACATCCGCATTGATCGTTGTGCACGTGATCCGAGATTTTCTCTTGTGTGTTCATGTTTTTCATGTTCTTGGCTGACAAGGTGTTGAAGCATGTTGTGGATCTTCAAGGAGTAATTAATTGAAGTAGTTCATGTTTGAGGATGTTATTTTTGGTCTTCACTATGTTGTGGCTGACCTTGGTTGATTCACATGAATAGTTTTTATGTGTTTTGGGTTGACTATTTGTAATTATTTTATTCTTTCTTTGGAGCCAACCTATAGTGATGGAATTTCTTGTTACAAATATATAAGAGTGATTGTTTTATCATTTTGGAAGTGCAAAAGAGAAAACAAGTGTGTGTGTGTGCAAAGTGTACGATTCCTATGTGCGAATAAAGCTTAGATCATTCGAAGGTAGAGCAAAAAAGTGCAGAAGAGTGAAGAAGAGTGAAGAAGAATTTATGTGCTTAACCAAAACTGTAACTAGGCATTAGCATATGCTATTTTCTCAATTCAAAGTCTGATGGATTTAATCAAAACCTTTATGTAAGACAATGTGTCTTACTTAGGTCAGTAAGCCTATTTTGTATTTGAGCAGTGAGCTCTAGGCAGTGTGCCTAAATACGTGTGCATTCCCCATTCCATATTCTCTTATACTTTTAATAGGGTATAATCTTGTGGATTGACCTCCATCATGGTTTTTCCCCTAACAGGGTTTCCACGTAAAAATATTGGTGTTATGTGTGATTTTTATGTGTTTTTCTTTTATGCTTTCATGATTAATGATTAGATATGATCTAATAAGGTTAATAAGTTGAATAAGTTTGAAATTCGGTGACAATTGATTCATCCCCCCCTCTCAGCTATCTTCCCTTGTGTTGCCAACAAGCATACCATCCACAAATAGATGGCCAAATTGAGGTTGTTAATAGGTCTCTTGGAAACTTATTGAGATGTCTAGCTAAGGAGCATGGTGAGTCATGGGACATTGTACTTCCTCAAGTAGAGTATGCATACAATGTCTCCATAAACATAAGCATAGGAAGAAGTCCTTTTGAAGTGGTTTATGGGATGATTCCAAGGGGTATTTATGAACTTAGAGACCTGAGAGACATGGAGAAAAGGAGTGCAGTAGGGGAAGATTTTTCCATAGCTATGAAAGATATTCATGAGCAGGTCAAAGAGAACTTGAGAAAGAGTGTGGAGAAGTAGAAGGAGAAGGAAGATTTGAGAAGGAAAGATGTTCAATTTAAGGTTGGTGATTTGGTGCTTACACATATTAGGAAAGAGAGGATTCCTAAAGGAAAATAAACTAAGATGATGATGAATAATATTTTCCCTTGCAGGATAGTGCACAAGTTTTGTCAAAATGCTTATGAAATTGAGCTACCTCCAGGAGTTGCCATTTCACCCATTTTAAATGTTCTTAATTTGTATCCTTTTAAAGGTGTTGTGAATGCAGGTGATGTTGCAGGTACTATAGATGTTGAAGATGATGAATGGATCAAGGATTTACCTCCTAGTTAACCAATGAAGCTTGAAGGCATAGTAGACACAAAGGAGATCAAAAGAACTAGGAAGAAGGTGTATAATGAATACTTGGTTAAATGAAAATATTTACCAATTTAAGATGCTTAGTGGATGAAATAAGATGATATAAAACAACATGGTACTTTATTCAAAGAACTCATTTCATCAGGAGGATGAAATATTTTCCTCCTCGATTGAATGGTGTAGGAGCACCCTTGAAAATTTTGGATTGATTTTTCATTTTGGAGTCTAGAATAGGGTTGAGTCATTGCATGATGATAATAAGGTCTATTTGACCAATATATGATGTAAATGAAGTCATGTAGGGTCCTAGTGGGGTTGTGTTTAAAGTTGTCAATAATGTAGCAACTTTGCAAAAGTTGCACTATGCATTTTTTGTCATTTTTGTTGGTTAGAAGAAGATGAACGGTCATCTTTTCAAATGATAGTTGTAGACCATTGGTATAACATGCAAAAATGTTTAAAAATACTCTATCATCATCGGGGTAGGTTGGTTGCTTGAAGATTTGGAAAAATAAAGTATTGTTACTATGTTTTTGTATTATTTTTTGTATTCTTTCGCACTTTCAGACTCTGTACGGTTCCGTACAGTAAGATAATCATGTAAAATAAATGTGAAGTGGTGTGTCTCTATATTATATCTCATTTTAATCCTTTTTTACTTTCATTCAATTTTGCAGGAGATAAATCCAAATTTCTGAAGGTTGTTTGATTTGTTAGGGTTTCTAGGGTTTGTGACAAAATCATGTCAAAATAGGCCATTCCATCTTATGAATATTTTGTAGGTTGGTAGAATGGGAATTTTAGAGGTTATCTTTTATATTTTCATAGTTTTGGGTCAGGGTGATAGTGTTAGAGGATATTTAGCATGTGTCCTAGTCTAGCAAGTTTGATTGCTAGGCTTGAATTTACTGGTTTTTGCTTGGGACAACAGAATTTTGGAGTGTTTTGAAGAATATAATGGTGGAATTGGACCTTATGTGACTAGTTGGAACTACTGGTGAAGTGTTTTAGGTTTTTTGAGAAGGATTTTGAATACCTCCTTTGTAAAAGAGGCCTAATTTGGCCTAGAAACAACACTGCAGGGTAGTTTTGTGTGAGATGTTCCAAAACAACCTATTACACTAGGTTGATATGTTGAATGGGAGAAAAATGGTTCTTTGAAAGTGTTGGAGTTAAGTCCCTAAATGAGCTTCTATAAAAGATATAAGAGAAGAAGAGCATTTGTTGACCTACAAGCAAGTAGTTGAGTTTGTGAAAGAAACAAACCTAGAAAGGGTTTGCCAGCTAGAAGACCAGTTGAACCTGGTTAGTTGATGCCCATATCACCTTTCTCTAAATCACTACTCCAAGGTTTCTTGCATTTATGAGAAGAGAGTTGGTTAGATCAATGAAGAATCACCAATAAATACATAGACAAACATCCATAAACATATAGCCCAGTCCTTAAAAACATTAAAATAGATTGCATACCATAGATCTATCTAGAAAAATAAGAGAGTTATCAAACACATCTATCATGTGCTATGTTTTATCTAACATATTTTCTCATTGTGCAGGTATTGGTCAACTCTTTGTTACTATTTTGTTTCATCTAGTTATAGCATGTGGAGTAAAATGTGTCTCCCATGAGGGTTGAGCCCAACATGCTTCCCTCTTATGTTTTAAGAAGGGTATGAATGTAAGAAAAATTGAGCAACTTGATCAAGTTGATGATAAACCTATTCTTGATGCATTAAATCAATATGGGATCATACCATTTGATCAACTTTCATTATCAAATTCAAAAGATGCAACAAAAACTATGTGAATTATCAAAGAAGGATTACTTTTCATCTTTTCATAGTGAACCGAATTGTAGGTTGCCATCATGTTGAAAAGGGGTAGTCTTTTCTTCTTGGAAATCTTACTCTACTTGATATGTCTTTCAATCTTCTTAAGTGGATCAAAACTCAAGTTAAACAGTAATATTAATATGAGTTGTGTATTCATTTTCTTCATTTTCAAGGGTCAGTAAAGAAGGAAAACAATCATTCAAGGATGAAAATAGTTTGGATTTATGTGATAATGGTGAAAATAAACAATAGAATTGGCACATGGAACCCAATAAACTAGACATGGAGCAACAATTTTCAATGAAAGAAGATCATACATGGGACACTCAAGTTTTGGAGCTAAGTTGAAAAGAAGTCCACATACATTTCAAAGGTAGGGAGGGAAGTAGATCATAAAATAAAGGAGAATATTGAAAAATGACATGGAAAGTATAATAATTTCTACTAAGAAGATGTTTGTAGTCTTAAGCAAGAGAAAAGACATTTGCACAATTGCAAAATAGAAATGGACAGTCATAATAGTTTGTAGTCACATGAAAGATTAGGAGTCTCACAGGCCAAGAAGATCACAAAGGATAGTTCATTATTTTAAAAAGGCTATCACAGTGCATATTGGTGTGGAAGATTGTAATTGAAGTGAGCAAAGGTGGAATACCTCATACACCATGACAAAGAGAGATCACATTCAAATGGTCTTGTGGTAGAGGAATGATTTGTTAACTGACATTCATAGCATAAAGCATCATGACTTGGGAAGGACTGCACATTTCCAACAGTCTATCTTCTAATAAATAATTGTGCCTTTGTTTACCATTCTTTGGTTATGTTAACCGGGGTATTGCAAGAGTTAAGAACCATAACAAGAATATGTGTAAGGAGTTATCAATTTGTACATAAATATGGAACAATTTACTTTCTTCAATCCATGAAGGTCTTTGACATGTTGGATCAAAAAGCACAATTCACTATAGAAGGGCATAACTAAATCCAAGGACAAAGGGGTAAATGGAAGACAGTGGAGGATGTTGATTTGAATATGCAAGTTAAAATTTTAGATAGTTTTCATTTACCATCTCATAAAGGATGAATGGAGGCACAATGCCATGATTCCATCAAGCTGCCTTCTCCACAAAAGCAATATGGAATAGAGTTTATTTTAAGAAGAGGTAATTCACCCCACTAGTTGCCAAATCAAGGATCATGGTGCAATAAGGTTTTATGCTGATGAACATGAGTACAAATCTAATAGCATCAAAATAAAATTCAAGTGTAATGTTCATGAAGGAATGGAAAATGTGTAGAGTTTTTTTAACTATACCCATACAATGCAATGACATTGAATCATTTTGCAAGCCATTTTTTCTTGACACGACAACATTTTCTTGTGGAAGAGTTGATTGAGTTAGCTTTTGTTTCAACTAATCAACCTCTCATGAAATCTCATTTATACTATAATCTTGCACAATCTTATCGCAACAAAGGTGATTATCACAGTACAATAAAGAAGAGTCTCATGTTTTTAAATTCAATAGAAAAGAGTGAGGAGAAGCCCTCGTATTCACAGGAGATGAAAGTCAAGACACAGAATGTGCCTTGAATGTGAAGGAGAAATCTTCTAGTTATTTGTGCAAGCAATGTGAGAGCCACGACCTGCGACTTCTTTGTTAAAATATTTAGATTTTTTGCATAAGAGAAGCAACAAGACATGGAGGGTTGCAGCCTAGGCACACATAAATGACTTGGCCTACTATGAGAAGGTAGAAACAAATAAATAAAGGCTTGGCCTCTCACTAAGGAGGCATATAAACATTCATGAGGGAAAAATAGAAATATATCCATTCTTTTGTAGACAAAGGTCAGATGGAGCATTTCTTTTTCTACAGAAAATGAAGGAAAAAAATAAAAGTCTGCTAGAACAGAGAACTTACCTAGGTTTTTCTATTGATTTCCTGTGAGAAATGCATGCAAGATCT
>VDFB02252616.1:105845512-106018895 GCA_007258455.2 Sequoia sempervirens | reverse complement strand
ATTTTAGGCTTGATGGTAGGTCAGCAGGTATGACTCCTATTCGAAGATAAGTATAGATGTCATGATACCAAGGATCACTAGGACCAATGATTTCACACACATATTCTGATTCTACTACCTTGAATGTGGGAACGAGAAGTTTCTCGATCAAAAATTCATATTTCAGTACGTTATGAGGGATGTCTAATAGAGACCCAATTGTAGCCATGGTGTCTGCTACTCTGTTGTTGGTTCTTATAATCTGCTCAAATGTTATGTCAATGAAGGATTCCCTTAGAGTCTCCACCAATTTCTTGTATGGAGTGAGCTTGTCATCCTTAGTCTAATATTCGTTATTGACCTAATTTATGATTAACTAAGAGTCTCCATACACCTTGAGAGCTATGATATTCCATTGTACTGCTATCCAAAGACCTATAGTCAAAGCCTCGTATTCCACTATGTTGTTGGTGCAAGAAAATGCCAATTTGTAATGACTTTGGTATACAATCCCCTTGTGGAGTGATGAAGAAGATACCAGCTCCTGATCCATGTTGTGTGTATGACCCATTGAAGTATAGTTTCCAATGGTCAATTACATTGAGGTTAAAAATGGACTCATCTAGAAATTTAGATACAAGATGATTCTCAGCATAAATGGGTGCTTCTGCTAGTTGATCCACAATGACTTGTCCCTTGATAGCTTTCCTCTCTACATAATCGATGTCATACTTTGATAATATCATTACCCACTTTGCCATTCTGCCCGTGAGCATTACCTTGGATAGGAGATACTCGAGGGGATCAATTTTTGCAATGAGCTTTATCTTGTGTGCCAGCATGTAATGTTTGAATTTTTGGGATGCAAACACTATTGCGAGGCAAGATTTCTCGATGAAGGAGTAATTTAGCTCATGCCTAACCATTGTCCTATTGATATAGTAGATGGCCCTCTCCATTCCGTTTTCATCATACTGGGTAAGAAGAGCTCCAAGGGCTGTTGCTGTTGCTGACACATATAAGATCAATGGATTTCTCGAGATATGTGGCATTAACACTGGTGGTGTTAGTAGGTATTCCTTGATTTTGTTGAATGCTTCTTCACATTTTCTATCCCATTTGTATGCTACCCCCTTGTGGAGTATGTGAGAGTATGGGTTCTGCTTGTCTGCCAATTGTGCTATAAATCATTGGATGGATTGAAGTCGGCCTTGGAGGCCTCTCAGTTGCTTTAATGTTTTTGGTGCTTCCATCTCGAGGATTGCTTTTACTTTGCTGATCCACCTCAATAATTCTCATGGACACTATGTATCCTAGTAGTTTACCTGATTGTATGCCAAAGACACACTTCTTGGGATTTAGTCTGACTTTGTATTCCTCTAGTTTGTCAAAGATAGCACCTAGGGTTGCTATATGATCTTGTCTTTTTCTTGACTTAGCTAGAATGTCGTCGACATAGTCTTTGACTATTTTATGAATCATGTCATGGAATAGTTTCATGGCCCTTTGATAGTTGCAATCAGACTCTTTTAGACCAAATGGCATCATGTTCCAACAGTAGGTCCCCCATGGACAAGTGAAAGTTTTCTTATGTTGATCTTCTTTTGCTATCATGATCTGGTTATATCCTGAAAATCCATCCATTAATGATAGCATCTCGTGCCCTGCTGTCATGTCTACTATCATGTCGATGTTGGGAAGTGGGAAATCATCCTTGGGACATGCCTTGTTCAAATCTCTAAATTTTGTACAGATTCTGATGGCTCCATCAGGTTTTGATATAGGTACCAAATTTGACACCCATTCTGGATAATTGATTGATCGGATAAATCCTGCATCTAACAACTTTTTGAGTTCCATTTTGACCAATAGAGCGATTTGAGGATGCATTTTCTGAAGCTTTTGTTTGACCGGTTTTTCTTCTAGATATACTGCTAAATGATGAACTACAGTTTTTGGATCTAGCCCTGGCATGTTAGCATAACTCCATGCAAAGTTTATTTTCCTTTCCTTTAGGAATGCTGCTAGGAGTTCTTGCTCTTCTGATAATAGTGATTTCGCATAAAATGTGATATGCGGGGCCTCCTCTATTCCTATGTTGACCCGGTTGCACTTTTCGGCCAAGACTGTTGATTTCTCTTGACGGATGGTTCTTAAGGGAAGATTGAATCCTTCATCCTCGGATGCCTCAGAGAGGTTTTCACCATTGGATATGTCCTTTCTTTTTACTATTTTCTTGTTAGAGAGTGCCACAGTGTGGATTTAACTCAAGGACTTGGATATGATTCTTAGTTTCTCACTTTTGCGACTGAAGGATTCAATTGTTTCCACATAATAAGCGTGTGTGTTTAACTCCATTATAAACCCTACCTTATGATCTCCATTTGGAATGCTATCCCTCAATCCCATGAACTCTGAGAGCACCTCATCATTTTCAAATGTATTGAGAATTGGTGGTCCTCATTGGTCATAGTCGATCAGTTGGGGGTAGACTAGGCGAATCTCATGATTTGGATGATTGGTTTCAAAGGAGAGGGTGCTAATCATACACAGGGTGGTATCTTCCAATAACCTAGGGAGATTGGATATGGTATCTTTGTCATCGCTACTAATATAGGGCTCAGTTATGAAATTATGTGTGTTGCTACCTGTGACTATTGGTGAGTGTACTTGTACTAGCACTGGTTGAGGAGAGACATTAGTGGCTCTAACTGAAGGACCTCGGCCGCGTATGGTTATTCTCGGAGGGGTACATCCAAGACCAAGATTTGTTATGGGTCACGTCTCTGGCATGATAGGTATTATGAGGCCATTGTCATTTTGTCCTAGTCTCTAGTTTCTGTCATAACCCATTGCAAGCA
The DNA here is from genome assembly GCA_007258455.2 of Sequoia sempervirens. Taxonomy (NCBI): domain Eukaryota; kingdom Viridiplantae; phylum Streptophyta; class Pinopsida; order Cupressales; family Cupressaceae; genus Sequoia; species Sequoia sempervirens. Next base: position 106,016,055 of record VDFB02252616.1, on the reverse strand, counting down.
TCATTTGTAGGCCCTTGCTTGTCTCATCCATTTGTAGTTTAGGTGTCGGTCTTTCATCTTGGTATAACATGTGAGATGGATATGCTTCAATAACCTCTCGACCAAGGTCTCCCCAGCTTGTGAATTCAGGATAGTCTTCAGGAGACGTTTGTGATGTGGAAGCTTGGTTTTCTTGTGGGCGCCTTCATAATATAGGAGATTGTGGTAACTCTCCTATCACAAAAGCATTGTTAGGAAGCTTATAGCTTCCACAACTGTCTTCCTAGATGATGAGCTTGATGTCAGAGATGGTGGGAATGGTGGGTGTCTTTGTCGTAGAAGTGGACACAAGAGTGGCGGGGTCGATGTATGGTGTGGATGGGCCTTCATCATTCTTTAGCACTTGGGGGATTTTGTAATACTTGGCCTCAAGATTTTTGCAATATGAAAATGGTTCGGGATCTTCGTGGACAGTGACCTCTTTTCCATTATGTGTAAATTTCACACATTGGTGGAAGGTTGATGCTACGAATTTCATCGCATGGATCCATGGGAATCCCAGGAGGATGTTGTATGGCAAGTCAAGGTCTAGGACCTAACAGGTGGTTTCCATGAGCGTTGGCCCTACTTGAAAAGAGAGTTTAATCATGCCCTAAGACACTCTTTCTTGGTCATCATAGGCTGAGTTTAATTGTGATGCCTTTACCTTTGTCAATGGTATCCTCTGATATTTTCAACTGTTTGATTAGGCTGAGAGAGCAGATGTTCAAACCTGCACCTCCATCCACCAGGACCCTTTTGATTTTTCTCTTATTTACAATGGATTCCAAATGAAGTGCATGGTTGTGAGATGGCTGGGTGGGGAAATCTTGGTCAAAGAATGTAAGGAGATTAGGTGTTATGATATTCCCGACCATAGCTTGGAATTGGTCCACATCAATATCTGTGGGGATGGTGGATGAGGCTAATGCTTCCTCAAGGATCTTTTTATGGGCTGATGATATTTTTAACAACTCCATGATGGAGATGAGTGCTGGTATTCACTTGAGTTGTTCCACAACATTGTAGCTATACAGTACGGCTCTAGATGAAGGTACTCTGTTAGGTTGGGATGATCCTGCAATGGTGACTTTTCCGCCTCTTGTGGTGACTCCACAATCTTCAGCTTGGGCACCCTTGATGGTGATGACCATGCAATCTTCACTTAGGGAGGCAACGACTGATTCATAAGTATGATTTACACTGCCCTTCCCTTTATCATTTTTATTCCCTTTGTTGCCATGATTTGGCATCAGATTCATGTAGATTTTAAGATCCTGATTTCTGATAGGTTGTTCCACGTTTATGATTTTCTTATCAATGAGATCTTGGATGATATTTTTGAGTCTCATGCAATTGTTTGTGGTGTGACCTTTGATCTTATGAAATTCACAAAGTTGATTTTGGTTATACGAAGGGGGTTTTACGTCAGGTTCTTCATAATTCTCGAATGAAGGAGGCTTGATGAGTTTTTCGTCAATCAACTTCTTCATTATGTCCTCCAATGGTTACCCCAAGATAGTGTATTTTCGTTTGGGATAAGTTTTGCATTCGGGTGGTCCTCTTTGATCATTGAGGTTATTGATGGTTGGATTATTGTTGGGTTGATATGTTGTGTGATGAGTGTTTTGGTGTTGATTCTGGATTTGCGGTGTGGCTATATTTTGTCATGGACCACTAATGACCACCTTGGCATCTACGACACCATCATTAGTAACATTATTGTTCCTTGTCCATGTATGAGGTTTGTCATTGTAATTGGATGATGGGCAGTTTATTTTGCTATTCATGATATGATGTTGATTCTGCAGGTTGAGTCACAAGGGCTTTTTCGATGCTAAGCACCTTAGGGATCAATTGATCATATGTGGTGATTCTATGAACCTTGAGATGAAATGACAAGCAGCTTTCAAGGTTGGCTATGATTGTGCAAACTTGTTGTTCTTCTGGCATGGTCCACTTGCTCCGATTGGCCTTGGATCACCATCGTTGAAGAAATGAAGCAAAAGATTCATCTTTCCTTATTTTAGAGAGTATAGTTCTTCGAGACTGACATCCATTGCGATATTACATTCGTAGTTTTTAATGAATGCATCTATGATTTCTTGGAATGTTCTAATGCCTAAAGGTAAGTGAGAGAACCATTCTATAGTGGGACCTACCAAGCTTCTAGGAAATAACTACATCAGATAAGTATCATCGTATGCGACCTCCATGCAATGAACTTGGAATTCCCTGATGCGATCTTCAGGGTTTCCCATCCCTCGATATTTGTCAAATTTTGGAATCTTGAATCCCTTGGTAAATTTTTTCATCTCTAAGCTCCTATCAAATGGATGGGGACACAAGTTGCTTGGTGTTTTGGTTGTTCGGCCCGACTGAAGGTCAAGCACTTGTTGTGATAGCAACCTAAGTTGTGTCATTACATCGCTTTGTAGATTAGGGGGTGGGATGAAGGTGTTCTGGGGTGTTGCAATCATGGTTTGGATGGATGGGTTGGTTGGTGCATTGTTCGATGGTATCGGTATGTTGTGGCAGGTGAAGTAGGCTTCTACTTGTTTTTGGATGAACAATGCTTGTTGTTGATCTTGTTCTTGTTGCGCTAGGATTTGTGCTTGTTGTTGCGCTTGCTGTTGTTCCAACAACACTTTTTTTGTGCTTGTTGTTGTTCCCACAACGCTTGTTGTTGGGCTACCAACTCTGCTGCTTCTTGCTGCTCTTGGTATTGTTTTAATGATTGTTGATATGCTTGTACTTGCGCTGCTTGTGCAAGAAGTTGTGCTTGAGCTTGTGCTTGTTGTGCTTGATATTGAGATTGTGCTTGGGCTTGCGCTTGCGCTTATGCTGCTTGTGCTTGTGCGGCTTGTTGCTGCAATAATAGTTGTGCTTGAGAGACTCTTTGTGCTTGTAACGCTTGTGCAGCTTGGGCAGATTCTTCTTGTTGTTGTTGCAACAAAGCTTGAGCTTGTTGAGCTTGTTGTTCTTGCAATGTGGCTTGTGCAGCTTGGGCAGCTTGTGCGGCTTGAGCAGCTTGTTGTACAACTTTTTGTTTTTGAACTTGTTGGTATCCTCTTTGGAAAGCGGCTTGCAATGCTGCGTCGAATTGGTTTGATGTGGTGAACGTTGGTGGTGGTGGGGGTGGTGGTGGATGATGATGTTGTGTTGATGTTTTGGGTGTTGGATAGTGGTATTGATATGATTGGCCCTTGAGAGACCATGCTTTGTGATGTTAGGGGTGTGTTTGATGATGTTGCCATTGCTTGTGTGTTTGTCATTTGTTGTTGTAATATCAACGACAAATTTTGTGTGTTTGGTGCAATGCTTTGATTGATGGTTGGGATATAGGTTTGATTGATACTTGGTAGGAGAGGAAGCCCTAAACCAAGGATTGGTGTGGATGATGATGGAAATGGCAGAAGAGGTGGAAAGGTGAGAGGTGTGAGTTGTGAGAACATTGTGGTGTCGAATAAGCCCCCTAGTCTGAACGTATCTCCCTCTTCTTGTGAGTTTGTGAGAAGAGGTGTTTGTGGTGCTCCATGAAAAGATGTTGATGATGGGTCATAATGTAAGGTCAAAGGAGCATTTTTGTGTAATGGCTTGTTGAGTATGTCTTGTTCCAAGGTGGTGTTTGTGTCCAAGTTTTGATTATTAACAAGGGGATGTGATTGAAGAGCATTAAGGAATGCATTTCCCTTGTTAACATTAGGTTGTGTTGGAGAAAACGATGTTGTGATTTGCAGGATTTTTTGTGTGATGTTTTGGGATGGGGGTGTAGATGAAATGGGAATGGTGGATGAGATCAAAGGAAATGATGTATCCACTATAGTACTCACATCAAAATCTGAAGGCAACTTAGCCCCTTGTTTTGCTAGTTCAAGCATATACAATGAAGGGTTAAGTCTCATCATGATGTTGATGATTCTATGGTTGTCTAGATTTTGGAGCATTTCTATCATTTCCTCGCGAACATTCCGAAGGTGAGGTCCTCCCCTTGATTTTCTTCTTGTGGATTTTGGGATGATGAGGGGATCAATGGATTGCTTGATTCAGATGGATTCATTTTTGCATTTTTTTGGCTAAGATCACTTGAAGCGGGAGTTTCTTTGTTGGCTTCCACACTCTTCTTGTATTGAGATCTCATTTGAACCATAAAACAAGGATCAATCTTCGAGAATATGGGAGATGAATCTCTTGATTCTTTGGATCGATCTTTACCTTATGTTCCAAAGTGAAAAGTTTTAGGATGCTTTGAGGATCAAAGGTGATGGTATGATAATGATGTTTTAGGTATGGATGATATGGATGTTTTGGCTTTTGATAAAATCTTGAATTAGACACTAGGCTTTAGGACTTGTGGATTTTGATTCTTGATTTTGAGATTTTGTCCTTGATTTTGATTCAGATTTTGGATTTTGAACAAAAAGACCCTAAGATGTTGGATGATGATCTAAGGGATAGTTTTGTTCAAAGGATGATAATTTCAATATGTGTGAGGAGAAGGATGCATCTACCCACACCTATTCAAACAAGATGATTGTTTCACTAAGCATATGAAGAAGGATTCATCTACATACACTAAGCTAGACAAGATGATTTTGATAACTTTGAGTAAGTATATGCAAAAGGATGCATCTACACATACCTATCCAAAGATGTTTTGAAAAATGTTCTCAAGGATTTAGTCTCAATGATTTTGATGATTTTGGTTTTGCCACAAAGCCTAGTATCAAGGATGATTTCAAGATTTTCCAAAAGGTGATGATGAGATGGATTTTGTTTTGATGTTTTGAAGGATGGATGAAAAAAATGATTTTGATGTGTTTTGATCCTAAGATGAACCTAAAAAGATACACTTTGTTTGCTTAGACCTAGGTATTGAAGAGCATGAAAATGCTTCCTAATGACCTTTGTAACCAAGACATGATTTCATTTGAACATTCATATTTCTAATCAATGATTTTGTGCTTTTGGGATTTGGAGTCTTCAACACATATGAAAGTTCATTTTGTTTAGCTTTGCTTAATGTCTTTATTTTACCAAAAACACTTTCTTCAATTAAGTTTTCAAACTAAGATTTCTAATGTCTTAATTTCTTCAAACCCCACAAGATATGTTATGTGGAGATTTAATGAACTTAAGGCAAGGGTTTCCTATTGTTTCCTTGAGAAGAAAAATTGAGATTTAATCCAATGCTTAGAAACCTCTAAGGATGTGAATCCCAAGGGAAAGCAATAACATATGGATTGAGTAAATGGTATTTTTCTTCAAAAGGGTTTGAAATTTGGATGATGCTAAGTGTTTGTTTCCATGATGTTTTTGATCAAGAAATGCATTTTCTAAGCCAAGAATAAGTACAATCCTATGGATGTGTAAGACAATATTTGTTGAATTCCCACTTGGACAAGTCCAGCTACGCTTATCTCTAGTGAATGGTTAGATGCTTGACCCCACTGGCTCCCCTCCACGACTCATTAACGTCAATCATGGTAGCCAAGCATCAACACCCATGAAACTCCCATGGCATGCTTTCCATCTCTACTAGAAGACCGTAAAAGTGCGGGGCAGCTTCAGAACGACCGTTCTTGCACCAACAAATAGATAAAAGGATTTTGGAAAATTCTAGCACATGGGTTCTAGTAAGGACTTTCCATTCGTAGGAGTTGACCCAACATGGCAAGAGTCCCCTTTCAGATCCATCTTGTCAGAGTCAACCATGTGATATTAGCATTTCTTCCAATATCCACATTTATATCCCAGCTGGAAATACTCTTGGGTTCAGAGTGTTAGCGGTTGAGCCATTCCCTTGGGTGATTACTTTTTCCCACAAGGCGGGCCCTCTAAGATAAAAAAAAGTGAATGAAAAAAAAAAATCTGTAACTTGATCAATCTTTGATAGCAACAAAGAGAGAGAATACACGTGAAAATATCCCCACTCACACTCACATAATAGTTTGTTCAATTTTAAGCCCAAATTGAAGTGTGGAGGTGATTGCTTTGTCTTAACCCAAAGTCATGGAAAAGACCTTTTAATTCTCAAGATCACTATAAAGCATGAGAGAAGCGCATACGTCCTTTTCCAATGGCTTTAGTCTAAGTAAGCCCTCACAAAAAACACTACACTTGTTCTTTTTAAACCCTCAGAGCAATATGTGAGTTCATTTTAGAGCACCAAATCACAAGTGAAAGACATTTGTTCAATTGTTTAATCCATAAAAAAAATCTAGTAAGTTGTTGGTCCTAAGATTCTTTTTAAATCCGTTTGCAAGAAATAAAAAAAAAGAATCATTTTTTTACACCCAAATGAAAGCTAGTGTTCTAAGAAAATAAGAAGATGACAAATCTTTAAGGAAGTGTTAAACAAACACTTTGATTAGACATGATATCATCACCGTGCTCCTTCTTCCTTTGCTTTTGGCTTCCAACCTACAAAGAAGAAAAACAATTAGATTCTGAAAAAAAAAAAAATTAAAAAATAGAAAACAGAGGAAGAAGAAATCATTAAAACACATACTAAAAAAAATCAAATTTCTCCCTTTTACTGTCTTCCAGCATCGCAACTCGTGTAGGCGTCGCTATTTTTTTCTCTCAGCAGTGCTCCTACAGTGCCGCTTTACCAGTCAACGGTGCTCTATGCCTAGATAGAGAGCACGATTGCATCGCTATTTTCACCCAGTGTTATAGTTTTGGAAGGCGTCAGAGTTTAATTTTTTTTGAAACTAATCTAGATCGGTGAGTCTAGCAGCGCAGTTTAAAATTTGAAATTTCTTGGTAGGATGAGTCCAGCGGCAGAGTTTATGCTGCGCGGTGCTATATAGCGATGTTGGTTAGCTTGTGGCGCTAAAACAACAATGCTGACAAGCTCATGGCGCTAAAAACAGCGATGCTAAGGAGCCCGCGTCAGAATTTTTTGTGTGAAGAAAATGTGGAAATTTTGATGAAATGATAGAAATGTTGATATGCTGCCCTCCTTCTAGCGCCAAAATGTGAACCCTAAATCTATGTACCTGCAAAAGAAAGACATTAAACACCTTAAGTTAGATATTGCAAGTATAAACAAGGATTCCCCATGGAATCCATTTACAATTCAAACTAGGAATGAAAATATGCAAGAACACAATACAAGAGATAAAACAAAGATGGAATCCTAATTTAAATAGCAAACACTTGATCCCATCAGGGAATTGATGCCAATTTGATGTGGAAATTTGGCCCTTTCCCAATTCCTATGATTGCAAGCTTCGATATGTAGATTTGATGAAGAAATGTGATCCACTTGTGATGATGAATGATGAGGACTCCAGGCGGGGGCCCTAGCTCGGTTGGCTAAGTAATTCCGTTGCGGCTCTGCTGGTCATGAGTTCTAGTCTCCCCCGTCCTGTGGTACCAGAGGGCGTGTCGTGCCAGCGCCACCAGTCATGATAAAAAGTTTACCAGGCACACTGCAGTTTATAGGGGGTCATGCTACCCAATTCCTGCAGTCTAAAAAAATAAAAAAATAAAAAAAATGATGAGGACTCCAAGCCAAATCTGCAAAAGAACCTAGCTAAGCACTCAATGGTGTGAAACTTGATAGATATTTGAGCATGGTAACTTTACTCAAATTGTGGATGATAAAATGAGGAGAGGAGCTCTTCATTTATAGGATTTCAAGATGGATGAATGCCCAAATTTGAGCAATGTGGGACTAACTTTCATCTAATGACATGGTGCCACTTGTCAAGCTATGCATGGATGATGGTTATGCAAGATTTGGGGTTTGTGCCAATAAATGCCAATATTTGAAATTCAAATTTGTTGAAATGACATGTAAGAGGGAAGGGGAAAATGCAATAAATGCCACTTGGCTCAAGGAAAAGGACATGTAAGAGGTTTTAAATGCCTTGTTGGATGTACATGTTGACTTGGAATTTTTGAATTCAAATTGAGAGAATATTCCAAAAGATGCCATGTGAGGGAAAATAGGGATTTAATAAATGAATTAAATCTATTTTCATGTGCAACTTGCATTATCTAGAGGATGTGACATGAGATTAGATTAAATTAATCAAGGTTTAATTAATTTAACTAGGAAATTAGGTGATGTGACTTATTTGACTTAGATTTATGGATTTATTTAAATTAGATAAGAGAGGAATATGATAAGAGGCTAATTAAATAAATATTTTGTTTTATTTAATTAAACAGAATGGTGTTAGATTAAATCAAATAAAGTTCTAATTTATTTAATTTAACAGATAGACTTTAGAGATTTAATCAAATAAATTGATTATTTAATTAAATAGAGATAATTAGATCAGATGGATTGATTTAATTAACAAAGGAAAGTGACTTAATTAGACAAAATAATTTATTTAATTAAGAGACAAATATTGATGAATTTAATTAGATAAGGGGATTTGATTAAATGGTTAGACCAAGGGATGATTTAGGAAGAAACAATGTTAGTAAGTCAGGATTAGGTGCACGATGTCAATCAATGTACATTTTTGATGTCTACAATTAGTTTAGATGAAAGTTTCAATTCGTCTAATTGTTGTTTTTCATAGTTAGTTAGTTTGATTTTAGCATTTTGGTGTGTTGGAATAAGTATTCATGGTGTCATCCATTGATTTGATGAGTTACAACAATGTACAAGACTGTTTTCAAGTAATGTTAGGTTTTCTAAGTGACCTTGTGCCAAATGGATAAGCTTTAGGCAACTTGTAAAGATGTTTAGCAGGAAAACATATAGTAGATGTCGTAAAAAATGTTACCTATTTTAGCTACCAGCTCAAATAGGTAGATCTGTGATTGTTTTGCAAAAGTAAAGAGAAAAGGTACACACTTAATTCTGCTATGTTCATTCATATGCATAAAATAAATTATCAAAAGAATGCATTATTAGATTATGCCATTGCATACAACAGAGAAGGGAGTCAACATTTATTGCAAAGGTAGTCTTTATTAATAATCATAAATGTATAGTGTCCCTCACAAGCTGAAGGACTAACTATTTTAATGTAAATAAGAAAAAACACTATACATTTACAGATAAAAGGAAATGCATATGTAAAGAAGGGGGACCAGTCATTTCCCGAATTATGAATCCTGGTTGAGTTTCCTTGCATCAACTACAACCTTCCTACTTATCTAGCCTCCAGTTCTTGCTTGCCCCCTACTGCTCCAAGGCTTCTTACATTTGTGAGAAGAGAGTTGGTTAGAGCAATGAAGAATCAACAATTAGTACATAGGAAAACATTCATAAACATATAGCTTGATCCTTATAAACATTATAATAGCTTGCATACCATAGATTTCTAGGAAAACAAGAGAGTTATCAAACACATCTATCATATGCTCTGTTTTATCTAACATTTTTTCTCATTGTGCAGGTATTGGTCAAATATTTGTTACTTTTTTTTTCATCTAGTTACATGTGGAGTAAAATGTGGCTCCCATGAGGGTTGAGCCCATCATGATGCCCTCTTGTTTTTTAAGAGGGGTAGGAATGTAAGAAAAATTGAGAAACTTGATCAACTTGATGATAAACCTATTCTTGATGCATTAAATCAGTATGGGATCATACCATTTGATCAACTTTCATTATTAGATTCAAAAGATGCAACAAAAACTATGTGAATTATCAAGAAGGAATTACTCTTCATCTTTCCATAGTGAACCAAACAATAGGTTGCCATCATGTTGAAAAGGGGCAGTATTTTCTTCTAGGAAATATTACTCTACTGGATATGTCTTTAAGTGGATCCAAAGTCAAGTTAAAAAATGACATGAGTTGTGTATTCATTTTCATCATTTTCAAGGGTAAGTAATGAAGGAAACAAGAACAAGGAAAAAATCATTCAAGGATGAAAATAGTTTGTCTTTTCCCAAGAAACAAATGATTTATGTGATAATGGTGAAAATACACAACATAATTGGCACATGGAACCCGATAAACCAGACATAGAGCAACAATTTTCAATGAAAGAAGATACATGGGACAGTCAAGTTTTGGAGATGAGTTGGAAAGAATTCCACGTACATTTCAAAGATAGGGTAGTAGATCATAAAATGGAGGAGAATATTGAAAAATGACATGGAATGTGTAAGAATTTCTGCTAAGAAGATGTTTGTAGTCTTAAGCAAGAGAAAAGACATTTGCATAGTTGCAAAATAGAAATGGACAGTCATAAGAGTTTGCAGTCACGTCAAAGCTTAGGAGTCTTAGAGGCCAAGAAGATCACAAAGGAAAATTCATTATTTTATAAAGGATATCATAGTGCACATTGGTGTGGAATATTGTAATTGAAGTGAGCAAAGGTGGAAGACCTCATACACCAAGACAAAGAGAGATCACAGTCAAATGGTCTTGTGAAAGAGGAATGATTTATTATCTATGAAATTCATAGCATAAAGCATCATGACTTGGGAAGGACTTTGCATTTCAAGCAGTTTTTCTTCCAACAAATAAGTGTGCCTTTTTTACCATTCTTTGGTTATCCTAACTAGGGTATTACAAGTGTTAAGAACCATAACAAGAATATGTGTAAGGGGTTATCAATTTGTACACAAATCTAGAACAATCCAATTTCTTCAATCCATGAAGGTCTTTGACATGTTGGATCCAAAAGCACAATTCACTATAGAAGGGAAGAACTAAATCTAGGGATAGAGGGGTAAATGGTAGATAGTGGAGAATGTTTATCTGAATATGCAAGTTAAAATTTCAGATAGTTTTCCTTCACCATTTCATAAAAGGATGAATTGAAACAAAATGACATGATTCCATCAAGTCGCCTTCTCTATAGAAGCAAGATGGACCAGAGTTTATTTTAAGAAGAGGTAATTCACCTCACTAGTCACCAAATCAAGGATCACAGTGTAGTAAGGGTTGATGCTAATGAGCATGATTACAAATCTAAGAGCATCAAAAGAAAAGTAATGTGTAATTTTCATGAAGGAATAGAAAATGTGTAGAGTTTTTGAACTATACCCATATTCTGCAATGTCATTGAATCATTTTGCAAGCCATTTTTTCTTCACATGGCAGCATTTTCTTGTGGAACAATTGATTGAGTTAGCTTTTGTTTCAACTGATCAACCTATTTTGAAATCTCATTTATACTATAATCTTCCACAATCTTATCACAAAAAAGGTGATTATCATAGTAAAATAAAGAAGAGGCCCATGCTTTTAAAGTCAATAGAAAAGAGTGAGGAGAAGCCATCGTATTCACAGGAGACAAAAGTCAAGACCCTTAATGTTCTTTGAATGTGAAGGAGAAATATTCAAGTTATCTATGCAAGAAATGTGAGAGCCATGACCTGTGGCTTCTTTGTTAAAATCTTCAAATTTTTTGCATAAGAGAAGCAACAAGACATGGAGGCTCGCGACCTGGGCACACATAAATGACTGGGCTTGCTACGAGAAGGTAGAGACAAAGAAATAAAGGCTTGGCCTCTCAATGAGGAGGCATAGAAATATTGATGAGGGTAAAACAAAAATATATCCATTCTTTTGTAGAAAGAGATTGGATGGAGCATTTCTTTTTGTACAAAAAATGAAGGATAAAAAGTGAAGTCTGCTCGAGCAGAGAACGGACCACATTTTTCTGTTGATTTCCTGTGATAAATGCATGCAAAATTTTTGTGTGAAACACAAAGAAGCTCAAAAAAATCCACCATGGTGGCGCCCTCAAAGAGGTGAATGAAGTTTCTAGAAGATCAAAAGATGAAAAATGAAAATATGTTCAATAGGTTTGGCTACTTTTTGTTTTTTAGGGTTTTCAACCGTAAGAGTGCCGACCAATCTAAGGCATTTTTTTCCTTTTATTTAAAATTTGTAATTAAATATTACCTCATTTGGTATTCATGTCCAACGACGAGGGAGGTCCCCATGTTTTACATCTTGGGTTTGATTTTCAAAATATGTAATGAAAATATTTTGCATCAACCTTGAATGTAAAACATATATTTAAGTGATATTTTTATAAGTCACTTTAGTACATGTTATGCAAAAATAAATACTATAAATTTTGCATTATCTTCCTAGACTTAGGCCGAATCTTGGCCTATTATTTTTGCATTGATTTTAAATGTGAAACATTTTAAGTAAGTGATAATTTATAAATCACTTAATTACAAATGTTATTTTAAATGAAAAGTAAAGGTGTTGTGATATGTAAATTATTTAAAGGGGGATATAGTTGGAAATGTTATAATTGCAAGATGGAGATTTTGGAACACATCAAAGGTGTGAGTCAAATAGTTTGGAGGCATGTGGAGAAGTTGGAGGAGGTTGATCAACATGTGGAAACTGTGGGTTGTCTTTGACTGAGTTTTGGAGGTAGTTTTATCATGATTTTGGTATGGTTGGGTCATAGCTTTAATTTTATTCACTTTGGAGGCATTTTGGAGGGGTTTTGGAAGCTTCTTTTTTGGTCTTTTTGTTGCATTCGACCAGAGGTTTGTAGGACATGTTTGGGGAAATTTTTTCAAAAAAGGCATAAGTAACTTCAAACAAAGGTTTTTAAGTGAGTTCTTTCTTTTTCTAGCATGCATTGTAGCTTATTTTGGACCTCTTTCAACATGAGATAGCATTTTGACATAGTATTAGACATGTATAGTAGTATGTAACCACTTTTATCAATGAAATTCATTGTTTTATCTTCTTAGAAGCTACTTCATTTAGTGTAGTGTGTGATTGATGAATATTATTGTAAGTTTTGATGATTCCTTTAATGTTTGTCTCATTTTAGCACCTTTAGGTAGAAGAAACATATATTTTTGTAGGTTGTAAGTTGTGTAGTGGTTCAAATAGTTATTTTAGTTGTGAAAGAACTCCTTTCCTTCAAAAGTGTTAAGAGAACCAAGCCTCCTTACAAAAAAATTATGTATTGATATATGAAAATATTTGAGTTGTGTCAAGTTAAGTTGGGTTATTGAGGAATTTTTGTGATGAAACAACAGTATATTTTATGCTTTTCTTTCTACCCTTTTCCATCAAAAGAAGTAGATTAGGTGACACCATTTAGAAGCCAGCCTTATGTTGAGGTCCACTCCAAGTTTAGGTGACCCACAACCTAGGAGTGTTCCCATGTTGCTCCAAATTGATAAGTTCTGCAACTTAGAAGGGGTGCAAATTTGAGAGTTAACAAGTCCCAAGATTGCAAAATACCACCGTCGATAGAATGACTTCATTTGTATCACAATTCAAGCCAGGATCTGATCGTAGTATGGACCAAAACATGGTGTGGTTCATAGTTTGACCCTCTATCCCCGACAATAATCAAAGCTGGAAGGTCTTCGAGGATGATGCCTAGATCACCACATTCCTACAATAGTTGGGTGAATTCACTGAAAAAATGCAAGGGTGATCCCACAAAGCTGGTTTATACTTTTTGGGAGATTTTGATTTTTGCTGAAATCACATATTTTTAGAAAATATAATGATTTAAGCCTTAAAAATTTCCATTTAAAGCATTCCAATTGAAGAGAGTTTGATCAAACTACCTTAGATCAAACCCCCTTGGATAGAACCTCGCTAGTTTTAAACCATACCTATAATGGAGTCTCCTTTACACCTATCAAAATGCTGATAAAAAACCACTTTTAATTTACCTTTTGGTGGATCAAATGAATTCATTTAAAATTTATTTTTGTAAGTATGTATTCCTTATTATAAGCTTCCCAAAAGTATAATTTTAAATAAATTTAATTTAATTATTATATTTATTTTTTATTTCTTGTGAATGTAGGTTTTTCATCGAAAATCAAGCTCTTTGTTCTACACATGTGGAAAAATAGAAGATTATATTTTTTTTTTTAAAAATATGAGTGCACTAGATATTGAAGTCCTTGATCCAACAAAAAAAATAAAATTGAATTTCGATACACACAAAAAAGGTTATGTGTTATACGGTTCGCTTATGTTTGAATTGTAATTGGTTTGACTTCCAAACTTGATTAAGGAAAAAATATTCAATAAAACACTATGAAACCAATTGGAAGCACTAGTATCATAGTTATAAATCTAAATTTGAAAAATTTATAATTTTATCCTTCATGGAAAAAACGTTGTGTTATATTGTGAGTGTCACTCCTTAAAAATGGTGTTTACTGAAAAAACTAGTTTTTGAAGGAGATAGAAAAAGAAGTGCAATCTGATTCAAAAATTTTAAAAATATATATTTAAAATGTATAGACAAAATGCCACAAATCAGTAGTTTTAATCATCTTCAAATTCCTCACAATTTAGCTGCTATAGGTGCCTAAAAGTGAAGATTTAGTTAGAAAAAATCAGTTCAGTGTCCAGTTTGGCCAAATATTGTAAACCAGTATTGTGGGATCACTCCCTGCCAAAATCTGAGGAAGCATTTAAGGAGCAGATGATCCAACTCAAAATAAATAAGCTCTTGAGAGATTTGATTACTCTGGAGAACCTTTTTGATTGTGAGGAGGCAAGGAATAATAAGTGTAGGTTTGTTGCCAACCAAGAAGATTATGAAGAACTTGATGTTAGGGACAATAGAAAGCTTAAGGTTGAGAAGAAAATTTCACAAAAGGACAAGGAAAGTTTGAGGTCTCTATGCGCCAAATATGACAGATTCATAGCTTGGACATATGATGACCTCAAGGGATATGACCCTAACATAATCAAACACACCATCGACTTGACTGAAGGAACTAACTCAATTCAACCAAAATAAAGGCTGATCAATCTGAAGGTGGAGGCCTTTATGGAATAGGAGCTAAAAAGATTAATCAAGTCCATAATTATATACCCAATCAAGCATTCTACTTGGGTATCTAATTTGGTTTCGGTTTGAAATAAAAATGGTGATATCCAACTTTGCATGGACTTCAGAGACATAAACAAAGTCTCTATGAAGGATCATTACCATCTACATTTGATGGAGCAGATCTTATAGACTATGGCAGGGTAAAAAATGTTCTCTCTACTTGATGGATTTTTGGGTTACAACTAGGTCAATGTAAAAGGTGAGGACTACCATAAAACAAAATTCACCATGAAATGGGGAATGTTCACATACGCAAAAATTTCTTTCGGCCTATCAAATGTGGGAGTCACTTTCTAGCACACAATAGATGTCTCGTTTAAGGATCTGATCAATAAGATCATCCTTATTTATCTGGATGACCTGACTATATTCTCAAAATACAAGGGAGACTATTTTGATCATCTAGAAAATGTCTTCTAGAGGTACCAATAGTTTGGGGTTTCTTTCAATCCTAAAAAATGTGTTTTTGGGGTACCACAAGGAAATTTTCTTGGCTTTATATGGTCTCTAAAGAAGGAATAGCTATTGATCCCAAAAGGGTGAAAGATATAAGAGAATTGCTACTACTAGTCAAATAAAAGGGAGACCAATCTTTCCTATGAAATATTAACTTTGTTAGCAGGTTTATTTTGGATTTGCAAGAATTGCAAGACCTATTACTTTAGTGTTAAAAAAGGGCTTGACTTTCAAATGGACTCTGAATAGAAAAGATGCTTTCAAGAAGATAAAGGTAGCTATTTCTACAGCCCCGTTGTTAGGAAACCCATACTTTTCAAAATATTTTTCTTTATATGTTTACAGTGGTCAGCATAGTATAGTCACCATCCTATCAAAAAAGGACAATGAAGAAAACAAAGAGCACCCTATTGGTTTATATTTGATGACTCTAAAGGGGTATGAATATAGATATGTTTTTTTGGAAAAGAAAGCCTTCGCTATTGTGAAGAGCCTAAAAATTTTAGACACTTGGTCTCGGAAAGTATGATTACAATCCTTGTTGCTCACCCTAATGTAAGGGCATACATAATGGAAGGGAAAATAACTAAAAAAAGATCCAATTGGATCATCAAGATCCTGAAATATGACGTCAAGATCTGACCAACAAAACTGGTCAGGGGAAGAGGCCTGTGTGAGTATCTCTCCAAAGAGCTTAACCCTAGGTTAGAAACTGGAAAGATAGACTAGGTCTTGATGATTCAGTTCAAATTGAATGAGTCATGGGTGACTGATAGGATAAGGTTCATGCAGATAGGTAGGTGCCTGACCAACACCCCTACACACAAAAGGGGGTATTATAGGTTACAAGGCACCAGTTATGTATTGATTGAAGGACTCCTTTTCAAAAGGAATTTCAATGGTGTCCTTCTCTATTGCGTAGACAAGCTGTAGAATAAAAGAATTTTGGGTGAATTTTTAATAGTACCCCAGAAGGTAGACATTTCTCCGTGAAAACTACTGCTTTAAAAATAATGCAGGTGGGCTATTATTGGCACACCCTATTTTCAGAATGTCATGACTTGGTAAAGAAATGATCATAATGCAAATTCTTTTTCGACAAGCCAAAGATTTATGCCATGCCTTTGCACCCGATTGTGGTAGAAGAACCGTTCACATAGTGGAGCTTGTACTTCATCAAGATGATTAATCTTATCTCTAGCTAAGGAAACAAGTGGATTTTGACTGCGACAGACTACTTTACAAGATGGATGGAGGTGACCCCTCTTAAAAATGCTACCAAAGTCAAAATGATAATTTTTTTTGGCAAGCTAATAGAAAGGTTTGGCTCTCCCAAAACCATCATCTTTGACAATGCACGAGCCTTTGTAGGAATTAGGATGTCAGATTTCACCCTCTAGCATGGAGTCTACCTCAAGACTTTTTTGACTTATTATCCGCAAGGGAATGGACTCACAAAGTCCAAAAATAAGAACTTGATCTGACTGATCAAATGCATTGCCTCAAAATGTCAGAGTGAGTGGCACACACACCTACATGGGTCCTTATGGGTAGACCACATCACTTAGAAATAAATTCTAAAGGCTTCCCTTATGAATTAGTGTATGGAAAGCAGGTGGTTCTACCTATCTCTATGTAAATTCTAGTGTGACAATTATTGATGTCCTTGGAGGTCGAGGAGAACGACGGTATGGTGGTAAGACTAGCTGAGCTAGTACACCTTTAGGAAAAACATGAGAAGGTGTTTAACACCATGATCAACTGCCAAAAGGTGGTAAAGAGATGGTTCAATAAAGTGACCTCCATTCCTAGTTCCAAAGAGGGTATCCTTGTCCTGAAATATGATGAACATGTCACCAAACTAGGGAAAATGCCAAATTTGATGCTTTACAAAAAGGGTCTTTCACATTTTAAAATTTAAAGAAAGCAACACCTATGAACTAGAGGACATTGATGGAAACACTGTGGGAATACTAGTGAACTGTATCCATTTTTAAAAGTTCTTAATTAAAGCCCATGATACGTTTCTTGTAAATTTTATACTTTATGTACCATATGTATAAAATTTTGTAAAATATGTCATTTTTGAGAGAAACACAAGAAACAAAAAACATAAAAGGATATATATTCCATTTATATGATATCATTTACATATATTCATAGGCACTTAGGCCTATTTTTAACAGAACAGAGCTTGGAGAAGCTTTGTGTAAAATTTTCAAAATTGATATTCTTTTTCCAAATGACCAAAATGATTACAAAACATTAACCTAGATGATGTGAAGCTCCAACACAACGACCATGGCTTACACAAGACACAATGAAATTCTCTAGGGATACGATGATTGAATCTCCAACCCAAAAAGAGAGTAGTATTGAGGAATCTGATGAGGGGCTAGTCTTTAATTTGCACCATTGATCCACTTTGATTGTACATAAGGTTGTAGAAGTTAGTGTACCACTCCACACTATAGATTGGCTTGACATTATTCACATGGAGAAGGAAAGATTTGGCAAGCCATTCCTTCTCTTGATGCCACTCCAGTGTAATGGTCCAAAATATGGAGAGCAGAGGAAGCCACGACACCAATTTAGCATTATCGACATGACACCCAAGGTTCATGGCTAAAGGAATTCCAAGGCCTGGGATAGCCATGTTGATGATCCCTTCTAGACCCATTATATAGTATTTTGATAACATTTTCTTTGCCATCTCTACCACATAAGGCTTGGGGATGTTCAAGTTTAGCATCGAGGCCATGAACCTCAAGACCATGTCCATATTCACTCGATAATGATTGGCATCAGAGATGAAGTCTCTACCCAACACCCATTTAAACATGGTTATTATCAAGTGGTTATTTTCTTAAAAGTCACTTGATCCTCTCCTCCGCAATCTCCCCTATGAAAGCTACTTGGTTCTTCCTACCTAGAAGCCTAATTGGAGTGCCCATATTTAAAGACATAGAAAGAAAGCTTGCAGGGTAAAAGCACAAAGATGAGTTAATGAAACGTAGAAGTTTTTACCTTAGGCAAAAAAATGAAATCAGCTTGAAAAAAATGGGATACTGAGCCTAAATTCTAAACGAGATCCTGTTTTAAAAAAAATGGGATCTCGTTTATTAATGGGTCCTGAACTAGAAATCGGGAAATGAGATCCCGATCTTTACAAAAAAGGATCTCGATTTGTAAAATTTGGGATCTTGTTTTGTGAAAAACAGGATCCCATTTTAAAGTGGTATTTATTTTTTAAAATAAATGAAACTCATTAATTTCTTTAGTGCACGAGATCCTGATTTTGTAGAGTAGACATCGACCTCCAGGTAAGTCTCCACACCCATTTTTTTCTTTTTTTGTGTTTTTTTGAAAATTTTAAAACAATGATAGATTTTAGTATTTTTTTTCAATTTAATTTAGCATTTTATGTATATTATTTACCTGTAATAGAAGAAATGTTGATTTGTAGAAGAAGAAGAAATGAAATGAAACCCTCAAGATATTGAATAGAAACAAAAAAATCAATCTTAAATCGTATCCTAAGAAAAAAATTTAGCTTTTGAAACCTAAATTGTTCAATCAAACAAAAAAAAAGCATTTGAAAACCCTAAATTGAAATGAAATAAAAAAAATTGCATTTCAAAACATTGATTGTTTTGAAACCCTAAATTGGAATGAAACAAAAAAGTTTGCATTGAAAACCCTAATTGCTTATTAAAACCCTAAATTGAATTCAAACAAAAAAAAATCATTTGAAAACTCCAAATTGAAATCAAACAAAAAAAATTGTATTTGAAAAAGTTGATTTCAAGCTCAAGAATATTTAATAATGGAATTTAAATTCATTTACATTGCCTAAATATTTTAAATTTCATGTGCATTGTATGGAGACAAGTATGTAGGCATGCCTATGGAAGAAATTATTCAATAGATTTAGGTTGATACATAGTAAATTAGGGTCCTTGATATTGACAATGAAATAGGATTTGATAAATATTTATACATTTAAATGTGTATTCATTAAGTTAGAGAGATGTGTCAAGAGACAAAATCAATTAAACGTTATAAACATAGATTTAATTAGATTAGAAAGCATGTTAAACTTTACTTGTGGGACTAGTGGATCGTTAGAGTTGATATAAATAATGTGTTTCTATTATGGATTATGCTTAATTGAGTTAATAATATGGGCCTTATGCCTCTATTTTGATTCATACTATCTTACAACATGATACTATGCTATAATATGTTATAATTTAAACCATGATTGTTCAAAATTTAGTAGATAGTCAAATTTCCTCACTAGAAGAGTAGAGACCTCAAAATAATTTTATGATCACTTATATACTTATATGGTAGTGATATATATTCTATTTTTATGGATCTTCAATGAGTAAACATATGTGTGAAGCATAGGATCAAACCCATGTTTGCAAGGTATCTAGCTAGAGCATTCTAAAACTTGGTCAATAATTATATGGGAAAATACCACCATCATAGAAGTAATCTAAGGAAATAGTCGGTCTATTCATAAAATAAAAATATTCATAAACTAATGTTCTTGCATATGTGATGAATCAAAAATATTTACACCTTTACTTGTCATTGTATTACCCTAAACCCTAAACTGGTGTATTAAGGGGTCCTAATATGACATTTCTTAAGGGGGTCAAATAATTTCTCAAAATTTGGTGAAGTTGCCCAAGTGAACCAAATTTAACAATAATAAGATTGCAAAAGATTATAATATGAATGAGATTTCATGAGAGATGGGTCAGTCGAAACAAGAGCTATCTCAATCAACTGTTCCACAAGAAAATATTGTTCACTAACTTGCAAGTCCATTATTCCAAGGGCCACCCAAACTTCACCCTAAACCCTAAACCCTAAACCCTAAACTCTAAACCGTAAACCCTAAACCATTCATTTTTTCCTAGGACCTTAAAATGAAATTTGGTTGCCTTGGGTAACTCCACCAAATTTTATTCCCTTAAGCCATGTCATTTTGACCTATGACCTTGCTACATAGATCCCCTTAAGCCATTGTATTACCCTAAACCCTAAACCAATGTCGTAAGGGATCCTAATATGACATTTCTTAACCTGGGGATTAAAGAAGTTCTCAAAATTTGGTGAAGTTACCCAAGACAACAAAATTTAACAATAATAAGATTGTGCAAGATTATAATGAATGGGATTTCATGAGAGGTTGCTTAGTTGAAACAAGAGCTATCTCAATCAAGTGTTCCACAAGAAAATTTTGTTCACTAAATTGCAATTCCATTATTCCAAGGGCCACCCAAAATTCACCCTAAACCTTAAACCCTAAACCCTAAATCCTGAATCCTAAACCCTAAACCCTAAACCCTAAACCCTAAACTCTAAAATCTAAACCCTAAAGCATTCATTTTGTCCTAGGACCTTAAAATGATTTTTTTTTCCTTGGGAAACTCCACCAAATTTTATTCCCTTAAGCCATTTCATTTTGTCCTAGGACCTTCTACATAGATCCCCTTAAGCCATCCTATTACCCTAAACTCTAAACTCTAAACTCTAAACCCTAAACCCTAAACCCTAAAGCCATCATTTTGTCCTAGGGCCTTAATGAAATTTGGTTGCCTTGGGAAACTTCACCAAATTTTATTCACTTAAGTAATTTCATTTTTTCCTAGGACCTTACTACATAGATCCCCTTATGCCATCCTATTACCCTAAACTGTAAACCCTAAAGCATTCATTTTTTTCCTAGAACCTTACTACATAGATCCCCTTAAGCCATCCTATTACCCTAAACCATAAGATATAAATCCTAAATCCTAAACCTTAAAGACATCATTTTGTCCTAGGACCTTACTACATATATCCCCTTAAGCCATCCTATTACCCTAAACCCTAAACCCTAAAGCTTTCATTTTATCCTAGGGCCTTAATGAAATTTGGTTTCCTTGGGAAACTCCACCATATTTTATTCCCTTAAGCCATGTCATTTTGTATACATAGATCCCCTTAAGCCATCCTATGATAATAGTTAATTATTTTTTCATTCAATAATATGAATTAGACACAAATTAGGCTTACATATTTAATCATTTGTATTCAATTAGGAAATTTATATTGAATGGTTTAAGGGTAATTTCCTAAACATGTATCTTACATTTTGAAATTACAAATCTAATGCAGGTTCACTTATATCTTAGAGATCATGGATCAATTCAATAATATCCGTAATACACCTCCATGCCTTCCATCTCCACCACCTTCACCTCCAATTCCACCCACTCCACCTCATAACCCCCCACCTCCACCACTTGAATATGTTGGTGGTCACTTGCAAGAATAGATCAATGCGAATGTTAGATCCATTCAGGATCAAATCAATGCTATTCAGAATGAAGAATGTATTCCACCACTTTTGATGTGTATTGCATCTACGATGAAAAATGTTGTTGATGTTGTTAGGTCCATGGATGGGGTCTTAGATGAGCATCGACGATGACTAGAGGAGAGGAGAAAGTTTGATTATGAAAAGGAAAACACAAAGAAATGAAGAGATGCAGTAGAGAGCCACAACACTTTATAAATTAAGACAATGATCTTATGTTATGAATTTATGAATTTGGTTGGATGGATATTTTTTGTGATGAATTTGTGAATTTGGTTGGATGTATATTTTTAGTGATGAATTTATAAATTTGGTTAGATGGATATTTTTAGTGATGAATTTATGAATTTGGTTAGAAGGATATTTTTAGTGATGAATTTATGAATTTTTGTTAGATGGATATTTTTAGTGATGAATTTATGAATTTGGTTGGATGGATATTTTTTAGTGTTGAATTTACAAGTATAATAACTTATAATGATGAATTTATAATAGTATATTTTATGACTATCTACTATCATGATTTATCCTATTGGAAAAATGTAATTTACACATGTGTTAGACATAAATGATCTTTTTGTGAATGTTTCATGTCAATTTTTTAGAATGTACATCTATTAAAATTAGATAGTTCTAGATCTTAAAATTTTAAATTTCTATGTATACATAGTTTAGTTGAATGATGTATGCATGTATTATGCATTATGCATTGTATTTTTTATTTTAAATGTATATACATCTTAAATTTTGAAATTTGTATGCACATGATCAATTTGAATCAATATACATGTATGTGTATGTATATGTATGCACATCTTATTTAAAAAAAAATTCATGTATGTTTAAAATTTAACTATTTCTTGTAATTTTTAATTTTGTATAATTTAATGCAGGTGAACACTTATAGGATCAATTTGACATTGATGATATCATTAGTCCACCGCCTTAGAAACCTCCACCTCCACCCCCTCCACCTCATATCCCACATCCACCACCTATTGGATGAAACGAGGCTCGCTTGATAGCACATATCAATGAAAATGTGGTATTCATTCAAAACCAATCAATGCCATACAAAATAAAGCATTGATTGCATCACATGTGAGACATTTTTCATCTATGATGCAAAATGTTTTTGATGCCATTAGGTCTATCAATTCTAACTTAGATAGGAATCGACGAGATAGAGAGGAGATGAGACGATTTTATGAGCTAATGGTTTCTCATATTTAAACAAATTTTATACCTAAAAAAAAAAATCCCATCTAGCACCTTATTTTATCGACCCTAATGCTCACCAGCCCATTCCTATAAATAAATCTAAAATATCCATGAGGTGGTGCAGACATCCATAGATGAATGCACATTTTTGGGATCAATGGTGGATGGTATTTGAAAATCCACCACACACTAATTTGGAGGTCCCATTATATTTTTTGAGGAAACTATATGTATTTTTTTGGGGGGAAAAAGTCCAATTATTTTGATTTAAAATCATTTCAGGGTGTTGGTGGTAGTGTGCCACAATAGAGGTTAGGGGCAAGGGTTGATCCCCAACACCCCGTGCATGTGTAACCCCTTGTTGCTCCTCTTGGTCCCATGATTCCCGCACCTGTGTATCAATATTTCCAGTGATATCCACAATAGGATCCTTGAGTACACTTCTAGGACCTTGATCAACATGCTACTATGATAGTGGCTAGGGATCCTAGAGAATGCAATGATGGAGGAGCATTCTATGGAGTTGGTCCTAGTACCACTCCATGAGTGTTGACACCACATGTATGCACTAGTTTCCATAAGCTATGTTATGGACCTAATCAGGCCACACCTAGTTAAGGTAGACATGGAGATTCTAGTGGATCATCTGGTCACCTCAGTTCATTCATAGAATTTCTTACTATAGAGCATTACCTTAAGGATAGTGGGACATAGGTATAAATATGCATCTACATGTTGAATTTATAATAATTTTAATGAATATATATATAAAATATTTTTGCAATACATTTTAACAATCAAACTATTTTGTGTAGATGACACCAACGATAGGGAAATCATCTGCACCTCGAGTATACATGTCAACACTCGAGTATATATGTCAACACCAGTCAAAGTTGGCAACCCTCATGGGGTATTTTGATTTCAAAATTTTAAATTATATATGAAATAATTTTTTAACTTGACTTTTTAATTTATAATTCAATAATGAACATATGTTTTAAATATTTATGTTGGTTCAGAGGACTCAATTGGCTTCCATGTTGATTTTACCTGAGGGGTTGTCGAGCGCTCATCCACTATCGAGCATCTCAAATCAGGGGAAGGTACATTTATATTGTAAATTATTTAACTTACATTATTATAACTTTACAGTATGAAAATTTTGAATTCACTATATATCAAATGTGCTTGTACATTTGTAAATATTATAAGTGAACTAAATGTCTATATGTATGTCTAGGTTGAGATGACCATGAGAATGGGGATCAGAAAAATATTAGATGTCGTGGCTACTCATGAGGCATCTGAATTTTAGGTTGTTTAAAAATGTTTCTACACAAAATGTGCAAACTTTAATATATATTTTAACCTAATTCAAGTATACATGCTTTAAATTTGACCTTGTAGGACTTTGTTACTACCACTTTCTGCCTAAATCAGTCATAGTTACACCTCAAGGAGAACATGCAGAGTAGCCAAACATCATGGTAATTTAAATTTTTAATTATATTTAAAGTCAATTAAAAATTATACATTGTGAATAACTTTAATTATATTTGAAATTGAATATATATATATATATGAGCTCATACATGTTAAATTCATTTTCTTTTATAGCATGAGTCACATCTTGTAGCTGAGCATGTACAATCAAGTCCTGGAATAAAGGGTGCACAACCTCTTACAGTACAATTTAAATATGATAAATCATAAATTAAATTAAATTAAATTATTTTCAATTGTAGAATTTCATCTCATTTCAACTTTCTTTCTGTTGTATATGTAGATTGATTCAAAGCATTTAGAGGTTGGTCCAGGTGCATCAAAGCATCTAGAGCCATATATCATGGTAATTTAATTTTATGATGAATTATAAATTAAATTGTCATTAAATCATTTTTAATCATCTTACATTTGATTCCATCTTTCTCTTGTACAAAGTGGTTTAGGTCATCTGTGTAGTTTGCATGGTGTGAAGAGGTCTCTTAATTATAGAGACAAGATGAGTTAGACATGATTTCGTGGGTTGTATTTGATTATTTCATGGACTACATATTTGGTTTCTCATGGACTACATATTTTTTTTCATGGACTCTATTTCATGGGTTGTACTCTTATGGACTTAATATATTGTAAATAATGTACTTTATTATTGTTTAATTTGAAATACAAATATGAAATTAAAGTTGAAATTAATAGGATATTTCAATATTTGTACTTTACAAATTTAGTGATCCATACATGATATACATGATATGCATTCAATAATTAGTGATAATAAGTCAATGTTCACTTATTTAATTCATGTCCTAATAGGATGTCTTAAGGGATCCTAATACATGTGGGTTATCTAATAAAATAAGAAAATAAATCATAATTTAGAAACAAAAGCAATCTGTTTATATACCACAAAGGGTGAAATTTTAAGAAATAAACAATACAATACAAGATTAGAGAACACAAGCATTAATAAATTCTATAAACTAAACATAAATAACAATCAAAATGTAACGATTTTTGCCAAAAAAAAATTCTATAAGTATACACCATATTTCCTAGTTCTTTTACAACATAAAATTAAAGAACAATCGTACAACTTAATTATGAAAAAATAGGCTAAAGTTTTAAAATTAAATCATGTATTCCTATATTTATAAATCATGCAAAGTGCTAGAGAAAAATTAAAAATTGAAAAGTCCTCTTGACCTCATGTTCCACAAAAAACACTAATTTATAAGCTATCAAAACAAATAATAGCATCCAACAAAAATACTACAATCTTCTTCCTCTAAGTTAATCTACAAGTTTCCATTAATTTTGTATTACAGGTGATTGGAAGGCATGTGAAAACATAGAATGGGTAGAACAATGGAAATAAAGAGAATTAACACCTACATCTACACATGTTCAACATGGAATGAAAATTGAAGATATTCAAGTGTTCGCATTAGATGATTATGATCATGTTTCATATCTTGTACAAGAAGGCACATTAAATTGAATTGAATTTGATATGTATGCATTTTTATATTTGAATTAAATATAATTCACTCTTTATTAAAATTTTTATTTATTTTTGCAAGATGTGTGTATGTTGCTGTTGCACTTGAGGGGAATGAATAGGAGATAGAGTATTGGTTGGCTAGATGTGTTGAGAGAAAACATAAGTTGGTACATCCTAGAGTGGATGATGACAACTTTGAGTATCCAATTGGTTTGATGGTTATTGTTGGCACCTAGCTTTGAAAATATTTGATATGAAAGAATGGCTTGGCTACATTTGAAGATATTGAAAGATTCAAGAAGATTATACATTATTCACATTTGATTTTGGCAACCAATATAAAACTAGTTAGATGTATCAAGGGAGGATTGCTAATAAAGTGTTATGGACACTTTCAATGGATGATCATGATACAATCATAGATGTATTACAAAAAAGAGAGGATGCAGATGGTACAATGGAGTAAATAAATATTGGTAAGTATATAGTTGTATATATATTTAATTGATAGTCGATATGTAGTTAAAAATTTCACATATACATGTCTATATATATATATATTTTTTTTTCTTTATTCATTTCCTAATTAATTTTTATATCATTTTTTGTTTCAGGTCTCCCAAAACTAGATGCACTACAAAAAAGAGAGGACATGCATATATATTACAATGTAATTCAAATCTAGAGACATGTAACTATATATAGTTCTAGATACATTTAACTAATAGTATAAATATAAAACTAAATAATTCATTTTCATTTTATAAAAAATTTATAATTGATTTCATATCCCCTTAAGGCATCCTCTTATGTACCATTAATCCATGCTCTTGCATCCCCTTAAGTATCTCTATTAATTCCCCTTAAGCCATCCTCTTAGGACCCATTAATCCATATCCTCATATATCTACCCTTAATCCATCCTCTTCTATCCCCTTAAGTCACTCTCTCAACACCCCTTAAGCTATCCTCTTAGGACCCCTTAATCCATATCCTCATATATCTACCCTTAATAAATCCACTTGCATCCCCTTATGTCTCTCTATTAATTCCCCTTAAGCCATCCTCTTAGGACCCCTTAATCCATATCCTCATATATCTACCCTTAATCCATCCACTTTCATCCCCTTAAGTCACTCTCTCAACACCCCTTAAGCCATCTTATTAGGACCCCTTAATACATCCTCTTGCATCCCTTTAAGTCTCTCTATTAATTCCCCTTAAGCCATCCTCTTAGGAACCCTTAATCCATCCTCTTATGTACCTTTAATCCATCCTATTACATCCCCTTAAGTCTCTCTATTAATTCACCTGAAGCCATCCTCTTAGGACCCCTTAATCCATATCGTCGTATATCCACCCTTAATCGATCCTCTTGCATCCCCTTAAGTCACTCTCTCAACACCCCTTAAGCCATCCTATTAGGACCCCTTAAGCCATATCCTCATATATCTAGCCTTAATCCATCCACTTGCATCCCATTAAGTCTCTCTATTAATTCCCCTTAATCCATATCCTCATATATCTACCCTTAATCCATCCACTTGCATCCCCTTAAGTCACTCTCTCAACACCCCTTAAGCCATCCTCTTAGGACTCCTTAAGTTGTATCCTTGTATATCTACCCTTAATACATCCTCTTGCATCCCATTAAGTCTCTCTATTAATTCCCCTTAAGCCATCCTCTTATGACCCCTTAATCCATATCCTCGTATATCTACCCTTAATCCATCCTCTTGCATCCCCTTCAGTATCTCTATTAATTCCCCTTAAGCTATCCTCTTATGACCCCTTAATCCATATCCTTGTATATCTACCATTAATCCATCCTCTTTCATCGATCCTTAATTCATCTCCTAGGATTTAGGTCTTAGGGTTAAGGGTTTAATATCTTCATATCCTAGGGTTCATGAGATGCTTAGAATAACATATCTATATGGGTTAGTGGTTTAGGGTTCATCTCCTAGGATTTAGATCCTAGGGTTAAGGGTTTAGGATCATCATATCCTAGGGTTCATGAGATGCTTAGAATAACAAATCTATATGCATTAGGGTTCATCTCCTAGGCTTTATATCCTAAGATTAAGGGTTTAGGATCTTCATATCCTATGGTTCATGAGATGCTTAGAATAAAAAATATATATGGGTTTTAAGGGCTTAGGGTTCATCTCCTAGGCTTTAGATCCTAGGGTTAAGGGTTTAGAATCTTCATATCCTAGGGTTCATAAGATGCTTAGAATAACAAATCTATATGGGTTAAGGGTTTAGGGTTCATCTCCTAGGATTTAGGTATGAGGGTTAAGGGTTTAGGATCTTCATATCCTAGGGTTCATGAGATGATTAGAATAACACATCTATATGGTTTTTAAGGGTTTAGGGTTCATCTCCTAAGCTTTAGATCCTAGGGTTAAGGGTTTAGAATCTTCATATCCTAGGATTCATGAGATGCTTAGAATAAAAAATCTATATGGGTTAAGGGTTTAGGGTTCATCTCCCAGGATCTATGTCTTAGGGTTAAGGGTTTAGGATCTTCATATCCTAGGGTTCATTAAATACTTGGAATAACAAATCTACATGGGTTTTAAGGGTTTAGGGTTCATCTCCTAGGATTTAGATCCTAGGGTTAAGGGTTTAGAATCTTCATATCCCAGGGTTTTGATTTCTAAGTTAAATGTGTCTACTTTAGGTTAAATTCTAGTTAATCTAGGTATAGATTTTATGGTCTTCAGTTTACAGTTTAACATTTTTGGTTTGGTTGATGTTTTTGTTTTTAAATACAATTTAAAAACTATAAATATTCAACGTAAAACAAACAAAATAAAAAAAAACTAAATAATAATTACAAAACAAAAATGCAAGATATAAAGCAAAAAGAAGAATTTAACCAACTTGAAGGTCGCTGAGGTTGGTTGTGTCGATGAGAGGAAGTGGAAGTGAAAATTTGGTTGAACTAGGCCCTCAGAAACGTGTATGTGAATTAAGCTCTCCCTCAGGTGCATAGAAAAATTGTAGTGAGAAAATGAATAACATAGTCGTTAATTAAAAAAAAAAGCTTTAAGAAATGTGTACACATTATTAACATGTACACATCTTCAATCGTATACACCTTTTAGGGTGCGTACCTGAATCTAAATGCATACGCATTTAGATTTAAGCGTGGGTACCCTATCCAAAGCATGTATGCATTTTTTAAAAATGTGTACACATTTCTTGAGATTTTTTTGTTTTGGCTAAAACTTCCCCTCTTTTTGGACCCAATTTCTAACTTTTATGTAGTATACATACATGCACTGATACATACATACATACATACATACATACATATAGGCATGCATACATACATACAAGCATGCATACATACTTACATACATGACATGCAAGCATACACAAATATACACATACCAATACATAAAAATACACAAATCAAGACATAACACAAGCATGTTATAACACGTTTGCATTATCTCTTACTAGACATGTCTTGCAATTGAATGCAAAAAAAATGTCAAAACTAGGAAATAACATGAGTGCATTTTAACGTGCTCGCATTGTCTTTCTTTGGGAATCCCCAAGCCTTGGGCTTGGTATTTTCCTTGGATTACCAACCCAAAGGCTTGGAGGGCCTTCCCAATGTCTAAAGACGTGTTTTTGCAAATTCTACAATATTTCACATAATCAGGTTCATGCTCACCATCGGGATTGCACGTGTTTCAATTTTGAACAAATCGAACACATGGGTAATGTTAGGCTCTCTCTTAGCTATCCAACGATGTAATTTTTTTCACTTTTTGACAATGTTAAGCCTTTGATCTATAATTTCTTTTGTTTGTGTCTTTTTTTTGGCAAAAACCAGTGTTTGGTGTTTTTTTTGTTATAACTTAACCATTCATCGAAATTTCAAATAAATTATATTTTTAGAAACTACACCCCATTCTACAAATTAAAAATAAAAATAAAAATTTCCAATTAGTTTCCAAAATTTCTAGGGGTAGCATGGCCAAAATTGTATTTTTCAAGAAGTGTCCACTTTGAAAATTAGTAAAAAATAAAATATTCATTAAAAAATTATCAGAAAAAAATGTACATAAACTACATACTATTAGCTAATTTCTCATTGAAGCGATTTTAAAAATACTTAAATTTTTTTTACCATGCTAGGTACCCACAAAAGTTCCTATGTTATGTTTTTTTGACAAAAATAGCACCAATTTCTGTGGGCCCCTCTTTTTAACCCCTTAATCTCAACCATTTTCAAAATAAATTAGTAGTTTAGAAAGTAGACTTAGAGCACTACGATCCTTGTCTTAGTTGCATCTCAAAATTTTGAGTGTAACTATCGTCAATTTCACATCCAAGGTTAATATTTCCTGATTTCAGAAGAAGAAAAAAAGTGGTCACTTAAGCCCCCTTTTTGGCCCCCCATCTTTTTGCACTTACCCTTAGACATCAATTAAATTCAAGTACAAAAACTCAGAGGAC
The DNA here is from genome assembly GCA_007258455.2 of Sequoia sempervirens. NCBI lineage: Eukaryota > Viridiplantae > Streptophyta > Pinopsida > Cupressales > Cupressaceae > Sequoia > Sequoia sempervirens. Next base: position 105,985,715 of record VDFB02252616.1, on the reverse strand, counting down.
TATCACATCAAGGGTAGGAGTTTCATAAATTCTATTATTAAGATTAAGATCATTTCATGTAAAACTCTACCATTTTTCTCTTATATGATAGTAATCACCGATTGGCTAGTCCCATATCACCTAAGAGGCTTTTCATGATAATTAAACATCACTTAAAAATTCCATACCATGCATATAGAGGATATAATCCCAAAATTCATCTAATATCGTTAAGATAACCTTGTCATTAAATCAAAATATTGTCATGAATAACATATATGATTGTCCTTATTTGATTTTATTGAGTCTGTAGTTATAAACTAACTATTTTTTTGTTTCAATGATAAGGTGCCAATCTTAGTAATGAAGAATGTCAAGACATGGTATTATTCATGATTTTTATTTACCTTAGAGCATAGTCTTGTAGCTCATTTTCTCATTGATTTCTATAAACCCACCCTAACAAATATTATAAGAAAGGAAGTTGGGTTGTTAGAAAATATCATAGTACTACTATGGAGAGTCCTATCTTTCTCTCTCTCCCTCTTGATAATAGTAGATATGTTCAAAACAATCTAAAGGCTTCTAGAAAGCCCTAGTTGGACATTCATATTAGATATTCTCATGGATTAGTTGAAGGTGCGTTTATGATTTTGGAAGGTCTTTGAAGACCATGTGCACTTCACATAGCACATGCATAGATTTTGTAAGATACTTCAATGTGTTGTCAATGTTTTTCTCCATTACTTGAATTTGCATTTCATTCTTGTGGGTTAGAGATAAGAAATTATGTTTTCCATGAAATTGTTCATGAGTGTGTTGAAAAATTCTTAAATAGTTTCATTTCTTTATTCTTGGAAAGAAAGATATAATGTATCAATGGGTTTGAATTTTTCAAGTTCCCATGAATGGCTTTGAATTTCTTCATATTTAGTTGTGTGCATTTGTACATGTTTAATATGAAAACCTCAAGTTGAATTCTCTAATTTTTTAAATTTAAAGTAACTTGTATGGCACAATCAATCTCTTTACTAATTTTAAAAAATATAATATTTATAATGTGTACTCTCTTCATCCTCAATTTGAGGATACTTCTAAAATTATTCAAGTTAAGCTTTTATGATCTATAAGAAGTTGAATGAATATAACTATGAGTAAATTTCCATAGAAAATGTAATATCCTACTTGGTCTTAAAAATCATGGAAAAGATTATTGAAATTAGAGAATTTGAGTGTTGAGAATGTAATCATGGAAATTTTATGCTATGTTGCTATCATTCATACATTATAAAAGTCTCTAAGTGTTCACCATGAGATAAGAATAACTAGTGTACCATTTAATTTCTCTTCGTTAAATTTGTAAACCCAAAATTATTATGTCATCTAGAGATGAGAATTATTAGAATTTCCAAACATTCATTATTAGATATATGAACATCTGCTCAAAATAATATACTATACACAATTCAACAAATAGAAATATTGGGTGTCCAAAGACCACCAAAGAACACTAAAACTAAAGAACCTCACTTGAATGAATAAATGAGTAATAAGGAATTGATTCATTTCTAAATAAGCCTCTTAGAGTGGAAAAAAACCTCTTAGGACCAAACATAATCACATAAATTTCATAGTTAAATTGTTTTAAGTTTATCTAAGTGAGTTAGCTATGACTCATCACTTAAATTGGACCAAACAACTTGGATTTACTATTCTAAGATCTCCTTGACTTGGAGAACATATATAGAATATGGAAAATATCATAATGCAACTAACCTTAATAACTCCCTCAAATCCAATCATATTTTGCAATTGAACATATTAAACCCCAATAAGAGGCTTGGTGAAGATGAGTACAACATGATCTTATGTTTGAAAATACTAAAAGATAATCATCCCCTTATATATGCACAGATGTCTTAATTATATTATAATGAATAATAATATGTTTAGTCCTAACATTAGACACTATATTAGAAACTACATATATAGATTATTAATTATCACATAGAAGAGTACTAATCATAGATTAAGGAATACGTCAATCTCTTTTAAAAGATAATGAATCAAAAGAAATCTTTATAAATTACATTCACATCTCATAAGTATACTCCCTCTAGAATTTAGAAAGAGTAAAGTAACCTATTAGTTTGTCTGCAAGACATATAATTGGTCTAGTCTCCAAATATAAAGTATACCACAATTCAAATATCCAAGTACCATTGTATCAATATCATTATTTATCAAATTACCTTTTAATAAAATCTAGCTTAAGCTTTGTCTCCTGAAGCAAGACATAGCATACACCACAACACAAAAAACATTCTTCTCTTAATAGGTATTACAATGTAATAATTTCCATGATAATCTTCTCCATAACTTGTGGCTCTTTCTTTTATGTTTTGTAGAATTTAAAAGTTATGACTTTCTTTTATATGTACTTACAAACATTCTTCCTAAGCACCAGTGTTTTTCATTAAGGCTTGTGAAATATGGTTGTTGAGAGAGAATTTTTCAAATGGATGAGATGAAGATAAGGAGGCCTTACAACCTAAGCCTAGAGTTCTTGATTATGAGGGTAGCTCAACAACTCTTCAACTGTTGGGAAGGAGTATAGGAAATTCACCATATTCTTCATCTTCATGTAGGTCTCAATTGATTGAGTTTGATCTCTTGGAATTGGGTCAAGAGCAAAGACTTCCCTTTGGGTGGGAGAAATTATTAGACTTGACGGTGAGTTGATCAAACCAATTTTATTATCATTAGTATTGGGTATAAGTATAATTATCCTGCAGTCAGTATGATGAATTTTTTCTACAGATATTGGTGTATGGATTGTGTACTTAGATTTTTAATGTGTATATGGTTGTTGTGCTACAAAATAGAGTAGTGTGTTACTTGAATTTTGAAGAAACTGAAGAAAGCTCATAATTTAGATTTAATGGAGGAGGAGGAGGAGGAAAACTAGACCTTGAACTGAATTTTTCTACTTCAAATGTTCTCAAGACTGTAAAGAAAAATAATGATAATATTGCAAAAGATGTTGATTCTGTGATGAAGCTTGTTGGGTGCCATAGATGTTTGTATTTCATGGTATGTGGCCAAGATTTCTATCTACAAAAGCAACACGTTCACTAGGGAAAAATAGTTTCATTTTTATCAATTACATGCCATGAGCTTGATGCACAAAGGCTTCATGAAACATTTTGCACTTTTTATACCCTACTCCTTAATCACATCAATTGTTTCATAAAGCCTCTGTGCATCAAGCTCATTCCTCCTATCATGAATGTCAATTATTTTCTCGTGCAAGGGTTAATGCATACTGGTGTTGTTGTAAGGTGACACAGACGGAAGTAAATGCAGTGTTCAATGTTGTACTATGAAAAAGTATAAAAGAATACACAAGAAAAGGGTCAAAAATAACATTGGGTTACTGATATGCGAACATTATATAGTTGGAAGTGATGAACATATTTTTTGGAGCAGTTGTACTAAAGTAGATGTATACATAGCATGTAATCGACATGATCACCATGTGGAATAAGGAACTCGTAAAGTGTCATTCCAAGCAAAACATATTGAAACATAGAGAATAGAATAGGTAAACTACAATAATGAATAGTCCATTATGGGCAAGTGGGGAAAACACCATCATGAAAATGTATATTGATAGAAGACAAGAAATCTATGTAACCGTTGGCTTGTCAATTCAAAATTGCAGCTACATTATCTAGCACTAAATATTATAGAGAAATAGAGAAATTGTAAAACAACTATTACAAAAACACTCAAGACTGACAGGTAAATAAGAAATGACCAAAAACCCACATTAAGTAGAACCTTAATAGAGGTACAAAAACATACACAAATGCAGGAAATTGAAAGCAACCCAAAGGTATAGATCAACATCATGTTTGTAGTTCATAGAGTCTACAAAATTTCAAAATTTACAAGAGGTAAACTATCACAATGAACAATTTGTCATAGGGACCTTCAAGCAGACGAGGGAGAAAAAATATGATGAAAGATATTTATTGAGGACAAACAATCTATGTAACAGTTAGCTTGTCAATTCTAAATTCGAGCAACATTATTTGGCACTAAATATTATTGACAATCAAGCAAATTGTAAAAGAAATATTAGAAAAATATATGAGCACCACAGGAAACTAATAGATGACCAACAACCCACATTAAACATTAAATTATGATAATGAGCAATTTTTTATGGGAAAAAGAATATCGTGAAACATATTGATAGAAGCCAAGCAATCTATGTAACAGTTGGCTTGCCAATTATAAATTTGAGCCACATTATTTGGCACTAAATATTAAAGACAAATAGGGAGATTGAAAAAAGAAATATTAGGAAAACACTTTAGAACCACAGGAAAATGACAGATGATGAAAAACCAACATTAAATGGAAGAAGATCATAGGATGTCATTTATTGTTTTAGTTATCTCTGTGTATCTTTGTCATTACACCCATTAACATAGGAGCAACTGCAAATTAACATAGCAGTGATTGCATCTATATATATATATATATATATATATATATATATATGCAAAGGGTTAGTGTGAAAGCATAAACATATTGGAGATAAAATCAGTTTGGTGACTGTTAAGTATTATTCTTTCTAATATATATTTTATATATTTAATTTATTTTCTTGAAGTTTTCGTTGAGATTTTTGTCAGCCCAGTTGTGAATACGATTTGTCGTGTAATAGCTCTTTTCAAATTTCTCTATTTCTCTATTGTTGTTGCATTGTGAAACAAGCCATAGTGGTCTTGGTCTATATATATGGATATATATTTCTACCTCTATTGTTGGTCACATTTCTTTTGTAAAGCCTAGCTCAAATGAAGAACTTAGTCTTAGTGAAGAAATTGTTACACCTTGTTTAGATACTGACAGAGTTTCACTTTGGAATGTATTCGAGTGTACATAAAATTCTATCAGTGTGTTGATAAGATGTAACAAAAATTTCTTCACTTGCACTGGGTTCTTCATTTGAATTGGGTTCTTCACTTTTAATGTTGTTTGCAAGTATTTTCACATACACACATGTCCACATATAAAAAATTTTGGGGAAAGACTTCAAATCACAAAAAAAAACTTAAGAATCATAGGAAAATGACACATGATTGAAAACCCTAAACTTTCACAATTTAAAAAATTGAAAACAATCCTTCTTACAAGAGAAATAGTATAATTTCTTACAGGGATCTTCAAATAGATTAGGGAAAAAGAGTTTCATGAAACATATTCATACAAGAAAAGAAATCTATTTAACAACGGGTTTGTCAATTCTAAATTCAAGTTGCATTATCTGGCACTCAGTATTATATACAAATAGGGAAATTGTAAAAAACTATTAGTTAAACATATATATATATATACATATGCACATATATGCATATATATATACACATGTATATATATCTATATTATATATAGATATGTGTGTGTATCTATATATTTTTATTTATTTATTTATACATACATACATACATACATACATACATACATACATACATACATACATACATACATACATACATACATATACACACACACACACACAATGTGAACTGTATGTGAATATCAGTGCTTTGAAACATAGAAAAATACATATATGCATATATATATTGAACACAAATAGAGTAATTGTATCAGAGGTATTAGAATAACACTTATTCGCTACTAAATATTATAGACAATAATTGGCACTAAATATTAAAGACAAATAGGGAAATTGCAAAAGGAAATCTTAGGGAAACACTTAAGAACCATATATTCCTCTAAGATTAACTCTACCGATGGAAGTTTCTGGAGATTCTTGCCCTATGATTTTGAATATGTAGGCCCTGAATACCTCCTGCCCTAGTGAACCCTAGTCATGGAAATGCAATTAAATAATGGTTTTAAATCCTAATGGTCCCCTCCATGTGGTGGCATCCACAGGTATTGGTGTTTTGGCATCTCTACTTGAGGCTAGTTTGAAAACTCCTTCTTATGTGTCCTCAGCTGGTGTGGCTAAGTGCAACATTGGCTCTAAAGTGAGTGTGGGTGTGTCTTCTCCATAATGTGGATGAGGCTTCATGTGGGTTTTTGGCTAACTCTTCAGGTGTGATGGGTGTTCATCCCCAACCTTCTTCTTTTGTTGATGCTATGAAGTCTAAGAGGCTTAGGGAGGGCTTTATGCATCCATGTGAAAAATTTTCTCTGGTTGTCTCTCTTGGTAAGGAAATTGATGAAAATATTTCTTTTTATTGTAAAAAATGCACTCATTTGTAGATTTTGTTGTTTGTGGCCTTCCCTCCATGATCTGCATCTTTGGATCACCAATAATTAGTCTCCTCTAGTTGATGGTTCAATGGAGATTTACCCTTCTGCAAGGGGTTTCTTTGTTGTGGGTTTCAGCTCTCCTAAAGATAGATAGACTATTCTTGACTTTGGTTTGTGGGTCTAGGACTTTCATCCCCTTTCCATTAGACCTTGGGTTTAGTCTTTTAATCCTTTAAATGAACCCTTAGATGTAATGCCGGTTTGGGTAAGATTTCCTTATCTTCCCTTGCATTTTTTGTGCTCCTCTACCTATGAGGGCATTGGTAATGCTATAGGTAGACTCTTGGGAGTGGATAAGGCTTCCAAGAATTTTACTCATACCTTCTTTGCTAGGATCCTAGTGGAGGTTGATCTTTCAAAGGCCCTACCTGGTAAGGTAGTTTTGCAGGTTAATGATTGCTCATGGTCTTAAATGGTGGATTATGAGGGTATTCCATTTCACTTGGCCCATGACTACTCTCATGGCTCCCACACTATTTCTTCTTCTACTTGGTGGAAGAATTCATTCTATGAGTACTTAATAGTATACCCTACTACAGATTCTGCTTCTTTCGATGAAGACTCAAGGCCTCCTCCTACTATGAGAAAAAATAATATTAATGATACTACTATTTCCCCTACAAAATCTCCTTTGCATGTTCTTCCTGCGTCACATGGATCAGTTATGATGGATGTTGCTCTTACTATGGATACTACGAAGCGATCTCTGGTTATTGTTGTTCCTAATGTTGTTAACATTGCTTCTGCTACTGCCCTTATTTTGGAAAATGATGTTGCAAATCCTATGGCTTCAAGCTTAGTTTTGGAAGCTTCACCTAAAGTATCAATTGTTCCTCTTGTTCACTACTTTGGATGGGAGTATTCTCCCTCTAATCAAAATTTCTCAATCTTTGTTTCTAATTTGCTGGCATTTAAATTCACACCTCTGGAATGCGTATTTGAAATAGATAGCTATTGACAGATAAACTACTCTTCAAATTAGGAGGGGAAGCTCGCTCTTGCTGATGGTGTTGAAAGAAAGTAAACTAAGAACTAAGTTGCCTATCTTTTTTATCAGCTTAGAGCACAAGGTTTATTAAACACAAGTGCCGTAGCTGAGATTTTCTGATTTAAGAACTTCAACTATGACTAACTTAAACTAAAGACATTTCTAACTTCTCAAGGAATAAGCAGAGCAAGAGAAACTAGAAATGAACAAGGTGGATTCTCTACAAAATACTTCAATAAACTCTTTCTCAACAAACATTTACACACTTCTATGTAAGCTAAAATCAAGATCATAAAAGTAGAACACAAATAACAGAAATCTAAGATGTTATATCAAGGAAAAGGAGGCTCATGATTTTATTACTCAAACTTCTAGAACAAAAATTACTTCTAACATGCTTGGAACAAGAAATTATAGCTAAAGAGGCTTGTAATCTTGTTCTTACACAATATGAACAACAATTACGATAACTTCTTGTTGGATAAAAGAGACTCAACAATTGGCTATCATAAAACAATTGAACAAAACTTGAGTAACAAATAGAAGGCACAACGGGCTCAACATTTTTTTATCACTAGCATGGTTAAAACAAAGTGAACTAAAACTGAATAACAACTTGCTGCAATATAGGCTAACAATTTTCTATCACAATAATCGTTAAAGAAAACTAATGAGTAAAGGCTCTTATTTATAGGCAAGCAGAGGAGTAGGGAACCCTAAAATCTCATTGCTTTCACAATCTAGGGCTTGCTTAGCAAGAAAGCTTTATTTCTAAATCTAGAAAGAAGTTAACATCTAACACCTAAGAAAGTAGAAAAAGTGGGAAACACCAACTATTACATTTATCTTCTTTCTCTTCTCAAAGAATGGATAAGAATTATTCCAAGAATAGAAAGAAAGCAGGAAGAAAGCTTCTTTAAAGCTCAATCACATTCGCTATAAAATCAGAAATTGTGTCCCGGTTTGGTGCATCTATGACATCAATAGAAAAACACTGCTTTTCTAGAATATCTTCACCATCTGTAACCGACCTAAGGAAATCTTCGATCTCATTGGCCACTTTCTAAAACTTTGTTGATATCATGGAAGTGTGACTTGACAGAGTCTTATACTTTTATTTCATTCACTTCAGTACAATATTCTTGCTATATTTGTCTTTGTGCATTTCCCATATCCTTTCACATTCACCCTTTGAGATAGTAACACTTTCAGGCCATGGGGGAATGGAAAAACACTTCTCGATCACTTTAGGCTTCAAAATACAAATCAACCTGCCATCAACTGACTGAATTTCTCTAGTAGCTGGGTTGTAATACTTGATGCAAGCGATTATGAACTCAAGACTCTGAACTGATATAGGGATAGATGCTACTGCGAGGAGTCCAGAGCATCCGAGATTTATGATTGAAGTGTTGCTTGTGCTCTCCAAAGCATGTAGATCAAACACTAGCTTAATGTGATGCAAATCTATCTCAGTTGTTTTGATGTAATCATGATAAAGAGCTGATCTAGTCTTGAAAACATTGGGAGTGTACTCCATTTTGGAAAACTTGAAGAATGACTGAAAACTCGCCTAGGTTCAAACAAGTTTTGAGCAACTTACTATTTTTAGAATGCTGATTTTCTTGCTCCAACAGACAAATTTTTTGAAACTTTTTCTAAGATATGGGTTTTCCTCATAATCTCGTTCGAAGACAACCCAAATCATCCTTTTTTGAAAATTTTGATTTTATATTGAAAAAGCAGCAAACCTTAATTTCTTCAATTTTCATGAAAAAAACTCGCACCTCGGTTTTGTTCAGAATATGATTAGAAATGGACCCAGTTGATTAGATTTTCAAAACATTGATGGCTAATAAAAAAAGTAGCCAACCCTAGGAGTAGAAATTTTCTTGAAGAAAAAGCTGTGATGATTGAAAATTGAATGCATTGAGGATTTCACTGACATGCACTGATTTGAGAGGACCCAGATGATTGAAAATTGAATGCATTGAGGATTTCACTGACATGCAAATAAAAAGCAGTTGCTGCAACTTGATGAAGTTCTTGAAAATTTCTTCAAAAGAATGAAGTGATAAGACCCAGATGGCTGAAAATTTGAAAACCTTGGCCTTCTCCTTGAAAAGTTTGATCTTCTAGATGAAAAGGCAAGAAAAGGCAAGAGTTTATGTTGCTGATCTGAAAAATTTGATGAATAACCAGCAAACTGAGCTCTTGAATCTTGAAAAATTTCTTCAAACTTGCTGCTCCAATTTTCTCCTTTGAATGCTACCTACAAAAATAATAAAAATTACATTGAAGAGAGGTGTTAAATAGACTTAGGGTTTGAATTAGGTTTTCTTTCTTTTGATTTTATTTTCAAAACCCTAAAAATCTCTTGATCATTGAACTTGGACACCTTCTTCCTCTTTGCAATTTAATTTTTTTGAAAATCTTGGAAATTATACTAAGGCATGAGAAGTTGGGCACCCTTCTTGGCTAGGGGCACCCACTTCAAGTAGTGTTAGTCATTTTTTTGATATCTTCAACTTTGTACAACTTTGACCCCCTACTTTGACCTCAATTTTCTGACTTGTGGATTGATCTGATGAGCGAGATGAAAGATTCATTGTGGAGCTTGACTGATTCTGAGAAGATTGTTCTCGTTGCATCTCTAGATAAAATCATCATCTTGACCTTCGAATTCATGGGAGCCTTTCTCCTCCAGGGGTGCCCATTTTGTCCAGAGTTAGCCATTTTTATGATCTTTAATTTCTTCATTAACTCCTCTTCTACAGATGATCTTGTCGAATCTAGTGATCCGGGCATCAAATTGACTGATGGTTATACTCGTTGTGAAGCTGAGGAGATATTAAGAGGGGTCTTCTAGGAGAGACTTCATAAAACAATGAGTTTCGAGCCTTTAAATGCTAGGGCACCCCTCTTGGCTAGGGGCGCCTAAGTTCACTATACTTAGTCATTTTTTATAAATTTTCACCATGCTTCATAATTTTGAAACTTCACTCTTGTTTCACCCTATGTTTTGCCTCTCGTATCTGGTGATTGTAACCTCTGATTGATGTGCTGGATATCTTGTTGGAGAGCCTGATAAATTGTGAAGAAATCATGTTAGAGCCACATATGAAAATTCATTTGTTTTTCCCCTTGAAATCTTGGGCACCTCTTCTCTGCTAGGGCGCCCAAACCTTCCAGACTTAGCCATTTTTATCTGACTTTCATCTTCAAGTTTGAAACCTTCATTCTGTATGTTCCTCTTTGATCTGAATCTACTGGAGATTGGGTAGTTGGATGCTTTGATGGAGATAGGTGTTGCAAAGCTGGCTGAATACTGAAGAGATTGAGCATATTCTCAAACCCTAACTGATGAGTTAGGTGCTTCAAAAATTTGGGCATACTTCATCACCAGGGGTGCCGAAAGTTCTTACACTTAGTCAATGTTTGATAATTTTCATGTTCTTCATTCTGACTTTTATGTGAAACCTCTCTGTTCGGCCTCGAATCCGAGATGACTGGATAATCTAATGACTGCAGCATTGGATTCATTACGGAGTTGGTAGAGAATTGAGCAACTTTGGTTGGAGGTGCAAACCCTAATTTCAACTTTTAGTGCCCTAAAAAGATGGGCACCTAGTGCCCAAGTCAACCAATGTTAGAATTTTTTTACAATTTTAACCTTCTCCTTCGTTCTTTGTACTTGCTCACCAACTCACCTGAATGTTGAATCTAATGCCTAGCAACTGACTGACCTCCATTGATGACCTCAGAGCTCTTGATATGCTTTTAAAAAAGTAGAATAGACCCACTAGGGAAAAACTGATCATTTTGAGATTTTGATTGCATCAGCCTGATATGGACGTATTTTGAGCCAATCAAAATCAGTTTGAACCCTAACGAAAAAAAATTCTATTTTTAGAAACTTTCTATTTTTAGGAATTTTTGCCAATATCAGTTTCAAAAGAAACCCAGAAAACCCAAAAAAATTACTATTTTTAGAAAATTTCTAAAAATAGCAGTTTTCCTAAAAAGTAGGGATGAAAAACTGAGATATGGGTTTTGTAAGTTAAGATGCTTTGAGTAGACCCAGATCATTAGATTTTGAAAATTTTGCATTTTAACCCTTCATGCAAGACATGCACACCCAAATTTTGACCTTTTTGACTGATTTAACAAGACTTTTACTCATTTCTTCAAAATGTCTAAGTGTAACAAAAAAATTAATTTTGGGGTACAACATTGGCTTTGTTTGGGGAACATGGCAGATATTTACGGCATAGGATAACCATAGAATATTTGCAATTTTGAGCTTAGACTAGTGCCTTGTCCATTGGGTATTAGAGTCAGCATTATTCGTAATCACCTATTTGCAAGACTTTCCTAGGTCACCTAAAACTAGACTAACTAGCATTCACCTAATAGTTGGACTTCCCTACAAATCACCTAAAACACGACATGATTGTTATGGAAAGGGGAAATACAACATAACGAAAACATCACGGAAAGGGAAAAAACATCACGAAAAAATAAGGAAAAATATTCACAAAGATTTTTTTGCGAAAACTTACTCCACCCCCGAAGGGACGAAGTGCTTCAGGTACTACCCACTATGTGTTAGAGGGAGGATACTTCCATCCAAGTGTGAGAGAATATAGGTGTTCTCTCCTACAGGCTCGTGAATCTTGAAAGGTCCCAGCCACAAGGAATCAAATTTGTCATGCATTCCCTTGGGCTCATGTCTCTTATCCCATAGGAGGACTTGATCTCCAACCTTGAAATCTCATTGGTAAGCTTTCTTATCAAAAATTTTCTTCTCACTCTTGGTGCTGAGTGATTCTATCTACCACCTCCACCCTTTCTTCTTGAAGTTTTGTCAAGTACAGAATGCACTTCTGGATAGGATCTATAAATTCTCCATCTTCTACTACGGTTGCCAGCTGCAAAGCAGACAATTCCAATGTGATAGGTATCATTTCTTCCATACCATATAGGAGGATAAAGGATGGGGTACCAATGGCTCTCTTCGGAGTAATTCTGTCAGCCTAAAGAGCATCGTAGAGTTTCTTGTGCCAAGTTTGTTGACTGGAATCAACCAACTTGCGGATAATTGTGACAATGTTCTTGTTTGATGATTCAACTTGTCCATTACCCTAGGGGTAATAATCTGATGAATGAGATAAAGTAATTTTGTGGTCAAAACAGAACTCCATTAGCTCCTTGGATGAGAAACACATTGCATTATCTGTCACAATTTTGTGAGGCACTCTGAAGCATGTAACAATGTTTTCCTTCAAGAACTCACACACGACCTCAGACGTAGCTTGCTTAGTGGGAATGGATTCAACCCATTTAGTGAAATAATCAGTGGCTATAAGGACATAAATATGACCCTTGCTGGAACATGGGTTGATAGGACCAATAAAATATAAACCCCATTGCTGAAATGGAGCATCTATAACAACTGGCCTGAGAGGAGCGGCTGCCAACTCTGCCTTACCAACAAACTACTGACACAAATGACATTTATGCACCCACTGGTATGCATCATAGAACATGGTCGGCCAAAAGAACTATGCCTACAAGATTTTGAAAGTTGTCACCTTTGAAGAAAAGTGACCACCATATGCTTGATTGTGGAAGGCTTCCAAAAATCATCGTTGTTGATCTTTGGTAACACACAACAAAAATGTTCCGTCAAGCCCCTGCTTACATACAAAATGTTGTTGATGATTACATAATTTTGCACTTTTAGCTTAAGCATTCTCTTTTTTTGCTTGTTCAGGTGATTTGGGCAGTCACCATATGTTAGGTAATACCATATCTCAGTAAACCATTCTCTCAAAGATTTAATTAGTAAGACCATTGGAAGATCTTCCTTATCTTCAGGTTCAATCTTAGGTATACCTATGGCTTGAAGATTTTTGTCACCATCCTCTACTATCAATTGAAAAAGACCTCTCCTATGGATGAGTTTGGTCGGCTTGATCTCCAAATCATACTCTTGTACCTTCACGATCCAGTTTCCTCTCTTTGAGCCCATCTCTTGTTGAATTAGCATGCTTTTCACTGCTGGATTTGTGACATATAGAATGGTGTGAGTATTCAAGATATAAAATCTGAAATTCTTTACAACTCGGACCACTGCATAGGCATTCTTTTCAATCTGACAATATCTTGATTCGTTGTCCTTGAAACTATAGCTCATGAAAGCTATTGGAGATTCAGTTTCTTCATTTAATTTTTGTGTCAGAATGGCAGACAGAGTATGCTCTCATGCATAACAATAAAGGATAAACTCCTTTTCAAAATCAGGATGAACTAGCACTGGAGCTCAATTGATGGCTTCTTTTATTTCTGCAAACTCCCTCTTGCCTTCTTCCATCTACTTGAAAACAATCTTCTTTTTCATCATAGCAGATATATCTTTAGTCAACTCAGAAAAATCCGATACAAATCTTCGTATGAAATTCACTTTACCAAAGAAAGAGTGTACCCCTATTCTGCTTGTTGGAAGAGACAAACTTTTGATAGCTTCAACCTGACTCGGGTCAATTCGAGTTCCCTCCTTGGAGATGATGTGGCCAAGCAACTTTCCTTCCGTCACCGCAAAGATAGAATTTTTGGGATTCAATGATATTTTTTGGTATTTGCATCTCTCAAAGACCCTCCCTAGATGTGAAAAATGATCTTCTTGTATCTTCAAGAAAATAGTGAGGTCATCTAGATAGACAACAATTACTTTATTCTTCAACTCTCCAAATGCAAAATCCATGGCTCTTTGAAAAGTAGCACTAGCGTTGATGAGGCTGAAGGGCAACATCTCATATGAAAATGTACCCCATGGGGTTGTGAATGTCGTCTTGAATTGATCTCCTTCAGCTACTACTATCTGATTATAACCAGAAAAACCATCCAATAAGGACAACATCTCTGAACCGGTAACCGTCTACAAGGTGTGCTCCATGATTGACAAAGTATAATTATCCTTGAGCGATGATTGATTTAAGATCCTGAAATCCATGCAAATTCTGATTTCTCCGTTCTTCTTGCATCCAGGAAATATATTTGATACCTAGGTGGAATGATGGATCAGAAAGATGATCTTTGCATTCACCATTTTCTGAATTTCCGCATAGATGGTATCTTGAATCCACAGATTGTAGTGTATTTTATTTTTCTTGAAGGGCTTCACTCCAGGTTGAAGAGGAATTGTGTGAGACAATTCTCTTGGTGTAAAAACTTTCAAATCTTCATATGACCAGGAAAAGACATCTCAGTATTGCTTGAACAAAGAGATGAACTTCTCACTCTCCTTTGCAATACAACATGTGCCCAGATTAACAAGTCTAGGCTTGTCAACTATACCAATATTGATTTGTTGATATTCGGAAGAGGTTCTTTTGCTTGAGTTTCTCTGATCTTGTATGTATCTTTCGTTCATGTCAAAAATATTCTCCAAGGAAACCAAGCCCTTGGGAATTTTATTTCCTTTCAACTGGATTATGCTGGTATCTGGTTCTTTTGGACTTTCTCTATCTTCAACAATATTTGGCACATCTAGAACTTCTGTTACTACTTCTCTATGAGTAAATGAACTAACATCAAAGAAAAATTCTTTGAAATTATCTCCCATAACAAGAAACTCCTTAATGTGATCATCATCGTTAAAGACTTGCCAATTATCACAGTTGTTAGGTACCACTGGCCTGTAAATTAACTCAAAGGAAAATACATTCTAACAGAAGTTAGAATGTGGCATGAAAAGTAAAGTTGACACCATGAGGGCATCTGCTCTGCTATTTTCTAGACGTGGAATGTACTTGATATCAAATGCTTCAAACCAATCTATTGCATTCCACACCCTATTTCTATAGTGTCGAAGCCGATTTACTTTCACTCTGAATTGATCTCTTACTTGCTTCACAACAAGCTCTGCATCATCTTCGACCCTAAGATGTTTGATACCCATATCCTTTGCATTTTTGAGACCTAGTAAAAGTGCCTCATATTCCATTGTGTTGTTTGTACATTCAAATTGCAAGTAGTATGCAAAAGGATACAACTGTCCTCCATGAGAACTTATCACAACTCCCGCTCACGAACCAGTAGTGGAACAACTACCATCGAATTGCAAAGTCCATAACTTAGGATATTCTGTTGATTTGCCTATGGTACACGTGATCTCTTGACTTTCTTAAGGAATCTTTGATAGCATGGTGTAAGTACCAAGACCTGTTTCTTGATATAGAACTTGAGCTTGAGGATCTTGAGACTTCACGACCACGAATCGAGACTTGGGCTCTGGTTCTAGCTTAAAAGTTCCATTTTTTAATGGAATGTTCATAGAAGACCAATCCATTTGAATCTCTCCACCAAGATCCTTGTAAAATCTTCTTCTTAATAGCATCCCATATCTTGCTAGAATGCCAGCTACCAGGATGGTCATCATGATTTTCTTTTTAGGGCAAGCCACCAACCTTACTTGAGCATCTTTTAATTGTCCAACTAACGACACCGACTTGGACTCCAATGAGTAACATTTGTCCCTTGTCTTGGTGCACGAAAGTCATAGAGCATTCATCACTTCTAGAGGCATGACATTGTCTGAAGCTTCGGAATCGATGATACAATTTCTCAATTTGTAACCCCCTATATACAGAGAAATATAAAAGGGCTTAGGCTTGTCTTCTATTGGAACATGTGATTCTAGCAATGTGGGCTGCTTGACAAGTCCTTTCTTCACAAATTTGAGAAGTCGATCCAGTTGCTCTAGGTGATCTTGGAGATACTCTAACTAAGAAATGTGCACTGTGTTCTTCATCAAAGAATCTAAAATATGAAAATTTGCTAAGGACGAGTCTTCAGCAACTACTTTCACATTCTCTTGAGAAGACTTAACATTCAAATTAGAAACTACTTCTTTTCCTTTTTCTTTGTCTTTGGTACTTTCAGTCTCTCTTCTTAGACTTCTTCTCTTTGTGCCCTCAGATGTTGAGCTCTGGTGAAGACAAGAGTCATATGATTCTTAGGATTTACAACAAGAGAGTACTGGCAAATATCTTCTTCTTGATCTTCAAAATTGGGTTCACTTTCAAAGTAGCCCATTGCGGAGTCGCCATCAAAGTTGTCCGATTGAGGTAAGACAACATTCGAACTTGGAGTTGGTACAAAACTTGGTGCAAGTGCAGCTTCGACATATCTCATTATCTCGTTCATTCTAACATTTTTGAGGCAAGTGGCTCCGATATGTTGAGTGGAATCATGAAAAGAGCAAAACACAACATTTTGTGTATTGTCAGCCGCTTGCCTTGGTGGAGGTGGCTCTCACAGCCTATAATTGTTGTAAGGCTGAAAGTTATTTCTCCTCGGCTAGTACAACTATTGAGGCTGATAAGGCTATAGTGGTGCTTGATACAATTGTGGTGCAGGAAAGGCAGGTGGTGGTGTAACTTGAGCAAGAGGTGTAGGTTGGAGTGGCAACTACCTCTTGAGAATAGTTACTTCATTAGCAACCCTTTGAAGTAGCGGATCAAAACAAATTTTAACCAAAGGCCTAATAGCATCTCCTTTGATCTTTTCTGAAGTGATCATGTTGTCTTCAATTTCTATGGCACCTTGTTGTGCGTCTTCCAATTCTGTCTCATTAGCCGATCTCAGGATAAAGGCTATCTTTGATGGAAGTGCGTTGACAAAATTGCTCAATAGGATCTCAGGCGATGGATTGAGTGTGTATGAGAGATGAGTGACCAGGCAATTAAACCTCGCCACGAACTCCCTCATTGGTTCATTGTCCGATTGCGATTGCGGTTGTTGTGGTCATTGTTATTATCACCCATTGCTTCAGATTCTTCTTCCTTAAACACAAGTACGATGTTCAACTCGGGAACTGTGTGGAATTCAGGAACTATGTTGGATGACTCTCCAACTTGTCTAGGGTATTTTTGCGGAAGGAAAGGATCAACTTATTCTTGGAAGAGTGGATTTGTTATTGTTATCCTCCTTGTGTAGACTATGTACGTTAGGATTGTCTAGTCCCATGTGGGTGGTGGCAAGATAGGTCTTCCAGCTGCAATATCGACTTTCTCTTCCTCTTTATCTAGAATAAAAACAACATTTCTCCATTGAGGAGGGGTCTCCTTCTTCTCAAAGATGATACTCCTTAGGCTGCTGATGATGTCTACTTGCTCTCCTTCAATTATCTAGAAATTTGGCTGGATAACTAGAGGTGTAAGATCAAGTTGCTCAACTGGAGGAGTAGGATGCTAGATAGTCATATCCGTGACATAAAGCCTAAGCTTTCTTTGTTGTTTAATGCCTCGTGCCCCACAGTGGGTGCCAGAAAATTGTTGGCATTTAAATTTGCACCTCTAGAATGTGTATTTGAAATGGACAACTACGCATAGATAAACTGCTCTTGAAATTCGGAGGGGAAGCTCCCTCTTGCTGATGGTGTTGAAAGAAAGTAAACTAAGAACTAAGTTCCCTATCTTTTTGATCAGCTTAGAGCACAAGGTTTATTAAACACAAATGTCACAGCTGAGATTTTTTGATTTAAGAACTTCAACTATGACTAAATTAAACTAAAGACATTTCTAACTTCTCGAGTAATAAGAAGAGCAAGAGAAACTAGAAATGAACAAGGTGGATTCTCTGACAAAATAATTCAATAAACTTTTTCTCAACAAACATCTACACACTTCAATGTAAGTTGAAATCAAGATCATAAAAGTAGAACAATAATAACAGAAATCTGAGATGTTATATCAAGGCAAAGGAGGCTCATGATTTTATTACTCAAACTTCTGGAACAAAACTTACTTCTAACATGCCTAGAACAAGAAATTGCAGCTAAAGAGGCTTGCAATCTTGTTCTTACACAATACGAACAACAATTACGATAACTTCTTGTTGGCTAAAAGAGACTCAACAATTGGCTATCATAAAACAATTGAACAATACTTGAGTAACAAATAGAAGGAACAATAGGCTCAACATTTTGTTATCACTAGCATGGTTAAAACAAAGTGAACTGAAACTGAATAACAACTTGCTACAATACAAGCTCACAATTTTCTATCACAATAATCATTAAAAAAAACTAATGAGCAAAGGATCTTATTTCTATGCAAATAAAAAGTAGCTGCTGCAACTTGATGAAGTTCTTGAAAATTTCTTTAGAAGAATGAAGTGATAAGACCCAAATGGTTGAAATTTTGAAAACCTTGGCATTCTCCTTCAAAAGTTTGATCTTCTGGATGAAAAAGCATGAAAAAGCAAGAGTTTATGTTGCTGATCTGAAAAATTTGATGAATAACCAGCAATCTGAGCTCTTGAATCTTGAAAAATTTCTTCAAAATTGCTGCTCCAATTTTCTCCTTTGAATGCTACCTGCAAAAATAATAAAAATTACATTGAAGAGAGGTGTTAAATAGACTTAGGGTTTGAATTAGGTTTGCTTTCTTTTTCTTTTATTTTCAAAACTGTAAAAATCTCTTGATCATTGAACTTGGATGCCTTCTTCCTCTTTGCAATTTAAATTTTTTGAAAATCTTGGAAATTTTACTAAGGCATGAGAAGTTGGGCGCCTTTCTTGGCTAGGGGCGCCCACTTCAAGTAGTGTTAGTCATTTTTTTTTATATCTTCAACTTTGTACAACTTTGACCCCCTACTTTGACCTTGATTTTCAGCTTGTGGATTGATCTGAGGAGTGAGCTGAAATATTCATCATGGAGCCTGACTAATTCTGAGAAGATTGTTCTGGAGATGTCTCCGGCTAAAATATTCATCTTGACCTTCGAATTCATGAGATCCTTTCTCCTCCAGGGCTTCCCATTTTGTCCAGAGGTAGCCATTTTTATGATCTTCAATTTCTTCATTAACTCCTCTTCCACAGATGATCTTGTCAAATCTAGTGATCTGGGCATCAAATTGACTGATGGTTATGCTCGTTGTGAAGCTGAGGAGATATTAAGAGGGGTCTTCTGGGAGAGACATCATCAAACAGTGAGTTTTGAGCCTTCAAAAGCTAGGGCGCCCCTCTTGGTTGGGGGCACCTAAGTTTACTACACTTAGTAATTTTTTATAAATTTTCACCTTGCTTCAGAATTGTGAAACTTCACTCTTGTTTCACCCTATGTTCAGCCTCTCGTATCTGGCGACTTCAACCTCCAATTGATGTGCTGGATATCTTGTTGGAGAGCCTGATAAATTGTGAAGAAATCATGTTAGAGCCACATATGCAAATTCATCTATTTTTCCCCTTGAAATCTTCGGTGCCTCTTCTCTCCTAGGGCGCCCAAACTTTCTAGACTTAGCCATTTTTATCTTTCATGTTCAAGTTTGAAACCTTCATTTTGTATGTTCCTATTTGATCTGAATCTACTAGAGATTGGGCAGTTGGATGCTTTGACAGAGACAAGTGTTGCAAAGTTGGCTAAATACTGAAGAGATTGAGCATATTCTCAAACCCTAACTATTGAGTTAGGTGCTTCAAAAAGCTAGGTGCCCTTCATCACCAGGGGCACCCAAAGTTCTCACACTTAGTAAGATAATTTTCATGTTCTTCATTCTGACTTCTTTGTGAAACCTCTGTGTTCAGCCTCAAATCCCGGATGATTGGATAATCTGATGACTGCACCATTGGATTTGTTGCGGAGCTGGTAGAGAATTGAGAAACTTTGGTTGGAGGTGAAAACCCTAATTTCAACTTTTAGTGCCCTAAAAAGATAGGCGGCTATTCTCTCCTTGGGTGCCCATGTCAACCAGTGTTAGAATTTTTTTAGAATTTTAACCTTCTCCTTTGTTCTTTGTGCTTGCTCACCAAATCACCTTCTGTTGAATGCCTGAATGTTGAATTTGATGTCTGGTAGCTGACTGAGCTCCATTGATGACCTCAAAGCTCTTGATATGCTTCTAAAAAAAGCAAAATAGACCCATTAGGGAAAAACTGATCATTTTGAGATTCTAACCATACTAGCCTGCTATGGATGTATTTTTAGCCAATCAAAATCAGTTTGAACCCTAACAGACCAACTTTCTATTTTTATAAAATTTCTATTTTTAGAAAGTTTTTCTAGTATCCGTTTCAAAAGAAACCCAGAAAAACCCATAAAGAGTTACTATTTTTAGAGAATTTCTAAAAATAACAGTTTTTCTAAAAAGTAGGGATGAAAAACTGAGATATGGGTTTTGTAAGTTAAGCTGCTCTGAGCAGACCCAGATCATCAGAGTTTGAAAATTTTGCATTTTAACCCTTCATGCAAGACATGCACACCCAAATTTTGACCTTTTTGACTGATTTAACAAGACTTTTACTCATTTCTTCAAAATGTCTAAGTGTAACAAAAAATTTAATTTTGGGGTACAACATAATTCTCCTTGGATAACAGTTCATAGGAAAAATAAGCATTCTTCTAAGAAAGTTACAATTTCATTTAACTCACCTTATGAGGCTTTGAATGGTTCAAGTGCTATTTCTTGAACAATTTTTGGTTGTTTGTTGTTTATTTTGTGCTGTGTTAGTTGTTGTTTCTCTCTGTTAGGTTGTGTTGGTCCAATCTTTTTTGCTGAGTTGTGTGGCTCTTTTTTTTCCATCTTGTAAGAGTCAAGGCCCTCCCCTGCTCATCTAATCAAAAAAATTAAGAACCATACGAAAATGACATAAATCAAGACACAGAAAAGAGGTTTAGACTAGGAGGGGTGATCCCACAAAGTTGGTTTACAATTTCTTGGAGATTCTAACTTTTGCTAAAATCATATATCTTTAGAAAATATAATGATTTAAGCATTAAAAAGTTCCATTTAAAGCATTCCAATTAAAGAGAAGTTTGATGAAGCTAAATTACATAGAACCCCTTGGATAAAACCCACTTAATTTTAAATAACACCTATAATAGAGGTTTCTTACATCTATCAAAATGCTGATAAAAATACTTTTGATTTTGTCCTTTGGGGATCAAATGAATTCATTTTAAAATTTATTTTTGTAGAATTAATGTAGTCCTTGTTGAAAGCTTCCCAAAATTGTTTTAAATAAATATAATTTTATTATTATATTTATTTTTTATTTCTTGTGAATGTAGGTTTTTCACTAAAAATCAAGCTCTTTGTTCTGACATGTGGAAAAATAGAAGATTATCAATTTTTTTTTTGAAAAATATGAGTGCACTAGATATTAAAGTCCATCCAACAAAAAAAAAGAATTTCGATATATGCAATAAAAGTTATGGGTTATATAGTCCGCCTATGTATGAATTGTAATTGGTTTGACTTCGAAACTTGATCAAGGAAAAAATATTCAATAAAACACTATGAAACCAATTGGAAGCACTAGATATTGTAGTTATAAATCTAAATTCGAAAAAAATAGAATTTTATCCTTCATGGAAAAAAAGTTGTGTTATATGGTGAGCATCACTCCTTAAAAATGGTGTTTACTAAAAAAACTAATTTTTGAAGGAGATGGAAAAGTAAGTGCAATTTGATTCCAAAATTTTTGAAAAAAATATATTTAGAATCTACAAATAAAATGTCACAAATGAATAGTTTGCATCATCTTCAAATTCCTCATGGTTTAGCCGCTATAGGTGCTTGAAAGTAAATATTTAGTTAAAAAAGATTAGTTTAGTGTCCAGTTTGGCCAAAAATTGTAAACCAGTATTGTGTGATCACCCGGAGAAGATCATAGGATGCACTATCAAGAGGAAAATTTTTGACCATTTTTTAGGATAGAAAATACTTAGAAAAGCCTATGTTGTTGCTAACATTTCTTTTGTCGAACCCAGTTCAAAACAAAAAGGGAAATTGAAAAAGAGCTATTAGGAAAACACTTAACAATCATAGGAAAATAACAGATGCTCGAAAAAACCATATTTATATTACATATATACATATATATATACACATGTATATATATTTATATTAAATATATACATATATATACACGTGTATATATATTTATATTACATATGTGTGTGTGTGTGTGTGTATGTATGTATGGAGGAATTCAATACAATTTCACATTTTGTTTATAATATTCAATAGCCAATAAGTGTTATTCTAACACCTCTTATACAATTTCTCTATTTTTCTTCAATATCTAATTCAAAAAAATATACCTCAAATTTTATATCAATATGTTTCATGATATTCTTTTGCTCTCATCTGTTTCAAGCTCCCTACAACAAACTACCTAGACCTACTTATCACAACAGTGGAGCTTGCTATTTGCATGTGCTAGCAGTGGCCAGGTTGCTTTCCTTGATGTGTAGAAGTAGAATGGTAAGTGTTTCCCATGCGGGAAATTTTGAATTGACAAGCTAACTCTTACATAGACTGGTTGTCTTGTGTCAATATTTTTAATGTGGTCTTTCAATCATTTTTTGTTTGTTTCTTATTCTTATACATTTTTTCTAATAGAACTTGTTTTAAAATTTCTCTAAATAAAATCATTGTATATGAGGTATTAGAATAACACTTATTTGCTACTAAATATTATAGGTCCATGAAAATGACAAATGCTCAAAAACCCACATTAAATAGAACTTTAAAATATAGAAAATAGAAGAGGAAAACTATGATAATAAATAGCTTTCTATGGGGAACTAAAAAAAAGAATATCATTAAGAATAGTTTGTTATGGGGAAATTCAAAGAATTGAGACAAAAGGTAAATTGGAAAAGAGCTATTAGAAAAATAGTTAACAATCACAGGAATATGACAGATGTTTGAAAATCCACATTAAGTAGAAATTCAAAATATGGAGAATAGAAGAGGCAAACTATGATAATGAATAGTTTGCTATGGAGAACTGAAAAAAAGAATACCATGAAGAATAGTTTGTTATGGGGAACTTCAAACAGTTGAGAAAAAAAGAATATCACAAAACATATTCATACAAGAAATATAACATGTTCCATCCAGACAAAATAACCATAGCAAATAACATTTTGTTATAAGGAGCTTCTACAAAAATAGAGAAATTCTAAAAGAGCTATTAGAATGAAACTTAACAACTTTAATACTAACCATTTGCATATATATATATATATGAAATCACTCCTACGTTAATCTGCAATTGCTTCTATGATAATGGGTATACTTCCAAAGATGGATAAAGATAACTAAAAACAATAAATGAAGCATGAAAAAATTACTAACCCTAACCATATTTTTTGATGAAACAAAGAAGATTTAACTACAATAAATCCATCCATACAGAGCCATAATCTCTTTCAAGTCTCCAAAATGGGTACAACGATAAAGATACAAACATATAATAAGGAAAAATAAGCAGAGAGTGAAAGACATGAACAATGAATTAATCATTTACACAAAATACCCATGTAAAATGACTTATAAATTCTAGAGCACAACAACTACATACAATAAACAAAACAAAAAAATACTAACCCTAACCATATTTTTTGTTGAAAGAAAGAAGATTTAACTATAATAAATCCATCCATATAGAGCCATAATCTCTTTAAAGTCTCCAAAATGGGTATAATGACAAAGATGCAAACATATAATAAGGAACAATAAGTAGAGAGTGAAAGAAATGAACAATAAATTAATCATTTACCCAAAATACCTATGTAAAATGACTTACAAATTTTGGAGGACAACATTCTTAAAACCATCCAGTATGTTATAAAATGGAGCTGAAGGTGATGATTTTTACAATAGTTTGCTATCAAACCAGCACCACAATGGCTCTTTCGACAATGCAACTTAATCAATATACTTTCTCACACATTTCACAATGCATTAGTGTTCAAATCCTCCAACCTATTATCAAAAGGAACAATAAGTAGAGAACGAAAGACATGAACAATAAATTAATTATTTATGTAAAATGCCCATGTAAAACAACTTATAGATTCCATAGCACAACAATTTTAAAACCCTCCAATTTGCTAAAAAACAGAGCCAAAGGTGACGATTTTAACAATAGTCTGCTATCAAACCAACACCACAATGGCTCTTTTGACAATACAACTTAATCAAAGTATAATTTCCCACACTGTAACATTAAATATTGCATTTACTTCATCCACCACCATCATACAATAACCATGAGATGCATTAACCCTCATGTGAGAAAACACTTACCATTCAACTTCTGTGTATCAAGGCCACCAACTCCACCACTGCCAACACATGTAATTACGAAGTTCAATGTCACCATAAAAAAACTTGGTCAAGTTGTCATCAGTCGAGACATCTTCGGTGCTGAAAAATCCAATTCATAGCTGGGCTGACAAAAATCTTGGCGGAAACTTCAAACAAAATAGCCTATCAGCTAAAAATACACATTTTATTAGTTTACATCATTTCAAAATTCAAAACATATATGCCACTTTTTAGTGATTCATGTTTAAAATTTGGATCAATGTGGGTTGTTTCCTTTATAAGAGTGTGAAACAACTTTGTACTTTTACCCAAAAAATATAAGATCATAATCAACATCCTTAAATTGAGAGTAACCTTTCACAACCAATCATGCTTTATAATTCTCAATACCTATATCTAAAACATTTTTTTCTTGAACATCCATTTGCAACCAACAAGTTTTCATCCTTTAGACAATGGTACTAGATCCTATGTACCATTGTTTTATAATGCTTTCATTTCTTCATCCATGGCTATTTTCTATGACTTTCATTCATTCATACCTAATGCCTCTTTTATAGATCTCAATTCAATGAAAAAATATATATCCCCAAACATTAGGAGAATACCCATACCTTTTACGTGGTTTCCTATGCATTGTAAACCTTTGAACACACTAAGGTGGAGGTTATTCTTTTTCTAAAGATTTATATTTTGATAGACTCTCCTCATGTTCTTTCTATCTTGGGGCTTCAATTCAACTCTCATAGTCATATAAGGAAGTTGAATCTCATTATTTTTTTCACTTTTTTCTAGCTGCAACATAATAGAAGAAGGCTTAGTTTCTCTTAATATGGGGCTTCTATTATATATTACCCTTTGTGCAATAAGATCCCAAAGTTGTGTCATTTCATACCATAATTGTAATGAATGAAGAAATATGTCATAGCATTGTTATCCAACTTTAGTACATGTCGATATGTCTCACAACCAAAAAATCATAGATGTACCAATGAAGACTCGTGACCCAACCACACCTCCATAGGTATTTTATCAAGAAGAGTTCATGTAAGAGGGGTATTAATAAGGTAGCAAAAAATGATTACAATTTTATCCCATTTTTTTTTTCTATTACAAAACCACTAAGAATACTCCTAGTTTGCTCCATTGGTTCATTCTTTCTAAAACTACATTCTACTATGAAAAATATAAAATTATATTCTATCTCTAAGTATCAAAATTTTACAAAATCTATCAAAACTATTAGAAAATATCACTACCATTATTTATCATCAAATATTTAATTTTACTTCTAATTTCTTTCTCAACCATTGTTTTAAATTCTATAAATTAACTAAAAAACTAGACTTGATCCTTAAAAAATAAACTCATGTCCTTTTACTATAATAATCAGTGAATAAAACATAATATGTGGATTCTACAATCAAAGGAAAGTCAATAAAACTAAACACATCAAAATGAATAAGATCCAAAACACCCCTAGAATTTTGAAAATTTGAGTAAAATTGAATGTAGTTTTATTTTCCATAATGCATTGTTCACAAAAATCAAAATAAAGATTACAATTAGTTCACTCTTCAACAAGGTTTTTATTTTTCAAGGTCATTAGACACTTGTTTCTAATGTCACATAATATCATGTGCCATAATATATTCTTCTCTATATATAGTTTGATTTATAAGAAAAAGCACCTTTAAGTACCCAAAAGCCACAACCATTCATTGAAGAGGAAACCAACCTTTTTTCCAATGAAGTAGTCACATACTTGTTTTTCATAAAAGTGTCATTATATTCAATATTGCATGCATCGAGATTATAAAATATTCTATGTTTAACACCTTTAAAAATTCCCATAGCACCTCTAACCATCTTCCAATTTGCATAAAAGAATACTACTTGCACACTTGCATCTATTAGTTTTCTCATAGATAATAAAAGTTATGCTAACCTAGGGACATGCAAAACATGGTTAATCATTTATATTCTATCAAGAAAAAACTTAGTTTTAACACTATTGCAACCAATAATATTTAAAAAAGAACCGTCACCCAAATACATTGTGTCTCCATTAAATTATTTATATTTAGAAAATGAACCTCTATTAGAGATCATGTGAAAAGCTACATTCGAATCAATTAGCTATGTATCATTACCTATATGTGTATCCAAGGTTGCAATGAACACATTACAAAAATAAACATTTAAAAATAATATATACATAAAATAATTGTAAAGTAAAATAGAAGAAATCTTAAATAAAATAAATTTCAAGTAAATAAAAATATTTTTTCAAATAAAGCAAAGAATGTAAATAAAATAAAGCATTTATTGGTTGTTCATGGAATACTGTGTTGATTAAAGTACGGAATTGTTTTTGTTGTCACCAAGGTTCAAACTTCTATTGGGCTATTTGAATCTTCATGTTGAAATTTGTTGACATTTAATTTATTGACCTTGTGTTATGAACCTTACTAGATGGATGTGTTTGTAGACTTTTTGCCCTACATTTTGTTGATTTCATGTTCTAAGCCCTTAATTTGCCAATGGACTTACATGCATTGTGCCCCTGCTAGACTAATGTGCTTGGAAATTTAAACTATTTGCATTGCATAAAATATCTTAAATTTTTTTATACTAATCTTATTCCAATGTCAATAAATTTGAGGAATGCAATATTCTATTTAAGAATTTCCTTCTTTAATCTATTTGACTATGGGGACTTAAAATTTTTGCATGATTTCTATCTTCACAATTTCTTGAATTTGAAACTATTTATTCCATTTTATTGATATGACATTATTAACTAATGGGCATTGAGAAAAATGTTTAAACCTTAAAACATGGCCTTTATTATGATTTGTCACCGCACATGTTGTACGAGCTCTTTTTTGTGACAAATTTTGAATTATATACATCCCTCACATGTTTGATAGTCAGTTTTAAGGGAATTAATGACATTTGTCATATTTATATTAAATTTGAAATCTTCCTGTATGAATTGTCTTTTGGAGCACGGGTCATTTGCTTTTCCCAAGAGAATATTTGTGACGCGTCTTGACCTCATGTATCTCCTCTGTGAATTCTATCCTTTTGAATGGACATTCTCTTGGAATGAACATGTAATTTGATTTGGCCATTTATGGTATATGCTTTGCTGGCCTTTTGAGGATTAGCGATGGTCCAGATTTTTGGGCTTAATTTGGCAATGTTGCCAGTGAAGAATCTTGGTCTTCTCTATGTTGAATTTACTTTGTTTATTGGCTCTAATTGATAGGAGCTATTTCAAGAAATAGCAGATTTGGTTTCTCTTTGGAAGACTCTACTAGTCTCTCTCATTCCCAAGGTACAACACCTGGCTTTCTTGCTTCCTTTGATGGTACATAATTTATTTTGATCATTAATTGCCATGCATCCAAGTTTTTTAAAAGCCTTTTCTCTATTTTTTTGGAAATGTCTCTTCTTCATCTGCTAAACTCTAGAAGCTTCTTGCAAGCTTGTTTTGAGAATGGACAATCTGTTCAAGTATTCATCCCTCCTCGAATCCATGAAATTAGGATGGATTTTCCATTTTTTGAAGAGAAGCTCAGGAGGGCATTTTCATTTGAATGTAAACAAGTTTATGATGCAATTCAAATTGTATTGGGCTTTGATTTGTTCGACATGCATACTTCAGTGTTGCCATATGAAATGGCTTCCCGTTTTATCTCTAATTTGACAGATATTTTGAGTGACATGGAAATGGTTAATTATTTGCTAGGGACTTATCTTCTTCCACATGTCTGCCTGCTTTCTACATTACAACCAATACTTGAAAGGTATGACATTTTACAAGACTCTTGTTTGGTTGGCAGTATTATTAGTTGACAGCATCTCCTTACTGATTACTGTCTCTCTAAGCTTCTCTCTGCTAAGGCTTATGCTCTCCTTAATGAAAAAAATAGTGAATTCAAAATTTATCTTAAAATGTTTTCTCAACCATATGGTAACTCTGTTATTGATCCTATTTATATAAGGTGCAAGGAAATTCGCCTTCTTATTCAGCATGCAATCATCAAGCCTCGCAAAGAACCACGTTTTCCTCCACCATATGATATTGCTTCTTCAGAGGGAAGCACATCTTGAAGATTTTTCAAGTTCCATTTTTGAAAATTTTCTCACTAATTTTGTCCTATCTTGTTGGGAGAAAGTACATTTCCTTGGCATTTTTACAGGGTTTTCTGTTCTTCACGTTGGAGGCTTTACTTCTTCAGGACCCTTCATCTTCCACTTTGAATTCGAAACTGGCAGCTGCTTCTCTCTTCATAAAATCTCCTGGTCTTTAAGTCGGCTTCTTTGTCTTAGCTTGTTCTTTTCATTATATCTTTGTTTCGCTCTCCAGGGTTTTGTAATGGCCTCCTGATCTTGCATCTTTGGGACTTTATCATTATAGTCTAAATGACCTAGTGGCCCATTTTTGTAATCTCCTGAATTACAATTTTGTTCTTTAACAACTCTCTTCGATATATAATACTTCTCTATTTTAATATAATACTTTTTGTGGCTCTGCCACCTTTATCTAAAAAATTAAAAATAAATTTAAGATGAACAATATGAAATAATTATTTCCTTTCTACCAACACAAGTTCCATTGCTACATCACATGGTTTAAATAAAAAGGGAAATATACATGTTACACATTGAAAATACACAACACCGTATATAACCCTTTAGAACTTTATCATAAATATTTCACACTGAGAATAAGACATTAAATTAGTTCTATAACATATTAATCTAATGTACATCTTATTTACTAAATAAAAACGAATTTTCCTTTTTCAATCTTCTCTTAATATAGAGATAAGACTAGACTCTTGAGAATCCTTCACATCAAGAAAGTCAAGAAATGATGACCGACAAAGTTGACAAGCCCAAATCAAGAAACAATGAATCCACCTACTCCTGATTTTTTTTGTTGTGTTTATCTTCTTATTTAATTTATAAATAAAGCTGCTGATGCAGTGTGTGACATATGTGTGAGCTATTATCTAACCACTTATGTTAAGGAAGCATGTATTAAACTGACTTTAACTTCGATTCGAAACTTATGTTGTGATCACTATTAAATTTGAGTCCCACTGTCATCTCTGCTAATGTTGCGTGTACAAATGCATAAACACTTTATCTATTGAATTCACATCAAACGGAAATGTCTTAACAAGGTCTGTATATATATATATATATATTTTGTTAAAGATGAAATGACCATTCTCGAGTTTTTAAACAAACAGCATTGGCCATCTGTTTAGATAAGACCTAAAAGGAATGGCTTTGTCGATGGCTTGACATTAGTGCAAACTACAGTGTTGGTAGTGGAGAATAATTCGTACCGTGCTCATTTTCCCGTCCTTTTTATAATAAAAAATGAATCAGAGATGCCTTCCTTCTGTAAGTTGTAAGGATAATTTTTTTTTTTAAAAAACTGTAAGTTTAAATACTCTGTACTGTACATTGTTAGGAATATTTTTTTAAGAGCAACCATTTCCTACTCTTTGGTGAATCCTAACTAATAACGTGACATTGGAAATTTGTTTAGAAAGAATGATTTATTTACGGCTCAGCCAAAATAATTTCGCATTTATTCCTAGCATAGACTTATTAATGGATAATTGCAAGCCTCACATTTGTCAACTTGTTTATCCATTGTAAACATAATATCAATGAATATTACTAAAATGGAAAACCTATGGTAAATTTTATTACGTAATTTATAGATTACAAGTAGAATGTATGTGGAGTTGAATGTAATGGATTGAATTTTATAAATAGTAATTAATAAAGGGAGAGAATATTTAATTTTATGATTGAAGAGTGCATGTTTATTAATGAATGGAAATAGTGAGATTGATATATCATGGAATTTAGGAATGTTTCAAGTAGACATATATATGGATGACAATCATAATATTCTTTTTTGTTAGGTTGTCTTTTTGATTCTATATCTAGTATGCAATTATGAAATCACTTTGTATTTATAAAGTTGACTTAGGATGTGCTCTAAGTTTTAATGTGTGTTCTCTAAAAACTGAATTGCTAAAATGTGAATTGAAAAATTGTTGTGTAAACACACTTTGTAGTCACATATCTTGATTCATTGAATACATAAATAAAATCCTCTATTCCCCCAAATTTGATATGCTCTACATATGATGAGCATCACCATCTCCTCCTTCATCTTCCTCACTCATTACTTTGTATGTAATCAATTTCATCATCTCACTAGGAATTCCTATTTTGGTATCCATCTTATCTTCCTTGACTACATAAATCTAAAATAAATATATAGGTAATTCATAATCAGTGTGGAAAAAAGAAAGTTCTTTGCATGAATTCTTCAAACTTCCCACGTCATCTTCCATAAAATGTAACAGTAATTTCGAGTTGCCTTCCGAAAACATCGGAAAAGAAATATCTAAGTTAATGTCAAAATTAGTGTGTATAGCGTTTGACGCGGGCACGTGAACAATGAATGGTAGGAAACCCAGCTGTGATAGTGACAAGAAAAACAAAATTAGAATTTAAATTAGAATATTTTTGTTTTTACTCACCTAAAAAGTCAGAGCTTAGTGTGTACTCTTTAAACCAAGCCCAATAGCAAAAACATCAACTTCAAATAGTAGTCATTTATTGCAAGATTGGCTTCAGATTAGTGTAGACACCTTGAAAAACTCACGTGGATCTAGGATATCTCATTGGTAGTGTAATGCTAAATTCCATGACTCATTCCAGCTCTTTACTACCTGTGTGCCATAGGAAAAGAAGGATTTTGTCATATGTTGTAGTTACAATATAACGACATGTTGAGTTAACCATGCAACAAGAACAAGTAAAAAATAAAAATAGAACAACAATAACTATTGTATAAATAAAGACAAGAAATTGACACAATTATTTAAATACTAAAATTTATTAAAAAAATACGACACACTAGATAAAAGAATCTATATTGAGATGGTATATTTTTTTTCCATTTTAATTAAAATAAGAAAGTTGATGTCAAATGGAAAGAATTATGTTTTAATACACACACTTTTTAATATTTATTTAAAAATACATTTATCAAAATTGGAAAGAAATACATCCAAGCACTAAAATTTCAAGTTATAAATAGACACAAAAAAATTGAAGGAACAAACTAAATTTTACGATTTAAAGATTAATTTCTCATGTAACTTCAATTTTTAGAATTTTATCAATAACTAAATTATAGTGTCAATTCATAAAAAGTTATATTCAAATAATTTTTTATTTTCAAAAAAATACAAACATAAAATATACTTAAAAATACACATTTTATTAGTTTACATCATTTTGAAATTTGAAACATATATGCTACTTTTTAGTGATTCATGTTTAAAATTTGGATAACTGTGGGTTGTTTCTTTTATAAGAGTGAAACAACTTTGTACTTTTACCCAAAAAATATAGCATCATAATCAACATCCTCAAATAGAGAGTAACCTTCACAACCAATCATGCTTTATAATTCTCAATACCTATATCTAAAACAATTTTTTCTTGAACATTCATTTGCAACCAACAAGTTTTCATCCTTTAGAAAATGATACTAGATCCTATGTACCATTCTTTTATAATGCTTTCATTTCTTCATCCATGGCTATTTTCTGTGACTTTCGATCGCTCATACCTAATGCTTCTTTTATAGATCTCAATTCATCCATATCAATATTCAAAGAAAAAATATATATCCCCAATCATTAGGAGAATACCCATACCTTTTAGGTGGTTTCCTATGCATTGTAAACCTTTGAACACACTAAGTTGGAGGTTATTATTTTTCTAAAGATTTAGATTTTGATGGACTCTCCTCATGTTCTTTACTATCTTGGGGCCTCAATTCAACTTTCTTAGGTTTATAAGGAAGTTGAATCTCATTATTTTTTTCACTTTTTTTCTAGCTACAACATAATAGAAGAAGGCTTAGTTTCTCTAAATATGGCGCTTCTATTATATATTACCTTATGTGCAATAAGATCCCAAAGTTGTATCATTTCATACCATAATTGTAACGAATGAAGAAATATGGCATAGCATTGTTATCTGACTTTGGTACATGTGCATATGTCTTAGAAACAAACAATCATAAAATGTACCAATGAAGACTTGTGACCCAACCACACCTACATAGGTATTTTATCAAGAAGAGTTCATGTAAGAGGCGTATTAATTAGGTAGCAAGAAATGATTACAATTTTATCCCATTTTTTTTTCTATTACAAAACCACTAAGAATACTCCTAGTCTACTCCATTGGTTCATTCTTTCTCCAACTACATTCTACTATGAAAAATACAAAATTATCTTCTATCTTTAAGTATCAAAATTTTACAAAATCTATCAAAACTATTAGAAAATATCACTACCATTATTTATCCTCAAATATTTAATTTTACTTCTAATTTTGAACTCAACCATTACTTTAAATTCTATAAATTAACTAAAAATATATATGTGATCCTTAAAAAAAAAACTCATGTCCTTTTACTAAAATCATCAAAGAATAAAACATAATATGTGCATTCTACAATCAAAGGAAAATCAATAGAACTAAACCCATTAAAATAAATAAGATCCAAAACACCCCTAGACTTTTGAAAAATTGAATAAAATTGAATGTAGTTTTATTTTCCATAATGCATTGTTCAAAAAAATCAAAATAAAGATTACAATTAGTTCACCCTTCAACAAGGTTTTTATTTTTCAAGGTTGTTACACCCTTGTTTCTAATGTGACATAATATCAAGTGTCATAATATATTCTTCTCTATATATAGTTTGATTTAGAAGAAAGAGCACCTTTAAGTACCCAAAAGCCACAAACATTCATTGAAGAGGAAATAAATCTTTTTTCTAATGAAGTAGCCGAATACTTGTTTTTAACAAAATTATCATTAGATTAAATATTGCATGCATCAAGATTATAAAATATTCTATGTTTGACACCTTTAAAAATTACCATAGCACCTCTAACCATCTTCCAATTTGCATAAAAAAATACTACTTGCACACAAGTTGCATCTATTAGTTTTCTCATAGATAATAAAATTCATGCTAAACCTAGGAAGATGCAAAACATGGTTAATAATTTATATTCGATATCATGAAAAAACACACTTTTAAAATTATTGCAACCAATAATATTTAAAAAAGAACCGTCACCCAAATACATTGTGTCTCCATTAAATTATTTATATTTAGAAAATCAACATCTATTAGAGATTATGTGAAAAGTTGCACTCAACTCAATTAGCTATGGGTTATCCTAAGCCCTTCCTCCTATTTGAGGTTAGCCCCCATGAAGAGCCACTCTTCCTGAAGACCCCAAAACATAATCAAAAGCAAGAGTTGTACCAAAAAAAAGCATTAAATATCAACTAATGACATGTGAGGCATTACCCATCTTGCTAAAACAAATAATCAGAGTCTCCACAAAATATCGACAACCCTTTCACAATAGTGATACCAAATAATTTGCTACATCAAGAGCAAATAAAACTTAGCCCCTAAGGTTCACAACATCCATAAATGGGTTCATAAAATCAACTGGTTTCCCACATCGAAAAGTCATAACAATAACACAATGGTAAAAAGATAACCCAAACAAATTCACATGATTTCAATACTCAAATCAACATAATAATTTTCCACTATGATAAGCAATTTATTTTATTCCATTACTAAATCTCTATTTCCATAATAAAATTTTGAAATAAAAAGATAATCAATTTTGCCTATTTCCAATAACCATAATAGCCATAGATCCAAATTTCACAAATTAAGACAATATATCTATATTTATTTATATATTATATATATAATATTCAACTTTCTAATTATTCTCAAATTTTAAAAAAACATTTTGGACTATGAATTAAATCATGCCTATGCCAATATATACATTTTAATATATATATATATATATATATATATATATATATATATATATATATATATATATATATATATATATATATATATATATATATATATATATATATATATATATATATATATATATAACTCCAACACAAGTGCCACTAGTCCATAGGACTGCACACAATCCTTGTGATTGTTGTGTGCAACAATCTATAGACTGTTGTGGGCAGCCCACAGCTGTGAAGGGGAGAGGGGAAGGGTATGGCCAGTGCCATCCTTCCCTTCGACCCTAAACATATATGTATTTTATTTTATTTT
The DNA here is from genome assembly GCA_007258455.2 of Sequoia sempervirens. Classification (NCBI taxonomy): domain Eukaryota; kingdom Viridiplantae; phylum Streptophyta; class Pinopsida; order Cupressales; family Cupressaceae; genus Sequoia; species Sequoia sempervirens. The sequence continues at coordinate 105,951,009 of VDFB02252616.1, read as the reverse complement.
TAAATATGAATACTCTGCATAAGGTACCCCCAAGGATGAAATTTTGAAATAAATAACATACCAGGTACAAATATATATACTTTGTATATATATATACATACATGTCAAATACAATATAATCTATTATGCAGTATATTCACTGAACAATATATAAGATTATATATATATATGTATGTATGTATGTATGTATGCATATAAATCTTTTCACAAGTGTATATATATATATCAAAAAATCTTTTTTTATTTCACATGGAAATAATTTTCCAAAAAAAAAAAGTATAAACACACTCGTCATTTTAAGAGACCCAATTAAATTTCTTCAATTTGTTGCTACCCAAAAGATTTCTAAAACCCCATAAGCATTCTTTTCTTTTTCAGAATAATATTATATATTTATTGCTATTTTTTTTTAAATAGGTTCAAAGAAATCAAAAGAAGAGAGTGGAACATGGAGTTCTACGTTTGTTGAAGAACTGATGAAGCGTTCCTTGATTCCAACAGCCTTTTCGAAGAGCTCCCATTTCTTCCTTCAAAACTTCTCCACCAAATTTCTTTGATAAATTCTCTAATCTAAAATTTTAATCCAGAAACAGCCTCTCTTCCAGAACAATGAAAATAAATAAATTCTACAGAGAAAATCAGAGAGGATCCAATTTCCAGAACTCATATATTTTGAAGCTTCTCTCAATGGTGTATCAAAATCTCTCAATTTTGCTATTAAATAAAATGATATCTTCCTCTTTTTCAAAAACTCCATAAATCAAAATTAAAAGAAGCTTTCTATTTCATTACCAGCTTTTTAGGCAAAAACTCAACAGTCATTGGTCATTTTCGTCTTTTCTTTCTTTTCTTGATTTTTTCTATTTAACAACACTTTTTGTTTTAATTTTTATTTTTACAAATTATACTTGCAATTCACACAATTTTATTTATTTATTTATTTATTTTTTCATTAATTATCCTCAACATGCTATTTTAATTAATTTATCTAAACACCAATTTTAAATGATTTAATTTACACCTTTCCATTTATTTATCTTTAATAAATTACATGGTTTTTAATTTAAAACTTTTATATTTTAATGTAAACTATTCCAATGCTATTATTAACATTTATTAACATCATTTAATTATTTAAATTACATCATACCACACACCAACGTAAAATAAATATCAAAAGCACACTCACACAAAACAACTACTATAAAATGCAAAAATGAAAAAGGTAAAAAACACACAATACCACTAAACATAAGATGGGATGGCAAACTTGGGACGAGATGACTTTCTTGTCATCTCTATTTCAACTTCATGCCCGTTAGGTTAAATTGATGCTCACCCTGTCCTGCCGAAGCATATGGAATTAAGACTTTGTTCCTGCAATTTTTGCATACAAACAAGGTTGTATACAACATGTATATATATAATAAAAAATATCACATTGTGAGAAGGAATTGCAGCATAGCAGGGCACTCGCAAATGAGTGGTGCTACACTATCCCCTCACCAAAGCTATAATTACAATTACAACATCAAGTATAAAATAACATTGTTTAACTAACTGATCACATCATATCATCATAAAATAATTACTACTCCACTACATCACAATGTACTATTGAAATCAAATTAAACATCACCAAACCAAATGTAACCATAATGTCATATCATAGTATCCATGTCATCAAATGAAGTAGCATAATCATAAACTTCAGTAGTAAACTATCCAATTCACCAATCCAAACAATAAATAGTAACTATCAAAGTCTCAAAGTATCAAACAAAGCCATAGAAAAATAACAAGTCCAAATAGCAACATGAGGGGTATTACACTACTAGTCTATTTTATATTAAGAACATTTCATATATGAATGTTCATTTATATGAACCTATGAAAGATCCAACATTAAATATAATTATTATTAGAATTGAATCATGAGAAAAATAAAACATGAGTATTAAAAATTGTAATAAACATTGATCAGATTTCTCCTACTGTCTTCTCTATAAATTTTTATAGAAAAAATCGGAATGAAATATATTAAAAATACCAAAAATTAAATTCATTGCTTAAAATTTATTAATTAAACAAGAATCATTTAAAGCCAAATTACAACAGACGCACCATCACTCTAATATATGTGCTTTTCATTTGAGAAGAGATTTATCTACAGATTTTCATCTCTAACTAGTTTTACATGGAATTTGACCACCATATTCTCAAATACACCAATGTATATGTTTGCTATGCAACATGAATCAAAATTAAATAATGAAATCTAAGCTTAGTGTTAATATTTCGTTATCTTGTCTTATGCTTTATGAAAATCGGAATGTGTCCTCCCTTCACTAACAAATAACTCTAACATATATTGTAAACATTAATAAAAGAAGAATCACTGAACGTAATATCTAACCCACTACCCCACTCTTTTAGCTATTTTCTAAACAATATAGCTGCAGACAAATTTAATACGGTAATCAGTAGAAAACCTCTATCAATGTCAATACCAACCCAAAATCATGGATCAAATCAAATATCTAACCTTAAATATGCGGGCAGGAAATTGAGTGTTGTTTACTCACTCAAGAAAATGTGGATCCCTGTAGAGTTCACTTCTTAAGCGATTCATACGTTCTAGTTCTAACTCTAGTTCTAATTAGAATTGGACAACGTCGTCAATCCTATTAAACAAATTTACGGTTGGTACATGCATAAGAATTTAGAACAGAAAAACAATATATATAAACATTTGTTATTCATTGTATAATTCCTTATGCGTCAAACATTTTATATATAGATAATTTTAAGGAAAAAATAATAAATAAATCCAACTTATCTAATGATTTCAACTAGAATGATAATTAGAGGTACAAACTGTTCTCTTTTTCTGTGTCTATATACGTCTTATGTTTTATTATTTTAGATGTTTGTATGTAGTTGAAATCACTCTGTTATGTGATGAAGCTAGCCCCCTATTTGCATCTCATTTACGAGCATATAGGCGAATTGGAAGACCCTTTACTAGAGTAGGGACAGGAAAGTAACGGATTTGATCACCTTCAGTCGGTTCCCACCTGCATGCACATCCCATCAATTATTCAAATTAGTCCAAAAGTAATAGACTACTTCTTAGAGTAATTTTACAATATCCCTACTTTTGGAAAGCATGGATACCTCACCTAAGTCTAGTGACAAAGTGATGCAAGAAGAGAGCAATTTCAAATCTGGCCAAATGGTATCCTGGACAAAGCCTGGCACCTCTCCCAAATGGCATATAACATGGATTGTCAGACAATTCCTGCAAATTAAAGGAACAAGTTCAATCAACTTAGCATTATATAGTGCATAATACCATCCATAATTTTTTAAAATTCACAGTTAAATGAGATTGGTATCTTGACATACTAGAGCAGACTCATTTTTCCAGCGCCATGGATTGAATGTGAATGGTTTAGGATAGTATTTTTCATCCAAATGAGTCCCATTAAGGATCACATACACTGTCCATCCTTTGGGAATGATGAAATCTGCACTTGCAGTTAAGTAGTTTACAATAGACTAACTTTAAATTATTCAATTTCTTCACCTTAAGCAATATTAAATTTAAACTAAGATTTTGCTAAATGGTACCTTTAAACTTAACATCACGTTTTGCTTCTCTGAAAACCCCTGGGGCAACATTGCCCAATCGAAGAGTTTCTTTTATCACCTGCCATGCCAGCCAAATAGAACAAATGGATGCCCATTGCTCTTCTAAGCATTCCAATATTGTGTAGAATACAAGAACATGACAAAGCAGATTAAATTATATACTCACACAATGAGTGAATTTCATTGTTTGGTAGTTTTCCCATATCAGCTTTTTATTTCCATTATCCTTCAACAGAGAGTCATGCTCAGCCTGCATAATCCAAAATAAAAAACACAACTCAACTCTGTTTAAGCTCTTCCATTGCATAAACCCTACTGAATACACTAGTCATTCTTATGCTTAATAAGTTTTAGTATTAGGCAATGCATAATTTCATTTTGAGCTACAACTACATACTCACCCTCAGCTCCTCCAATGCTTCTGGACTGTCTGTAAGAAATTTTATAATAAACGCCATTGATGTGGAAGAAGTCTCATAACCAGCAAGCAGCATAAACAATAAAAAATCTGCAATAACTTCGTCGGGCAATGATTCTTCTTTAACAAGTTTGGTCAACAGATCAGTACGGATCACTTGAGGATTTTGCCTTCTCTCCTCTATACACTATGCAATCTTTCTAATGAGGGTTTCTCTTGCCTGTATTATTCATCAGTCAACATCAGTATACTATTCAAAATACATTTACACTGATCAAATATTTAATGGACTCAGACCAGCTACCTTAATCCCTCTTGCATAATCGGATCCTGGGAATTTGATGGGGATTTTAAGGAGAGCTCCCACGAATTCCTCAAACGCTATGTAGATTTCTTTCATCTCTTCATAAGGAGGTAAGTCCAACAATTTTTTTCCCATTATATTCAGAAGAACCTGTACAAATTCTAAAAATTAGAATAAAATATTATACTTAATAAATGTAAATTACAACTTAAATTCATTCAAAAAATATATCACTTGTATCTTCTAAGCTTTACAGCAGGAGCCCCTTCTATGGATCCCATATTTAAGCCAGTTTTCCCAATTCAAGTTTTTCTTTCGAGACACAAAATTAAAAATAACGAACAGTGTGCTGGATTATTACTTTTAAATCGTTCTTACAATGTTTAAGGTATTCTTTTTGACTGCTGATAATTTTAATGAACAATTCATGATATAAAGATACGCTGCATACCTTACTGCACTCTTTCTGAAGATGAACGACATACTCATCTTGCCATCTCTGTATTCCAGTGAGGATGGCATTTTGTATATCCTCCATGAATACTGAGCTGAGGTTCTCGTGCTTCAATAAATTGACAGCAGTTGCATGGAGCTTCCTTTGAAGTTCACCCTGAACAGTGAGCAAACCATACTTTCCTATAAGATTTTTCAAAGAGGCAGGGTAATTGGCCTCAAACGATCTGCCCTCGTTTTGTAGAACATATCTATTGAACTCTGGATCCACTGATACAATTATTCGTGCTTTTCCAAATAAATTAGACCTGAAAATTGGACCATACCTGCATTACAAATGATCTACATTTTCTTCTTCAGTCTGTCATATAAAAGGTAAAAGCCAAAAGCATTTCGAATCTTAGATCTTTAAAACTTCATTAAGCAGTTTGATTGTTGAGACTGCAGAGTTTTTGTGTTGTATTTATTGTTGAGATTGTACAGCTTTTATGTTGTATTTAAATATCTAGTCAATTTTAATTTTACAGTAATTAATAGTCATTCAATTTTTATTGAATTATTATTTTTAATTATTAAAATATTTAATAATTAAGAATAAGAGATAGAATAATATTTCAAATCAAATCATATTTTATAATTCATCATCATAATAAAATAGATAACAAATATTGAAAATTAAAAAAAATTATTTTGAATAAAATAGGTTATTTGACAAAAGATGAAAATTTGTGAAAAAATTAAATGTTGAAAATACAGAAGAGATCCAATAGTCCTTTGGTCTCCTCGTAAAGTTGAATGGTTCTGAATGAGTCTACCAAGGACTAAGGATCAAGTCTTGGTGAGTGCAAGGCGCTCACACTATAGGAGATGGGACCAGGATGTGAATTTGGTGGAATGGATATCCCTGATCCTTGGAGGTTTAAACCTAAAGCTCATGCTTTCAAAATAAATAACAAAAAACAATTTTGTGAATGATATAAAATCTTCCAAAAAAATTTACAATAATCAAAAAAATGAAAAAAAAACTCTTTTAATTTTTTTTTATACATGAACCAACTACAAACACAAATATACAAAATAAAATAAAAAACAAATATTATAATATACCTCCCAATATAATATATATACCCTTTTCATTTCATCTGAAACATAATGACTAAAATAATAAGTTGGACAAGTGTACAATACAGACGGTCTTACCTATTCACATGATCTTCAATGAATTGTCGCGGATGAAGAAGGGATCTCATGGCTCGATAGAAACTGATCGATTCTCCAACGAGTGGCCATCCAGTAGACCCTGGTGGCAGTGATATATGCTGGTTTTTGCTGGTTCCTCCTGCAACCCATATTATTTTCCTGACAAGCAATGTCACAGACAACACTACTCCCACCAGAACCCACTGGTTCCAACATAAATACACACCGAGTATTGGCATTTCCTCCTTTTTTCCCAGGCTCTCAGGAAATCATAGACATCAAGTCACACTTTGTTTGTTGCACAATTGAAGGTTTAAATAAGGCTGTTTACTGTGTGAGCCCAAGATTCCATACCAGAAAATTCCAAACGCTCAATAAAAGTTGAGATCTGTCCATAGATCTTTTTAGTTACACAATTGTTTTGATTGGACCCAGTTTTGTTTAAAGTCAAGTGAAAACCACAGCTGTAGAAAATAAGGTTACACTCTCTTACCTTAGTCTATACAGTTGTGAAGATTCAATGTAAAATTTTTAATGTGAGTTTGAATAAAATTGAAAAAAATATATAAAAATAAACGGAGAGAATCCAGCATATAAAATACGGCTGTCTTGTTCAATTATTCTTTAGACATAATACTGTTTTTGGTAGGTACAAAAAAATAATTCTAGGTATCAGTATTAATCACCGATTATTCAGGAAAATATAATAAACAGACAAAAATGAGCATCAAAATTATAAGTTGTTTTACTTGAGAAACTTAAGGCATTGTGTCAAACTGGATGTCCATATCCTGCACCAGTGCTTCAGTCTGTAGACAGAAAATTCTTATTCGTAATACCAAATTCACAACCTCCATCATCATCTTTTTGACATGCTCACTACTGCTCTTTTGCAAAATTTGATATAATGATTTATATTATTTTCAATATTATTATTTTAGTAATAAATTTAGCATTATATAAAATAAGTTGAATGTTCATTATTTTAATTATTATTTTGTTATAAAATATGAGAGTTAAGTATGTTATTTGAAAAAATGACATCAGTTTTTTTTTTTTCAACAATGTTTTAATAAATATATAAATATATTTATTTATAATAGTGAAATATAAAATCTGTTCATTTTTAATTTTGTATGGAGAGTGTCTTGATCCATTGATATATTGATAAATGACATAAATTTTTGTAAAGTTGAGTTTCTCGACCTATATATGACATTTACCTATCCCTCACACACATTTATATGTACTTATCTCTTATATATTCACCTTATCCATTTTATGTAATGACTAGAATGATAATTAACGGTGACTAAAAACTATTCTTTTTTATGTGTCTATATACATCTTATGTTTTATTACTTTAGATTTTTGTATGGAGTTGAAATTAATTTGTTATGTGATGAAGCTATCCCCCTATTTGCATCCCATTTACGAGCATATAGGCGAATTCAAAGACCCCCTAGTAACAAATTTGATCACATTTAGTCAATTCCCATATGCATGTGCATTCCATCAATTATTCAAATTATTCATTTCTTCACCTTTTTACTCCAAAAGTCATAGACTTCTTTGCAAAGTAATTTTACAATGCCCCTTCTTTTAGAAGGAATGGAAACCCTTGCCTAAATCTAGTGACAAAGTGATGCACAAGAAGAGATCAATTTGAAATCTAGCCTAATGGTACCTTGGGCAAAGCCTAGCACCTCTCCCCAAATGGCATATAACATAGATTGTCAAATAATTCTTGTAAATTAAAGGAAAAAGTTCAATCAACTTAGCATTATATAGTGAATAATACCATCAATAATTTTTTTAAATTCACAGTTAAATGAGGTTGGTGTCTTGACATAGAGTAGATTCATTTTTCCGGCGCCATGGATTGAATCAAAATTGTTTAGGATAGTATTTTTCATCCAAATGTGTGTCATTCAAGAGCACATACACCGTCCATCCTTTGGGAATGATGAAATCTGCACTTGGAGCTAAATAATTTACAATAGACTAAATTTGCTCAACATATCATTACGGATCGCTTGAGGATGATGCCTTCTTTTCTCTATACACTCTTTCAATCTTTCTTATGAGGGTTTCTCTTTCCTTCATTCTTCATGAGCCAACATCAGTGTAGTATCCAAAATACATTTATACTCATCAAATATTTAATGGAATTAAACCAGCTACCTTAAACCCTCTTAGATAATCAGATATTGGGAATTTGATAGGGATTTTAAGGAGAGCTCCCATGAATTCCTAAAAATATTTGTAGATTTATTTAATCTCTACATTGAAAAGTCAACTTTTTCCCCATTATATTCAGAAGAACAAGTAAAAATTCTAAAAATTACAATAAAAAATTATATTAAATAAAATATATAGCAAGAGTCTCTTCTATAGTTCCACACCATACCTTCAAATCAATATTTTTTAGATGATTTAAGCTAATTTTTTTATAGTAAAAACCAACAATGGGACAATTCAATTTTTTTGTTTGAAACATGCAAAATTACAAATAGCAAATAGTGTGCTAGATTTTTACTTTTAAATATTTCTTACAATGTTTAAGATATTCTCCTTTTACTATTGACAATTTTAAAGAATACTCGATGAAATAAAGATATGATGCATACTTTATTACACTCTTTTTGAAGATGAATGACACACTCATCTTGTCACCTCTATGTTCTTGTGAGGATGGTATTTTTCATATCGTCCGTGAAGCATTAATTGAGGTTCTCATGCTTCAAAAAATTAGTAGTAGTTCATGGAGCTTCCTTTAAAGTTCACAATGAACAATGAGAAAGCCATATTTTCCCACAAGTTTTTTAAAAAATACAAGGTAATTAGCCCTAATGTAACAACTCCTCAGTTGATATCAATTTTCCTTTTCTTAAATCACTTCCAACAAATAACACACTTAATCAATTGATCATATTACAACGTCCATGTAGCTTAGAAGTTCTAACTTGTAAACATCTCCATTCACTATGGTGGCATCAACTCAAAAATTTCATTTAGATGCTTACACATAGGAGTGGTAAGCTCCCAAGGTGAAGGTCAATCCTAGACCTTGACCTATGCCTCAAGGGTTTGTTCCCAATTGCCCTATCTATGTATGCCTTTGTAGGAAATCGAAGGCTTCTTAGTTCAACTAACAAGATTTGAGGGAGTTCATTCTCTGTTCTTGTATGAGATATCAAATCTCTCTTAAACCATTACCATTCATAAAACCTATTCCAATCATAATATAATGATATCAACTCACAATGAAGTGATGGTTCCATGCCAAACATTATCAATCAATACTGTATAAACATATACAAATCCATAAGGGTCATATCATTCTATAATCCCCCAATTCCCATAAGGAGTGACTCAAACATACATCACCTATACATAAGGTGACTAGTTCATATGCATCACATATAGATAGTGACTAGCTCCAACATATGTCACATATACATAGTGGCTTGCTCCAACATACATCACATATACACGAGGTGACTAATTCCAACATACTTCAAATATACATAGTGACTAGATCTAGCATATGTAACACATACATAATGGATAGCTCTATCATACATCATAAATACCCAATGACCAGCTCCAACATATGCCACATATACACAATGACTAGCTCCAACATATGCCACTTATACACAATGACTAGCTCTAACATATGTCACATATACATAGTGACTAGCTCCAACATACATCATGCATATACACTATGACTAGCTCCAATATACAACACATATATACAGAACTATCTCCATCATATTTCACACATATACAATGACTATCTCCATCATATGACACACATCATAATGACTAGCTCCAACATACATCACGCATACATAGTGACTAGCTCTAACATACATTAGATATACATAGTGACTAGCTCTTATATACGTCACATATACACAAGGTGACTAATACATATGCACATCACAAGTACCATAGTGATTGTCTCATACACATATCACAAAATACAATGGTGATGAGCTCATGTATACATCACATTACAACAATGACTAGCTCATACATACATCACAAGTACATTCGTGGCGAGATCACATGTACATCACATCACAACAATGACTAGATCATGCATAAATCACAAGTACATTAGTGATGAGCTCGTATGTACATCACATCACAAGAATGACCATGTAACTTTAAATCCATTCCCTTCATTCAACTTACAATTCAAAGATGTACATTATATATTAAATACAAGTTATCAGGTTTTCTTAACTCTTTCATAACCATCTAATATCTATTTTACCCTCATCTGAAGCCTACTTAAGGGAGAAGGTTAACAAATTAGGAAGAAACCAAAAATCTAGGAGTTATCCCCCCTAGAACCTCGCCCTATGAACTTGAGGTCATAGATGTATCCTTCACCCAAGGACCATCTACATACCTACTTCCAAATGAATCAAAATCACACATAGTTCTCCTTACAAGGTCTATCAAAGGACCTACACTTAGGCTCCATTAGCCAAGATTCATTAAGGATCCCCTTCAATTTTTAAGGCCTGACAATAGGTGGGAAAATATTTAAGTAAGTTTATAATCGCTATAAAATTTCTCCAAGCATGATTAATACCTAATTTATCCTTATGATAATGGGAGTAGCATATTTATCAAATCATTCTCATCAAAGATCACATCCAGTGATTTTAGTAACAATATGGTAATCCTTTTTATTTTATTTACATTATCGTGCAGCTTCATATTCTTGTGCTTATCAATTTCCTATTGTAATTAATGTTCATACTTTCCATATTTTATACTAAATATGATAGGTATGTGCAGGATCATCATGGAAAAAGTAGGCACTTAAGTGGCTAAAAATTCAAAAAATCAGAGTTAGGCAACTTGACGTAAAAATTTGAATAAGTTATCTATATTTTTTCAAAAATATCTGAGAATAGAATCTGTAGAAAATTGAATGTAGTTTCTAAACTACTAGGTTTTTCTTTTTCTTTAAATTTATTTGGTGAAAATTTGAAATTTCAATGCAGTAGTACTTAAATTTTAGGGAAAAAATAAGAAGTAGGTGTCTGTTTGACTGGTCACCCTAACCACAATAAAATGATAATATTTTTTTATAATATTTTATAAATAAGTAGAGGACTCATGTCCAGATGTGATGCATATTTTTTTGTAATTTTTCTCCTAGTAAATAATTAATTATGAATTTTTTATTACAACTTTTAAAAAATATAAAAACTCGTATGTCTGACCACCTTAACTTGGTCAAAACTTCGTGAAATTCAATTTTTATTTTTTTAATCCTATAGTATGCGAAGAATATAATGTGATGCATGTTTTGGATTCAAGATATGTGATACTATTTGAAAGCTATAGATGTTTTTCAATCAGCCTATCAATCAACACTTTAGTTGTAATGCAAATAGAAAATTAATAATAAATATTTATTAAATTCAAAGTAAAACATAACTTATATTGGTGGAAATCTAAGAATCTCCTTTAAAAACCCTTTTCATTTCATCAATTTTGGGTAAAAAAAAGGTCATCAGCCACATACCCTACAAATACCCATCATATTGCCACTTTTTGGCCCATCATGATCCTACACATACCCTGACCTTAACTATCAAATTCACCATGATAATTTCAGACCCACTAAGAATATCTACCCCTCATGCTTATCAATTAGCATTCTTCAATACCTAATTGGACCTTATAGCAAAGTAATTCACCTTGTAATATCAACTAACAATATTGGACCATCAATATACAAGTTTACAATGATGCTCCACTGCCATCAACATAGGTTCTTCAAAATATTATTCTAGTTAAAACATCATCCATCATAAATTAAGCTATATGGTATGCATATATTAATTTTTTATCATAACATCATGATAGCACTCACCTCCTTCTAGCAGGGATAACTTTAAGAAACCCCTAGGAAAAGGTGTAAAAACTTGTTGAATCTTGTATAATTCCCAAAAAAATATTAATTTTATTGGTGAATTTTTTCTTTTTTTGGAAAAAATATAAATTCAATTGGTGAATCTTTTTTAATCACAAGAAGTTTGTAGAAAATATTAGTGAATTATACTTTTATTGAAACCAATAAAATATTTTCATTGAAAAATTAAACCTATATTAAAACCAATAAAATATTTTTATTGAAAAATTAAACCTATATTATTAAAACTAAAAAAATATTTTCATTGGAAAATTAAGCATGTATTCAAACCAATAAAATATTTTAGTTGGTACATTAAACTTGTATTCAAACTAATAAAAAAATTTGTTGGTGAATTAAACTTTTATTCAAACCAATGAAATATTTTTACGGTGAATTAAATAGGAATGCAAATAAAAATCATAGTATGGGAGGCAAAAATATCAAATTCTATATATCATTATATTTTGAGATGAATTTTTCACAAATCCAAATTCCTACATAAAGTCTTTGGTATGGAGACAAGTGTCAACATATTTATTATTTTTTATTAGAAGTGAGAAAAAATTATTATGACTTGTTAGTGGATATTGATAATGATTAAGGTATAGAAATCCATTTAATTCACTATCTTTTCAATGCTTCAAAGTACTCTATTTGAAGCCATATGTCAGTCCAACTAACATTTACAATGGCTCTCGCATGTGCTACTTCCAATTAATTTTGTCTTCATTCTTTATTTGTTTAGCCATATATTTCATGTTTGGGCCTTTTTTTTGCCTACCTATGTTATTTTTTCCTTCTTCTGTTCTTTTTTCCTACTTTTATTCTTTTGTCTTGAAATGGGGTCCCAGTTCACAGTGTTTATCCCTTGTCAACACTCGGAAGTGAGACAATTTACCTTTTTCTCAGGGAAGAAGCTACATCATGTTTTCTTATATCAATGTGATCAAGTGGAGTTGGTTGCTAAAATAGTGGTTGGAAAAGACTAGCTTCATAATAAACCTTTGGCTCTCCCATCTAAGTTTTCTTCTTTATTTTTACTCTATTTCTACCACCTTTTGATCTTACAGTCTCAAGTGAGAGTTGTACATATTAGTCTTTTTTTGCCATCTTGGGCTTCTATGATGTAATATTTTTCTACAATTTTCATAGAAAGTTTATTGTGGCATTAGAAATGTCCATTTTTTGTGGGGGGTATTAGGTGGTTTGACTTTGAGTTGTATTAAATTATTATTCATTTGTAACAAAATTTTGTCATGGTGTGTAGGTCATGGTCAATGTTTTTGTGCATGGATCGGGTTAGGACCTAATTGTATCTAGCTTATTTAAACATGACTAATATTTTTATATTAATATAATACATGCAACCATAGGTTGCTCTTAAAAATTGTAACACCCCTGCGTTTTGGATAATTGGATCGGTCGTGTTTTCTAGGTAATGTTTGATTATGCTTATGATGTGACTGTGAACTTAGTGATTATTTAATCATGAACTATCTAGTGATGCACATGTTATATTATAAGGTGGCGATTGTGTCTGAACATGCTTTGACTTTGGAACTTGATTACTTGTGATCGTGATTGATTAAATGATGTGGAAGTTATATGTTGATGTGATGTTCTTTTATTCTAATGTTATCCTTATGGCATGATTTAGAATAACTTAGAAGATATCTGATTAAATGATGTTTTATGCTATTGATCATATCATTGATGTTAGATGCGCCCGTTAGAGATACTGTATTGGTGAAGGGGACGGATTGTATCACTCGCTTGCGAGCGCCCTAAAATTCCAAGATTTCCTCTTCATAGCATGTTTGATCATAACATACATATATATGTTGCACATTCGACATGTTCTTTGTTGCAAGTTTGCAGGTACATAACATCGACTCCACCTGGTTTCACAGGTGTGAGCGTGTCCATTTACCAACGGAAACTGATTGGGAGATAGTAGCTAGGTTTTCTGAACCAAGTCGTCACCCTAGTCATAGTGTGTTGTCGAGTTGTCGTTGGGGTCAGTTGTTTTAACTTGGTCAGTTTCCCTTTGAGTGTTTATTTAATTTCAAGTTTAAGTTTATTAAATGACTTGCGTAGTTTAATTGATGATTAAATGTGTTTAGTTGCAATGCTGAAATGCAATTTACTTTATTGATTTATTTGTTGAAATTAATAAAATAATTGTAGGGTTATCGATTGATTTGACTAAGTAATAAACTAGATTTAGTTTATTAATTAATTAGATTAATAGTGATTTTGGCATTATTGTATATCTGAATTCAAAAGAAATTGAAAAATGGAAGTATATTGGATATTTAGGATTTAATTAAAATCTTGTCTGAATAGTTACAATTAAATTAAAATAAATAATTAAATGACAATATGTTTTAATTCCACGTTTGAAAATATTGTTGAGGAAATTATTTATTGGTAATTTTGGAATGCTTATGTTTTATGAGAATTTTGGAAAATGCCTAAAGTTAAATTAAAAATTTGAATTTGGGTTTTGAATTTAAAAATTTGAAATGGGCTTTTGAATTAAAAATTAGAAATTGGATTGTGAATTAAAAATTAGAAAAATCCCCATGCTTTTAAATTATATTTTGTGAGTGGGAATTTTAGGGTTTTCTTTGACCCAATTTGAATAAAAACCTATTTTGAAAAGAAAGGGCTCTCATGAATTTTTATGCTTGCAATTTGGGGAAAATTTGGTGGGCTATGGTTTTGCTTGAAATCTTGAAGGAGGGCTTGGAATTCTCCATTGTTGAAAGCTTCCAAATTTGGAGAAAACACAAGGTTCCACCATTTTCTCTCCTCTCCTTCTCATTTTGTTTGTTTGAAAATATAGCTTTAGATTCTTTGAAAAAAATCCAAGGAAAAGCTTTCAAATTTGCTAAAACTGTAGTTAGATTTGAAAATAGAAACTTAGAGGAACTCAAATGAAGAATTTTATCTTATTTGGCAAAATGGAGAAAACCCAGAAAATTTCTCATATTATTATGATTTAAACTTTTGATTCTCAATTATTTCTTCAAAGAAAGCTTCCTCAATTTGACTGTGTTAATGGAATTGGGTTTATATATATACATATATATACATATATATATATATATATATACATATATCATATGTATATATATCTGTTGTTTTGTTTTTTTAATCTGGTATAAATCCGTGAAAATTCTGGGAGGTCGTTTTTGTTTAAAACGATTTTTTTTTTTAAAAAAAATGGGGTTTGTGTTTGTTCGTTGGGCACTACCTAGGCCGCGCCCCCACCATGGGAGGTGCTGCCTTCACCAGGTAGCGGCCCCCATGTGTGGAGGCGGGGCTACGTAGCAGTCCCAGGGCCGAGCCCCTGTTCTAGGGCATGTAGCAGCAAGGGAAAACCCCCTTTTGATCTTTTAAAAGAAAATAAAATAAATAAAGTTTATTTTATTTTGTTTTTGATTATGTGTTATTTTAAATATATTATATTATATGTATATTTTATAATAGATATATTATATATATTATAATATTATAATATTATAGGTATATATAATATGTATATATTATTAAAATATATATATATATATATAATATATATATATATATATATATATATATATATATATATATATATATATATATATATATATATATATATATATATATATATATATATATATATATATATATATATATATATATATATATATATTTATAATATGTTAATTTAAATAAATTTTGTATTATGAAATTTTAAAAGGGTATTTAAAATTTATTTTTAAATAATCTATTTATATGCAAATAAATGATATTTTATTTGTCATATTAAAATAATGTTTATTAGTAAATAGAAATTTGAAAATAATTATGTGATTACTATAATCGAAGGAAATTTATCTTTTAATAAATAGCCGTAATTTAACATCAATTATTTAAGGGGTTGATTTTACCATTAAGTTGTAATAAACAGAGCTTTATTAATTAATCAAATTTATTCAATTTGGGTTATAATCGGGAAATCATGGGACTCTAAATACTATTTTAGAGGTATAGTTTTCAATGATGATTTGAATATCTTAAAATAGGAATTAATCAAATTGATTATCGCTTTAGTATAGAGGAAATGTAATTGAGGTTTGACCAACGGATTCATTTAAATTACTGATTTTGATTAATTTATTGATCCTTTGATGAAATATAGGTTAAGTAGTTTGATTAAATGCCTATTTATTAAAATATCTTGATTTTGAATGTAATCATAAAACTTAGAGATAATGAATGCTTTATTTTAATCAGATATTTTAATTATCAAAAGCTCGATTTATTTATAATTTAGTTTTGTTTATTACGGATAATCGTGAGAAATGAAATTGAGGGATAGATTTAAATATAGATAACTGTAAGATGATTTTGATTCGAAATAGAAGCAAAAGTGTATTTTTTTTCAATTCAAGTGGATTATTTAGAACATCAAATTTTTAATAGTCAATGATTTATTTTAAAGGATAGGATCAAATGCTTTTTTTTCAAGGATTGATTTTTTTTAATAAGATATGAGATTGGGAAATGAAATATAAATTATTGATATAGTTTCTTAAATGTCAACAGTGTGATATAAGTATTTAATATATAACAGGATATACATCGAGTATGCACTATTAAGTATATTTGTTGGAATGTGTTCGTATTCAAGTAGAGATGAATTTAGTTGAAGATTTAGTTAATTTATTATTACAAATTGAAAGAAAGACTGATTTATTTGATCTAAACGTCTACTTATCAAAACGTTCTAAATATATAATACAAGTGAGAAACTTAGAAGTAACGAATGATTTAATGATTCATATGAGATTGAGTTGTTGATTTATTGCTAGGTCGATATAAAGAGTAATTTATTTAATCCAAATGCTTTATAAAACAAGTGGATTTAATTACGTTATATGATTGTGAGACGTAGAGTTATTAATTGGATTGATTTCAATTCAATGATGTTATTTATTGAAATGTCCTGATTTTAGAATATGGTTGTGTAATTTAGAGTAAGTTATTTGTTCTTTGAATAATTCTATGTCGGGAAAAGAGATAGGTTCAATTGATTGGATAAATGCAAGTCATGAATACTGTGTTTGATTGGATTTAGGAAATCCGAATAGTAGCTCATTTCATTGTCTGAAATGTTCTCAGTGGTAAATTGTTCGTCTTTGATGTTGTGGAATTAGTGTGGATGTTTTGAAAGCCTTCCAGATAGGAGTTAATTTTCTGGTGTGGGTTGATGTACATGAGTCACTTTTGATTGTGTTGTGGAAAATGTGTATGGTTACACCATGTCGTTTCGCCCGATTTTCACGTACGAGAATGTTTTGTGCCTCCTTGGGAATAGGAGAAGGTTTTGTAATATGTGCCTCCTTGGATGGAGTGGTTTTGTTATGTTGTCTCCTCCAGTGTTTGGAGTGGATTTTGTGACCTTGTTGCCTCTAGTGTTTGGAGAGGGTCTTAACCTTGTTGTCTGCAGTGATTAGAGAGGGTCTTAACCTTATTGCCTCCAATGTTGGAGTGAGTTCTTGATTGTTACCTCCTTGAATGGAGAGGTTGTTTTTAACTAAATCCCTATTGTGGTTATTACCATGTGTGTTGACTTAGGAGAGTGGCTTGTAATGGGCACCAGCGCACAAAGTGGTGCCAGGATAACCCTTTGTAAGTTGGTTAATTTAGGGATAACTAAATAAACTTTTAGAAGTTTAGGATGCATGAAACATTAAATAAGTTTAAGTATGCCTCGCTCATGGACCCAAGGGCTTGTTGTAGACTTGGGATGAGACGGGAAGGCCTGGAATGGCAAGATCATCTATCTCATCTTCATGAGAGGTATTTGGTTCCACATGAGTAAGCATGGGTGTCGAGAATGCGGTAGAGACTACCAGGATAACCCGTGGAGTGGGGGCCGGGGCGTAGGAAGATTCCCAGAGGATATCAATTTTGTATCAATTTTGTGTGGCTCGTGCCTAGTGGTAGATGGTCTTGTGTAGGAATTCCTGGTTACTATCTCCTAGCACGAAGGGAGTGGAACCTTTTGGATTCCACGTGGTCGGGTGGCGTGCATCTTAAATCCATTGGTTCTTCTTCATGTTCATGTGTTCATGATTTCCAGCTGGAGAGCTTGTGGGAATCAATTTCTTCTCATGCCTTGTTCTCTTAGTTCTTATTGTATTTTATTACCCCTCAGTTGTTATCGAGGTGGAATTGTATTATGTAATAATTTTGTTGGGAATTACCTCATTCGGGGAATGAGTGTTGTAATCATATTGTTTAAATATTGTTAATTGAAATCTTTTGGTATTTCTTATCCTTCGTTGTAAGTTATCTTGTATGGAATGTATGTTGTCTCATTTCCTTAAGTGATTAATGTTTCACTTTATAGTAATGTTTGTTGTTGTTTGGGTTTTAAAGTAATTCTTTGTCTCATGGCCGTAGAGGATGTTGGCAATGTGTATTCATCTTACATGTTATTTGTACTTATAAAAAATAAAAATTGGTGCATTTAAGTAGTGAATTACAACTTCCTCTAGAGTCGCGTGGCGAGGCATTACACATGGTATCAGAGCCTAGGTTTAAACACTGGGAACTCTGGGATTATGTTGGACCCATTATGTTGTAAGTTGTGGAGGTTTATACTTTGGGCACTATGAGGCCATTGTATTGACCCTGTTGTTTTCTCTTTCATGTTGTTTTCCTTTTTGGGTTGATTTCTCTTGTTTGCCCAGAAGCTGTTGTTAAGTGGTATAGGTCCAATGGTACAGGAAACCAGTGGGAAGGATAGGACCCTTGGTGTAGTGCGCAATTCACTGATATCCTTTCTACTAGAAGAATGCATTATGGACAACTGTGTAGTGTGTGTTTGGGTGTTTGTTATGTGTGTGGTTGATGACAATCAGTTTTGTTGATTATTTCTGCCCTTTGCATGTCTTGTTGATGAATGCTTTGTGAGAGTTGGTTAGGCTCACAAGCCTACCAAGAGGTGTGTTTTGATTGGCCTCCTTCTTGATGCGTGGCTTTTTGTTGTGCAAAGGAGATGACCCTTGAGTGGTTCTTGAGTGTGGTTGTAAGGTGTTGATTGGGTGTGTCCCAAGTACTTGTTGGGGCGAGATACTCATCGGACCTCTTGCCTTGAGTTCCTTAGTATGGCGTTTCTAAGGGTGGAATTTTCCAACCTTGTCTTGTATTGAGGAGGAATGATGCTCATGTTTTTGGAAGCTCTGTTTGACCTTGAGGGTATCAAGCAGTTCCTTGGGTGTGTATTTTCTTTTGGAGTTTTGTTGTTTTCTTCTCCATGCAAGTATCAGATGCATGTTTGCTTGTACTTTACCTTTGGTGCAAGTGATTGCTTGATTGACCCTTATGTGGTGTTGGAGTTGCTTTTGCATGTTATATTGATTAATGAACTATGAAATATGATAATAAGAAAGGAATGAATATGTTGTTAATTATAGAGATTTGTGCATGCTCTCATGTGGTTGATGCATTGTGTGGAAGTGCGTGTGTGATGATGAAGCCATGATTACATTTGTGTTTATGTTCAAACTGTAAATATCTTGTCTTCTCTCTCTCTTTCTATTGGAATAACAAAGGTGTTTGTCCTTAAGTGTGTGAGGTATGTTGCATCTTATGAGAAATTTTTATGTAATCATGAAGGTTTGTTTTAGTAGAAACGAACGTTGGGTAAAGGACCTAAGTCCCCAAGTTGCATTCATAATTATGGAAAAAGGTATAATTTGAATAGAAAATCGTTTCGCAGCAAATAAAAGTTTAGAGAGAAGGAATTAGTGAAACAATTGCATGTTAAAGATAATTGCATTATAGATGCATATGTTGTTGGTGAGACCTATAGTCCCCAACTTTATTTTTGAGTCTTAAGAGATCATATAAACGTTAAACTATTGTATGTAGATTCAAAATGCAAGAGTTAGATGAACATTGAAACGATATTACATTAGGTGTGGCTTTTTGATGATTCTTGAAGATGTGTATTGGTGCATAGGGCACTATGTATGTTAAATCTATGGTTATGTGATTTGGAGATTTGATGGTGGGATGCTTCACTAGGTTGAATGTATAGGTTGATAGTGAGTTAGTTGGTTTTGAGGGAGTTTTGTCCCTATTCTTGTTTGTAGGCTTCCAGGAGTAAGCCTAACCCTTGGGCAGGAGGATGTAACACCCCTCCGTTTTGGATAATTGGATCGGCCATGTTTTCTGGGTAATGTTTGATTATTCTTATGATGTGATTGTGAACTTAGTGATTATTTAATCATGAACTATCTAGTGATGCGCATGTTATATTATAAGGTGGCGATTGTGTCTGAACATGCTTTGAATTTGGAACTTGATTACTTGTGATCGTGATTGATTAAATGATGTGGAAGTTATATGTTGATGTGATGTTCTTTTATTCCGATGTTATCCTTATGGCATGATTTAGAATAACTTAGAAGATATCTGATTAAATGATGTTTTATGCTATTGATCATAACATTGATGTTAGATACGTAAATTAGAGATATTGTATTGGTGAAGGGGACGAATTGTATCACTTGCTTGCAAGCGCCCTACAATTCTGAGATTTCCTCTTCATGGCGTGTTTGATCATAACATACATATATATGTTGCACGCTCAACATGTTCTTTGTTGCAGGTTTGTAGGTACATAACATCGACTCCACCTGGTTTCACAGGTGTGAGCGTGTCCATTTACCAACGGAAACTGATTGGGAGATAGTAGCTAGGTTTTCCGAACCAAGTCGTCACTCTAGTCATAGCGTGTTTTCGGGTTGTCGTTGGGGTCAGTTGTTTTAACTTGGTCAGTTTCCCTTTGAGTGTTTATTTAATTTCAAGTTTAAGTTTATTAGATGACTTGCGTAGTTTAATTGATGATTAAATTTGTTTAGTTGCAATGCTGAAATGCAATTTACTTTATTGATTTATTTGATGAAATTAATAAAATAATTGTAGGGTTATCAATTGATTTGACTAAGTAATAAACTAGATTTAGTTTATTAATTAATTATATTAATAGTGATTTTGGCGTTATTGTATATCTAAATTCAAAAGAAATTGAAAAATGGAAGTATATTGGATATTTAGGATTTAATTAAAATCTTTTCTGAATAGTTACGATTAAATTAAAATAAATAATTAAATGACAATATGTTTTAATTCCACATTTGAAAATATTGTTGAGGAAATTATTTATTGGTAATTTTGGAATGCTTATGTTTTATGAGAAATTGGGAAAATGCCTAAAGCTCATTTAAAAATTTGAATTTGGGTTTTGAATTTAAAAATTTGAAATGGGCTTTTGAATTAAAAATTAGAAATTGGATTGTGAATTAAAAATTAGAAAAATCCCCATGCTTTTAAATTATATTTTGTGAGTGGGAATTTTAGGGTTTTCTTTGACCAAATTTGAATAAAACCCTATTTTGAAAAGAAAGGGCTCTCATGAATTTTTATGCTTGCAATTTGGGGAAAATTTGGTGGGCTATGGTTTTGCTTGAAATCTTGAAGGAGGGCTTGGAATTCTCCATTGTTGAAAGCTTCCAAATTTGGAGAAAACACAAGGTTCCACCATTTTCTCTCCTCTCCTTCTTCTCATTTTGTTTGTTTGAAAATATAGCTTTAGATTCTTTGAAAAAAATCCAAGGAAAAGCTTTCAAATTTGCTAAAACTATAGTTAGATTTGAAAATAGAAACTTAGAGGAACTCAAATGAAGAATTTTAACTTATTTGGAAAAATGGAGAAAACCCATAAAATTTATCATAATATTATGATTTAAACTTTTAATTCTCAATTATTTCTTCAAAGAAAGCTTGCTCAATTTGACTGTGTTAATGGAATTGGGTGTATATATATATATGTACATACATATATCATATGTATATATATATATATATATTTTTTTATATATATCTATCCTGTATAAACCCGCCAAAATTGGGAGGTCGTTTCATTTAAAATGAAATTTAAAAAAATAAAAAAATAAAAATGGGGTTTGTGTTTGTTCTGGGCACTACCTGGGCCACCATGGGAGGCGTTGCCTTCACCAGGCAGCGGCCCCCATGTGTCGAGGTGGGGCTACGTAGCAATCCCAGCAGGGGTCGAGCCCCTGTTCTGGGGCTACGTAGTAGTAGGGGAAAACCCCTTTTGATCTTTTAAAAGAAAATAAAATAAATAAAGTTTATTTTATTTCATTTTGATTATGTTTATTTTAAATATATTATATTATATGTATATTTTATAATAGATATATATTATATATATATTATAATATTATAATATTATATATACAATATATATATTATAATATTATAGGTATATATAATATGTATATATTATTAAAATATATATATATATATATAGATTTATAATATGTTAATTTAAATAAATTTTGTATTATGAAATTTTAAAAGGGTATTTAAAATTTATTTTTAAATAATCTATTTATATGCAAATAAATAATATTTTATTTGGCATATTAAAATAATGCTTATTGGTAAATAGAGATTTGAAAAATAATTATGTGATTACTATAATCGAAGGAAATTTATCTTTTAATAAATAGCACTAATTTAAAATCAATTATTTAAGTGGTTGATTTTACCATTAAGTTGTAATAAACAGAGCTTTATTAATTAGTCGAATTTATTCAATTTGGGTTTTAATCGGGAAATCATGGGACTCTAAATAATATTTTAGAGGTATAGTTTTCAATGATGATTGAATATCTTAAAATAGGAATTAATCAAATTGATTATCGCTTTAGTATAGAGGAAATGTAATTGAGGTTTGACCAATAGATTCATTTAAATTACTTATTTTGATTAATTTATTGATCCTTTGATTGAATATAGGTTAAGTAGTTTGATTAAATGCCTATTTATTAAAATATCTTGATTTTGAATGTAATCGTAAAACTTAGAGATAACGAATGCTTTATTTTAATCAGATATTTTAATTATCAAAAGCTCGATTTATTTATAATTTAGTTTCGTTTATTACAGATAATCGTGACAAATGAAATTGAGGGATAGATTTAAATATAGATAACTGTAAGATGATTTTGATTCGAAATAGAAGCAAAAGTGGATTTTTTTCTATTCAAGTGGATTATTTAGAACATCGAATTTTTAATAGTCAATGATTTATTTTAAAGGATAGGGTCTAGATAATCAAATTCTTTTATTTCAAGGATTGATTTTTTTTAATAAGATATGAGATTGGGAAACGAAATATAAATTATTGATATAGTTTCTTAAATGTCAACAGTGTGATATAAGTATTTAATATATAACATGATATACATCGAGTATGCACTATTAAGTATATTTGTTGGAATGTATTCGTATTCAAGTAGAGATGACTTTTAGTTGAAGATTTAGTTGATTTATTATTTAAAATTGAAAGAAAGACTAATTTATTTGATCTAAACGTCTACTTATCAAAACGTTCTAAATATAGAATACAAGTGAGAAACTTAGAAGTAACGAATGATTTAATGATTCATATGAGATTGAGTTGTTGATTTATTGCTAGGTCGATATAAAGAGTAATTTATTTAATCCAAATGCTTTATAAAACAAGTGGATTTAATTACATTATATAATTGTGAGACGTAGAGTTATTAATTGGATTGATTTCAATTCAATGATGTTATTTATTGAAATGTCTGGATTTTAGAATATGGTTGTGTAATTTAGAGTAAGTGATTTGTTCTTTGAATAATTCTATGTTGAGTAAAGAGAGGTTCAATTGATTGGATAAATGCAAGTCATGAATACTATGTTTGATTGGATTTAGGAAATATGAGTAGTAGCTCATTTCATTGTTTGAAATGTTCTTAGTGGTAAATTGTTCATCTTTGATGTTGTGGAATTAGTGTGGATGTTTTGAAAGCCTTCCAGATAGGAGTTCATTTTCTGGTGTGGTTTGATGTACATGAGTCACTTTTGATGTGTTGTGGAAAATGTGTATGGTTACACCATGTTGTTTTGCCCGGTTTTCACGTACGGGAATGTTTTGTGCCTCCTTGGGAATAGGAGAAGGTTTTGTAATATGTGCCTCCTTAGATGGAGTGGTTTTGTTATGTTGTCTCCTCCAGTGTTTGGAGTGGATTTTTTGACCTTGTTGCCTCCAGTGTTTGGAGAGGGTCTTAACCTTGTTGTCTCCAGTGATTGGAGAGGGTCTTAACCTTATTGCCTCTAGTGTTGGAGTGAGTTCTTGATTGTTACCTCCTTGAATGGAGAGGCTTTTTTTTATCTAGATCCCTATTGTGGTTATTACCATGCGTGTTGACTTAGGAGAGTGGCTTGCAATGGGCGCTGGAGCACAAAGTGGTGCCAGGATAACCCTTTGTAAGTTGGTTAATTCAGGGACAACTAAATAAACTTTTAGAAGTTTAGGATGCATGAAACATTAAATAAGTTTAAGTATGCCTCGCTCATGGACCCAAGGGCTTGTTGTAGACTTGGGATGAGATGGGAAGGCCTGGAATGGAAAGATCATCTATCTCGTCTTCACGAGAGGTATTTGGTTCCGCATGAGTAAGCATGGGTGCCGGGAATGCGGTAGAGGCTACCAGGATAACCCGTGGAGTGGGGGCCGGGGCATAGGAAGATTCTTAGAGGATATCCCTTGACGAACTATGTGATGACACTCTTCCTAAGTCAGCAGTTTGTATTTGATATATGTGACACTCTTGATCTATTATATGTCTGGAAGCAATGTAACCTTTGACAGTGTTGTGTGAGTCATACCTAGAGTTGCACGTATGACCGTTTAGTCATGTGATGAGTCTTGTATTCATTTTGTATCAGTTTTGTGTGGCTTGTGCCTAGTGGTAGATGGTCTTGTGTAGGAATTCCTGGTTACTATCTCCTAGCATAGAGGGAGTGGAACCTTTTGGATTCCACGTGGTCGGGTGGCGTGCATCTTAAGTCCGTTGGTTCTTCTTCATGTTCGTGTGTTCGTGATTTCAAGCTGGAGAACTCGTGGGAATCAGTTTTTTCTCATGCCTTCTTCTCTCAGTTCTTATTGTATTTTATTACCCCTCATTGTTATTGAGGTGGAATTGTATTATGTAATCATTTTTTTGGGAATTACCTCATTCGGGGAATGAGTGTTGTAATCATATTTTTTAAATATTGTTAATTGAAATCTTTTGGTATTTCTTATCCTTCGTTGTAAGTTATCTTGTATGGAATGTATGTTGTCTCATTTCCTTAAGTGATTAATGTTTCAGTTTATAGTAATGTTTGTTGTTGTTTGGGTTTTAAAGTAATTCTTTGTCTCGTGGCCTTAGAGGATGTTGGCAATGTGTATTCATATTACATGTTATTTGTACTTATAAAAAATAAAAATTGGTGCATTTAAGTAGTGAATTGCAACTTCCTCTAGGGTCGCATGGCGGGGCATTACACAAATCAAAAAAATTACACTCAAAAAATTCAAATTAATGTATAAAATAATTCACTATTCAATGAACATTTGATGGTGTAGTGTAGAAAATTGTATTCCTTTCTAAGAGAAAGCATAATCTCATACTTAATTTGGACCTAATTAGTGACCTCTCATTCATGCATTTTTAAACCTCATTAATGGGCCTCTAATACCCTTTATAATGCATCCCAAGGCCTATTTTATTTATTTCTTGACACTATAACCCACATCAGATAAATACTATTAATCAATTTAATGCCCTAAAATAAATTTGGTCTTGACGTTTTAAGTTAGAACCCATTCACCCATGGGCGAATGGGTCCCCTTTAAGTTCATAAATTCAGATTTAAACATATTTTTTTGTAGAATTTCAAGGTCCTAAATTCAAATTCTAAGTGTCGACTTTTAGATCTAATAAACGAGAAATTAGAAAGGAAACCTATAAAGCTAAGTCTTCCAATCATTTACAATAGACAAGCAAGATATTCACATGAGATCACAAGGATTTACATTCAAGAGCAAGGAGAATTCAATCAAGAATTCAAAGTTAAAGTCTTGGAGCAACATTCTATTTATTTTTGCAGGTCCTCAAGCTCATTTTGTCAACAATATCAAGCATTGTCAAAGATTAATGATAGATGCCTATGGAGGATCATGATGGATTATGAGTTTTGGGAGATGCACCAAGCCGTTCAACAAAGTCTAATTACATGTTTCCTAAGTGGTTCCATCTTCTATTATCATTCTAATTTCTACCTAAAGGAAGGTATATTCAAATTTGTGATCTATTAGGGTGATTTGATATCTCCCAAAGTAGGTTTTGTCACTATTCATTGTCTCATTTAGGGATCTTATTCTAACACATTTGAGTAGGGTTTCATTGCATATAAGCTCTTATAATCTTAGACACACATAATATTAGGGCTTACACACACTTTCATGTTTTAGATATGTTCTTTTCATCAAGGTTTAATTACAAAACTAGGGTTTTGACAAAGGAAAACCCCATCCACAACCAAACAACAATTTTTGTTTTACAAAATTCTCAAAAATTATGATCTGAGCTCTGCGAAGATTCAAAGGTACATGAAAGAAGTATAAGTTTTAGACTAAGATCTCAGATTCAGAAATTTATTTTTTTGAAATGAAGGATTTTGGTACCCAAATCCTTCTTTGGCTCTTTTAGGGCATTTCACCTAAAAGGAACGAGATGGGGCCAAAATGCACAATGTTTCAATCAAGATTATTGTATGAATTGATGGGAAATGGATGTGAAGTGTGTGTACAAGTGCTTAAATGCTTACAAATCCAAGTGAATGAATGTAGACTAATTTAATGCAAGATGTTGGAAAACACAGTGTTGATTGTAAATATGAATTAGGAACTTAAGAAAATGATAATAGTAATTGATGAAACTAAACAGAGTGCACCTAGAGGTAGATTGATGTTATTGGAAGGTTCTAGAATGTCCCATAAATTATTGTTAATGACCATAGGGACTGATTCGCCATACATGGCGAATCAGTCCTGTTTTTGATGAAAAGTCCTGGAAACAGGTTTTTGACTGTTGGGAGTTGAATTTTTGACAAAATCACTTTTCAAGCCTACAGGAGGGACTCAATCACCAGGGGTGGTGAATTAGTCCACCTATAGGAATTAGAAAAATTAGGAGTTAATTCTATGTATCTAGATCTACACTTCTGCTTCCTACAGTTGTCCAATTCTGAAACTGTTGTATATGGGTCTGAAAGTGAATTTATGTTGATTCTTTGACTTCTTGAATGGAGAGATACCTTTAACAACCTTGTAACTTGATCTACAATGATTCCAATGCTTCCAAGGGACCCAAATCTACAAACACACAAGAAGAAAAGAAGATATGTTGATTGTTAGGGCATGGGGGTTTCCCTCGGTCAAACCCCTTTTAGGTAATTAAACCAAAATGATGAAAGAAAGGAATGAAACATGCAAAAATGGAATAGATTACTTTTCCATGATGAGTGATCTTGAAAGTTTGAGATGATAGATGATGAATGATGAAGAATGGATGAATTAATTGATTAGAGATGGAAAATATGTGAAAATGAGGTGAAAATCACTTATTTATACAATTCTTGTGCCTTAGTATCCATTCATACCTCATCACAGGCCAACATCAAGTCATTTTAAATAAAATCCAATTAATTTCTTATCAAGCAAAGGGTACTTTTTTCCATGACACATTTAGCCCCCACTTTAGTGAGAGGATGAACTTACTTCAAACTCACACTAAAGTAGACATTCAAGAGAGATCCACATGTAGGTCAAGCCCCCAAGATAAAAATTCATGCAAAGGCAAGATCAAAAGAAAGACAAGGTCAGAAAATATATGCTCACTCTAGGCCACAAAACTTCAAGTCATTTGCAGGGTAAGAAGGCCACAACATACTCACTATGGGGCTACAGAACTAGTTGTCCATGGGGTTAGAAATCCCAAAAAGGTAAGATACATACGCTAGTTGGTATGTACTCACAAACACAAAGGTGGCTATGGGAAAAAGTCATGCTACTAGGTGGGCTTCCCACTCAATCATATTAAAGTTATACCTGGTGATAACTTTAACAAGGTGACACAAGAAAAATGAAATGATTTTGATACTTATAAACATTTTTTAATTCAAAATAATGTAAGGATTATTCAAAGGGATTTTGTTCATGCCATGTTTCACCTTAGGGAACATCATGTTCAATGTCTCCTAGAGAGGATAAGTGAAAATGATCTCATCTTGTTTCTAAGAGAGAACATGTACAAGGTCTCATCCTAAACACTCCAAGAGAGTATAAGTGCAAATGATCTCATCTTGTTTCTAAGAGAGGACAAGTGCAAGGTCTCATCCTGAACAACATTGTACCTAATGCATCTAAGAGAACACATCACAAGAAGAAGAAAATAACACAATGAAATGTGAGTGGTGATGTATGCCCCCACTTTAAAGCAGTTGCAAGCACTCGTGTTGTGAGAAATTTCTTTAAAGTAGAAGAAGAGGGAAGAAGACATGAGAGCTTACACAAAAAGCCCTATGCCAAGTCATATGTTTTTGATAAGCTGCGTCATGAAAGAGAGAAGTATGTCATATGTGAGCCAATTGAAGGCATGCCATCCACATCCCAAGCTTGCTCTTATTTATTCATGAAAGGTTAACAACTAGCCAAAGGAGGCAACAACAAGTGACATATGAGGACAAGGCTATCAAACCCCTTTCCCCCACTTACTGCAGGACAAAGGTGAGCTGAAACGATTGATGAAATGCATGCGAGAGTGAAAATCAATAGCAATTAGAGGAATTAGATGCCCCCACATAGGGAAGCATACCAAACTCCTAAAATTATTATATTTTATGACTCAAAGCATGATAATCATTAGTGGAGTGATGATGAACTCTATGATATGCGCATAATAAAGTCTTGTCATAACATTTTTTTTGAGTTCAGGAGGGAGGGTGATCAAGTTATCTTGGAGAAGTCTTGACAAAATACCTTCTTGGTCCAAGATAGAAGGTTGTGCTATGATGGGTGTGAAAGATTCATCTTGCATAGTAGTGGATGTCATACTTAGACAAGACACTCTAGATTGCGAGATGTTATTCCCTTCATTGTAGGAGGATATACAATCTAATGAAATCAAATCATGAGCATTTTACGTGATGACAGTTTGGATATTTTGGTAAGGACAATGTTCAAAGCCATTAGGTAGGAGGGATGATTGAGGAGTGTGACTAAATGAGCGTGGGTAAAGGATGAGAGGGTTCTTAAGATGTCCTATGGGATATGTATGAGGTACATTGATCGAAGGGGATCAAATGGACACTTGAGCATGCATATACTCAGTAGGCTTTTTGTGATGTATTTCTATATAAGGAAAATAAAGAACCACTTGTTTTTCATAATACAATGCCATGATATTCTCCTTAGGAGGAGAGTTCATAGGAGAACAGAAAGCCACATGTTCTTGAAAAGTAAAGCTTGGTTCTTCCACAAGAACTTCATTGCCAATAGGGGAATGCTCAATGAGGGGATTATGAGGAGGGGAAAGAGGATTATGAGAGGATGTTGGTTGAATGTCCATTATCATTAAGGTCTCATTCTCTTGTTCCATGTTATCTACCCTACAAGGAGAGCTTGTAATATGTTCATCCAAGTTTAAGGTTTGTAAAGTAGCTTCATTGCAAGTGGAGGAGGTATCAATAGAAGAACCACTATGATTGTCAAAGAGATCATCCCATAGGATAGGGACGTTGGGGAAGGGAAGATCAAGGGTGTCATGATTCTTAATAAGGGTATCTTCTAACACCAACCTATCCTCATTACATCAAAGAGGGATATTAGGAGATGGACAAGATTGATTGTCATGACTACAAAGATGTGGTAAGGTGATGTTGAGAAATGTGTCTATGAATTCATGCTCTTGTTGGGTAATGTCATCTAAAGGAGAATACAGAGATGGACAATCAAAACTTTCATTTTTTGTAACTTCTTCTACCACAATACCTTTGCCACCAATATGAGAGGTATCAAGAGAAGAACAAATATGTGTGTTATGATTGTCTACATATCCATTCTCACCAATGGGAAATGTAAGATTAAGGATTGAATGAATGGGTGGTTGAGGTTTCTTAGTGTGGTAGTTAAAAGCAAATTCATAAGAGGGAATAGTATGTTTGTGAAATCCATGTTTGATCAAATCAAGAGCACATCTTGTGAAAGAAAACATATTGGAATGATGCAAAGCAATTTTTAGATATGAAACAAGGTAATGTTTTGATTACACTATACACCAATCGAATAATGACATGAAAAATGTAAATACAAAATGAAACAATGAATGAAATGAGCTATTTTAAGTGAGATCTAGTGAAATGCATGCTACAGAAATGTAATCAACTATATACAAGTTAAGGCACCAAATAGAAGCCTAAAAACAAGTTTCTGAGTTCTGGAAAATGCTATTTCAGGAGCTAGAAGGGACTAATTCACCCAGGGTGGTGAATGAGTCCCAGCATGGACTTTTTTCAAAATTTTCAAAAATTTGTTCAACTGATTTTGATGTGTTTTGAGTGCTAAGATGCAGTCCTCAATGAAAAATGAATTTTTTTAGAAATTTTCAATGATTAAAGATGTAAAAATGCAACCTATTATGCACTTTTACACATGCAAAAATGAAACCCTAGAATGCAAGCTAACTAATGCAAAATGTAATGCAAGAAAATCTAGGACGATGAATGGAATCCAAAATCAAAAAAGAGGGTGTTCAAACAACATGTTCACCAAAATGAAATGAAGGATTTTGGTACCCAAATCCTTCTTTGGCTCTTTTAGGGTATTTCACGTAAAACGAAAGGGATGGGACCAAAATGCACAATTTTTCAATCAATATTATTGTATGAATTGATGGGAAAGGGATATGAAGTGTGTGTAGAAGTGCTTAAATGCTTACAAATGAAAATAAATGAATGTAAAATAATCTAATACAAGATGCTAGAAAACATAGTGTTGATTGCAAATATGAATTAGGAACTTAAGCAAATGATAATAGAAATTGATGAAACT
This sequence comes from Sequoia sempervirens, assembly GCA_007258455.2. Taxonomy (NCBI): domain Eukaryota; kingdom Viridiplantae; phylum Streptophyta; class Pinopsida; order Cupressales; family Cupressaceae; genus Sequoia; species Sequoia sempervirens. The sequence continues at coordinate 105,919,967 of VDFB02252616.1, read as the reverse complement.
AAACAAAGTGCATCTAGAGGAAGATTGATGTTACTGGATGGTTTTGGAATGTCCCAAAAATCATTTTCAATGACCACTAGGACCAATTCACCATACATGGTGAATCACTCATGTTTGTAATGAAATGTCCTAGAAACAAGTTTCTAACTGTCGTGAGTTGAATTTTGACAAAATCACTTTCTAGGTCTACAGGAGGGACTCATTCACTAGGGGTGGTGAATTATTCCACCTACAAGAACCAAAAAAATAATGATTTAATTATGTGTATCTAGATCTGAACTTCTATTTCCTACAGGTGTCCAATTCTAAAACTGTCAGATCTGGGTTTGAAAGTGATTTTTGTTGATTCTTTGACTTATTGAATGGAGAGGGAGCTTTAACAACCTTGCAACTTGATCTTCAATGATTCCAATGCTTCCAAGGGACCTAAATCTGCAAAAACACAAGAAGAAAAGAAGATATGTTGATTGTTAGGGCATGGGGGTTTCCCTTGGTCAAACCCCTTTTAGGTAATTAAACCAAAATGATGAAAGAAAGGAATGAAACATGCAACAATGGAATAGATTGCCTTGCCATGATGAATGATCTTGAAATTTTGAGAAGATAGATGATGAATGAATTGATTAGAGATGGAGAAGATGTGAAAATGAGGTGAAAATCACTTATTTATACAATTCTTCTGCCTTAGTATCCATCCATACCTCATCACATGCCAACATCAAGTGATTTTAAATAAAATATTAAAATGAAATTTAAAATATTTTGAATTTGGGGCCAAGGGGGACTCATTTTCCACCCATGGCGAATCGGTCCCACCTGGGACCAGAAAACATATGTCAGGAAATATGTTTTATTTAATGTTATTTATCAAGATAATATTCAAAAATACACTTAATTAAGTCATATGAGAGCACAAAGAGACCAAATAAAGCTTGAGAAAGGTGTAAATCATGAAAATATGCTTAGAAAAGCATGAAAGCTTGTTACAAGACTTTACAACACTTCAAAATAGGACTTGTTTAGTGATGAAAAGGTAAATTTTAGGTGAATTGTAATGAATAGAGTCTAGAAAAATGTAGAAATGTCTTAAAACACTTCACAACACCTTCACAAGATGTCGTTAAAAGCATTTTATTTAGTTTCCATGGGTCCAAGAGCTAGTGTGGATGCATAAAATGCCTCACAACACCTGAATCAGGGCCTCATTAAATTGAAATAATCTCTTATCAAGAAAATGGTACTTTTTTCTATGGCTCAAGAATAGGAAACCTAGACCCATTCGGCCATGGGCGAATGAGTCCTTGATAGGCTTACGAAAGCTACTTTTTATGATAGGTGCACAATGTTATTCCCTCTCATATTTTCTAGAATCTTTGTTGTTTCTCTCAATTTTATGCTTAATCTTTAAGATCCACGTGGTAGATTTCATTTTGGAGTTGATTAGCTATTTTTAGTTTTTCTCCCAAAAGTGTTGTTTGACCTTGTGCCCCATCCTTCATGCATAAGGAAATCTAAAAATTATCACTTTGGATTGATAATCAATTTGACGTGGGGATCTAATTTCCCAATGAATTTAGGAATATAGGGTCTATTTCCACCCTTTGGACTTACCTTTCCATTTTGGAAATGCACCTATTTTCTTTTATTTCATTTTGGTGAACCAGACCTTGTACAACAAAATTCTAAAAATTGGAGTCTATTTCAACCCTAGATCTGAATTTTGCACTAGTTTGCATTAGTTGCTTTGAATTTAGGGTTCTTTAAACTTGCATTGGTGAACATTGCATTTAGAGTTAAATTTACATGTTTGCATCCTTTAAATTCATAGAAAATCTAAAAATTTGCATTAGATCTACACTCATTTTGCATTGTACTTACATCAACATCATTATTCAATTATTTAAGTTAAGATTTAGATTCAAATTGCATTCTAAAAATATTCATTTAGTTCATCATTTAACCTTATTTATGGTTGCATTTAGACATGCTTATTCTAGAAAACTTGTTAGCGAAACCTCTGTTTGCAATTAGGAACAAAAAATACATAAAATAAACTTAGATTTTTAAAAATTCAATTTTAAAAACCCTGAGAAAGGACCCATTCGACCATGGGTGAATGAGCCCTATATAGACCCTTTAGACAAGTTTATGGGTGTTTTTTAGCCTCTATTTTGCATTTTTGTTGTTGTTTTCATATATGAGAATTGGTTTCCTTCAACAATTTGATTTTGAATTCAAGTTATTGCTTCTTTGGTTAGATCTTGTAGCATTTTGGAAATCATTTATTGCATATTTCTATTGAGGATAGTGTTAAATTTTTGTATTTTTCCTTTATTTTTAGCATCATTTCACTATTTAGATAGATTATTTTACATTTTGCAATCATTAGAGAACAAAATAAATATCTAAAACATTAAACAAAACATTTACAAAAATAAGAACAAATTGATGAAACCCTTGAAGAAAGCATAGTCATTTGATCATGTCAAATATCTTTTTCTATGTTAACATACCCATCAAGCCCTTTAGTAGTGATGAATTTGACATGTTAGATGAAGCCCTTGAGGATTTCATCTCACAGGATTCATTCACTAAGGCTTGTCATAATAAACCAAAATAAAGATACATTAACATTTGTAATCACACCCCTTCTTATCCTTTACCCACCCTCACATAAACCTTAAGTTAAAATCAAACCTATGCTTATCTTAGAAGCACCTAAAAAGAAACCATTAAAACTAAGAGATATATTGAACTTTACAAGGAAAATTGATAGTAAAAATGTTTCGCAGCAACTAAGTTAAAATATTGTTGCTCACACATATAATACATGGAACAATAGGCAACAACAAACTACTCCCATCTCATTATGATTACCTCAACCTATCTTGCCTAGTGCTCCTCGCTTGCCTTTACATAGTGGAAAGGAGTATCATCTTGTTGAACAACTTAAAAATACTCTTGCTAATATATCCTTATGGGATCTTATTCAAGCCTCACCTAATTAGTATAATATGCTACAAATGTTCAACTTTGCAAAAAAAAATTGTTCCTCCTAGTACAAATGCAAATGATGTAGCATCCCTTATTCATAGAATGAATTCAATTAATATAGACTTTGTTTTCACCAAAGTGATTTTCCTTCATTGGAAATGCAAAAAAAAATGAATCTTTCATGGTACTAGCTCTCATTAATAGGATTGGGATAAATACAACCCTCATTGACAATGGATCAAGGGTATGTGCAAGATCATCATGGAGAAAATAGGCCCTTAAGTGGAAAAAAATTCAGAAAAATCAGAGTTAGGAAACTTGACCTAAACTTTTGAATACGTTATCTATATTATTTAAAAAATATGTAAGAATAGAATTTGTAGTAAATTGAATGTAGTTTCTAAACTACTGGTTTTTTTAAATATATATATATATATATATATAGTGAAAATTTGAAATTTCAATGCAATAGTACTTAAAATTTAGGGAAAAAATATGTAGATTTCTGTCTGACCACCCTAGCCACAATAAAATGATAATATTGTTTTATAAGATTTTAAATATAAGTAGAGGACCCATGTCCTGATGTGATGAATATTTTTTTGTAAATTTTTTCCAAGTAAATAATTATTTATGAATTTTTTATTACAAATTTTAAAAAATATAAAAACTCATATGTCTGACCACCTTAACTTGGTCAAAACTTCATGAAATTTCTTTTTTCTTTTTTTAATCCTATACTATGTGAAGCATATTATGCGATGCATGTTTTGGATTCAAAAAATGTGATACCATTTGAAACCTATGGATGTTTTTCAATCAGCCCATCAATTAGGAATTTAGTCAGAATTGAATAGAAAAATGAATAATAATTACTTATTAAATTCAAAATAAAGCATAATTTATATTAGTGGAAAGTTGAGAATCTCCTTTAAAAACCATTTTCATTTCATCAATTTTAGGTAAAAAAAAAGTCGTCAACCACATACCCATCATATTACTACTTTTTGGCCCATCATGATCCTGTACATACCCTCAACCATTAATCTATGTAGTGTAAAATTCTTGGATAATATTGGAATAGATAAGAGAAATATTGAACTTGATTCTTTGTCCATTCATGGGTTTGATAAAGTAGGAAAAAAATAGCTTGGTGTGATCACATTACCTATTACAGTTGGAAAAGTCACATTGCAAACTCATGTCCATGTTACATGCCTCAAGATCTTTCATATAAAATTATTTTAGGAAGACCATAGATTCATGAGGTGCATGAGGTCTTTTCGACTATTCATCATATAATGAATTATGTCTATAATAACGAAGTGTACACAGTCAAAGCAGATATTGAACTAGAAAGTTGTTTACACACTGACAAAGATAAAGAAAGTCCTTTGAAAACATTGATACCAACTTCAAAAGTGGAAATTGTGCAAGAGGAAATAAACAAAGAAAAATTTGAGGAAATCACAAGTCTATTTGATGATGATTGGGGTTGTTTAAATTTTATACCTACATTTATGGAAAAGTATAAGATCACAATAAAAAAAGTCTTAAAAGGGAAAATAACCATCCATTATGTGAACACAAAACTCGAAAGAACCCTCACACACATCTACTTCATCCACTCTAGAAGAAGACATAAGTTATACAATAAAAATTGATGAAGTTGACTATGAACAATCATCAAATCCAAAAGAGATGGAAAGGATTTATGGAAGAGGTTATGAGCTTTTGAAACAACTTGGTTATAGTGGAAAAGGATGTGGAGTGAAAGAACAAGGCATATGTGTTCCTATAGAGCCTAACACATAAGAAACAAAGACTGGTCTTGCATATTGTACTTCTAAGATAACAAAAGCAAAAAAAAATCTTCACTCAATATCAACACCATCATGTGTAGTTCTTCTAATATAACTCCCACTTTAATGCATCCCAAATTGATTGATACAACATGTGATGAGTCATTGGAATACTTTGAAGATGATGAAGCCTTGTGGAGTCATAGAAAAAGTATCCCTTCTACTTTTCCTGACTTGTTTGGGCCCTCCTTGTGAGTTAGGATTAATTTTTCCTTGATTTAGTGTTGTAATGTGGTTGCCACATTCACATTAGGTCTTGGGCCCTCGTGAACTAATAAATTTAATGGTACCTTGCTAAAGTGTTGTGAAGTGTTGTAACACACTTTCACACTTTTCTAAAGTTTTATCAAATAACTAGACCTAATAAACCTCTTTTTAATTAAAATAAAAATTTATATTGCCTTATTTGGAGTGTTGTAAAGTGTTGTAACACACTTTCACACTTCTCTAGGCTTGTCATTAATAATTTGGCTTTCTTATGCTTTAATTGGCCCTATTTTGCATCCACAAGCCTCATTTATTACATCTTTTTGAGGATAATCCCAACACCAATTTCATTATCCAATCATAATTCAAGCGTTTTTGGCTTGTGTAGACCATATTTACTGATTTGGGACTCATTCGCCACCTTGGGTGAATGGGTCCCACATAGATCTTTTGGTCCCGAACCAAATTTCACACATTTCTAAGAACTTTTGATTTTTGGTCCCATACATTATACCAGAGGGAACTGATTCACCATCTTGGGTGACTAAGTCCCGTTTGGCCCAAATTCAAAATAATTCAAATTTCTAGAGGGATTTTATTCTCCTAGATCAGATGTCGGCTTGTAGTGTTGTAATTTTGGGAATTCTTGCATAATTGAGTATAAATACAAGTTTCTTTCATTCATTTTACACCTAACAAGTTGAATGAGCATCCTTATAGAAAATTTGAGTTCACAAGAGCATTCAAGTGTATTTAAGAGCATATTATCAAGTATTTTAGTGTAGCATTCAAGCATCAATCATCATGTCAAAGATTTCATGCATCATGTTTGTTATTGTGCTAAAAATTCTAGTGTAGGGTTTATGATTCAAGCAAGTGTTTCATTCAATATCAACATCATTAAAGCAAGAATCAAAGTCTTCATCCATTGTAGCCATTGCATACATATTTGTAGCACCTTATTGCTAGGGTTTCATGAATTGCAACATTGTCATTTGTTCATTCATCATTCTCCATTCTTATTTGATTTCATTTCAAGGATTGATTTCCAAAACTGGGTTTGACCAGGGGAAACCCCTATCCACTAACCCTACAACATTTTCCCCTCTCCTTTGTGTGTGATTTGCAGGTCTAGGTTGTAGATTTCCTGAGTAATATAGGAGAAAAGTTGTCAAGAGCTTAAAAGTTGTCAAAGTTGTCATTAAGCCTTGGAGAGAATTGGAGAAGACCTACAGGTTGCAAATAAGAGAATTGGATCCATAAATAAATCAAGAAGGATAGTGCAGATAGAGAAGAGAAGGATCATCTTTTGAAGTTGTAGAAAATCCCAACTGGATTGATTCTCGACTTCTGGCAAATGAGTCCCACTTTCAATCAGTTTTCAAGATTTTTCAGATTTAGATACCCTTTTGTTCAAAACCTATTCCTGCATAATTTTCCAAAAATGGAACTAATTCACCTAGCTTAGCTAATGAGTCCCAATCAATAGTAAAAGTATATTTTCTAGTGTTCCAAACCTCCATCTAGAAAATTCTACCACATATCATTGACCAAAATTTGAGTGGATGATTTTAGAATTGTTGTTCGCTACAAAGTCAATATTTCAAAGAGCATAGCCTCAATGAATTTTTGTGATTTTTCCAAAAATTGTGGCCTATAGATGGAATTTATGGAAAATACTACAATTGCAATAATTACTTAATATTGATCTCCAAAAGTTGGATTTTGGACTATAGCTTCCTTAGATGATTCTCCAACATAAGTAATTTTTTTGTAGAAATATTCCCACTATTTGTGAGATACAAGTAAATATTCAAAAAATAATGTTTCCTCCTCACTACCATGTGCATACATTTTGTTTTGTAGCTTTTTTGTACTATTCCATTCATTTTTCTAGGTCATTTAGTGTTAGTTTTCATTCAATTAGGGTTTCACATTTCATCTAGCATTTCATTATCTTTTCCTAGTCTAAACTTGGTGGTAAACCCCTTACTAGATCATATTTAGCCCCTAGGACAATCCTATTGCAAGATCTCTAGGTTTATCCTTGAGTGGAAGCCTCGAAAGTGGGTGTGATAGCACTTAACCATCATCACTCACTATTTTTTTCTGTGGTTCCATTTTGGTTATATTTTTCATGGTTCCATTTTGGTGAACTTGCATTTAGAACATCATAATTTTGATTTGGAGTGTATTTTCATTCTAGATTTTGTTTGCATTGACATTGCATTAGGATTTGCATTGATTAATTTGCATTCTAGGGTTTCAAATTTTGTATTAGTGAAAGCTCATATAGCTTGTACTTTTTCATTTAATTTCATTGAAAATCATTCAAAATCTACATTTGTATTTCAAATATAGATCATAAAACATAAAAATCAATTGAAAAATTCTAAACTTTTTGAAAAAAATCATTACTGGGACTCATTTTCCACCTTGGGAAAATTAGTCCCTTTGCATATTTTGCACTGCATTTTTTGGCATTTAAAGTTCAATTTTTGAGTTTCTCTTTGTTGTTACTACCTTTCAGTTTCAGTTTCCAGAACTTCTGTTATAAGCATTTCATTGTTCTCAGCTTGCATTGCATTTGCACTCACATTACATTTAGTAGCTCTTGTATGGGTATTTGGTGTCCTATTGCTAATACTATAGTGAGACAAAGTTTGAGACTCATGTCATCCTACGATAGCACAATTGTTGTGTATATTGGGTTGTCTAGCTCTTTCACTCCTACTATTGACATTAGTACACTAGGTATGGACAACACTTGCAACAACCCTTTTCCTTCAAGTAGTATGCAAGTTGAAACAATGAATGATACTGTCCCACAAGAAAACATAATTCAAATTCATGAGGACCGAGCAAACTTACAACATCAAGTACAAAATGACAACATTTTAACTACTACTATCCCTACTATGGATAACGTCCACCACATGCTTGAAAATGAAGATGGGATTGACCTTGTGAAAACCATTGTTCAAATATTTGAGAAACACCTCCCCCCAACCACTAGTTGTCCTTTACTAGCAAGCAATGTCACAAGCCAAGGAGGGACTCAAATTCCTCCTCCTACAACAATTTCCTCATTACCTACCAATACGAATCCTCAAGTCACAACAACAATGTAACAAATTAGCAATGTGATTCCTTCCTTGGGTATTCCCGCTAGCATCCCTAGTTCCTATGTGTAATCGTATGTCATATCTCCTACCACTTTACCACTTATAACCATTCCATTCACTTGTCCTAAAAACACATGCACCCCTTCACCACTCTCACTTCCATCTCATAACACAAAAAATGACCCTCTCATAACTCAACTCTTCCAAACTATTTCATCCCTCCAAAAGTAGATTTCCACCATCAATCAAAATCAAAATGGTCGACCTACATATTATGTCAAAACCAGTCTATTTTCCTTGGAGATATTGTGAACACCAATGCCACGAGGTGTAGAGGTGCCTAGATTTGAGAAATATGGAGTGAAGGGAGATCCTTCTAACCATGTTAATGCCTACACTACCTTATGTTGTTACTTTCTCCTTGATGATAAAATCCTAGCTAAGCTTTTTCCTAGGTCCTTGAAAGATACTACCTTGGAATGGTTCTCCTCTTTATTGAACAACTCAATCAATTCATTCAATGAAATTGTTGAGGAATTTCTAAACCATTTCCAAGTGCATATGAATCCTATAATGACCTTGTCTGATTTGATGAGATATAAGAAAAAAGAAGAAGAAAAGATAACTGACTTTATCTCATGCTATCAATCACTTTATTCCCAAATCATTGTCAAGGTTCCTAACGTTCACCTTCAAAAGATGTTCATAGAAAATTTGTAAAGAAAGATTCAAGACAAGCTCACAATGATGAAATTCCCATCCTTTATGTACTTGTGTATTACCCTCCATGATTATCCAAATTTGGTTAGTAGTCGAGATACAAATTTCACTTCTACTCGAACTAACAAAACTGAGCTTGCAAACCAAAACAATTCCCAACCATTTAGAAAAAATAACAAAGGATTCCTTTAATTCAATCCTCCTCAACAAACAACTCAAAATTCCAATAAACAAGTAGTTGCTATTAAATCCATGATACCATTTAGCTATGGGGACCCAAAAATAAAATTCACTCCCTTACCTAATACCCTTCATAACATAATGACCCAACTTTTAGAACAACAAATGATTACCTTGCCTCCTGTCAAAACACCCAATCCCAATAAGCCTTTACCCTTGAGCTTTAGATCAAATTATTATTTCCATTACTGCCAAAAAAAAGACATGACATGGAACATTGCAAGCATCTTAAACATCTTGTGGAAGATCTCATTGATTTCAGTCATCTTTCCATTGGAGGTGTTAGTAATCAAGGAATAATTTTGTTTCCCCTCCTAACCAAAACTTGAAAATTTTTACCAACCCCATGCATAAACATAACATTTCATTTGTCAAAGCCAGTGGAAATACAAATAATGATTTGATGAATGTTGATATAGATGATGATAATAATGATACTGCTCAACATGATTCTATTGATAATGATCCTATAGATGAAATGGTAGGAGTGATAGATGTCATTCCTCATATGGGCCGAACTAAGAATCCCCTTGACATGGATTTATCCTCTAAGGATATACTTAAACATGCTCTCAATGGTCCTCTTTACATAGCTAGTCATATCTATGACAATCCCACTGATGGGATACTAATAGATCCCTCATGTGGAGAGAATGTGATCACCAAGGAATTCTTACTTTTGCATGAGCTCTATCAAGATATATATGATAAAAAAAAAAGCATGGATCAAGACACAAAATGGTTTTGCTTGCCCTACGATGGGATCAATAACCCTTCCTTTAAAAATAGGACCAAAAATATTAGATGTATCATTCTCTATCATCCCATAGTCAGACCAATTTCGTGTGAAGATAGGCTATCAATGGCTTCACTCCATGAAAGTTGTCCCTTTGATTGTGCTGAAATGTTTAAAGTTTCCCTTTAAAAATGAAGTATTCACTGTCTACCATAGTGGCTTTAACCCATTTCCCTCTAAAGGTAACTTTTCCTTATATTTCTTTTGGACAGAGCCCATGGAACCTATAAAACCATCAGAAGAATTATTTTTCTTGTCCTATCAAAAGTTCAAGGTAAAGAAGATAGCAAAGCTATCCCTTCGAAACATGTCCCCACCAACCATTGAGCCTCCTATCTTATTTGAAACCATGATTTAACCTAAAGAGGTTCCAATCAACCAAGACCAACATAAGAACCCTCACCCACCTCCTACAAAAGACCAAGAGACAATGAAAACAACGCCATCAAACCTCCTAGAATAAAACAAGTATACAAAGTCAAAGAGAAAGTGGTCAAATAGCCTCCTGAGGTTCCTTCTATTCCTCCCCTTAGGGAAGAAACTAAACTTATGGTTGATCAACCCACTCCTACACAAATGCAACTTGAAAAAAAAACAAAAAGAAACAGAGGTGCTCGAGAACAGAAGCATAGACATCATGCCACTGCTTGTAGGTTACATGAAGAATTAAACAAAGAAAATCAAGATCCAAACTTCACTAAAGTAATGCATGATGAGTCTACCCCTACCCCGAAACAAAACACTACAATACAACTTCAACAAGAGTTGAATTCTTCCATGTACATTATCATTTGAACTCCTATTTTGAATAACTTGGATGATAATGACAAGGTTGCTAAAATTGACAAAGAGGTGCATAATGAATTGAATACATTGTTTTCCTCTTCCATGAGCTTAGAAAACAAATCTCATATAAAGAGTATTGAACATGGTGCTATCCCTAGTTTAGGGCTTTCTATTGTCCCTTTGCCTAGTTTCCCACCTTTAATATACAATGAACATGACTAGGAGGTAGATGACCTACTCATAGGTTGACTCGCATGTTCCTTACTAGTTTTTTTCCTTATTTATTTTTTATTTTTTATTTTGTATGATTGCATGTGCATAATTTGATCCCTCGTGATGATTTGGTTGGTGTTCTCTCTCTCTTTGTGACATTCCTCTATTTGTACCTTCATTCTTCTCTATGTTGTAAATCTTTTCACTCTTGTCTTTTCTTTGTCTTTTTTTTTCCTTTTGGGGATGATGCAAGGTGTTAAGACATTTAGGTATCTTCCATGTTGATCCAAAAGCTTTTCCTTTTCTTTTCTTTATTGCACTTTTACATTTGTCTTATTTTTTCCTTTTGGGGATGATGCAAGTTATTGAGACATTCATGTTTCTTCCATGTTGACCCAAAAGGTTTTTCTTTTTTTTGCCCTCTTTGTGTCATTCTTCTAGTTCTATGTGTTTTTGGGGAATGATGGAAATTTTGAGCTCTCTAAAAATATGACAGCAAGAAACCTACTGACCCCAAATCCATAGATCCCTTATGTGTTTGGTTTTTTCTTTTTAGGGGAAACCCCTCTCTTTTCCTTTTCTTCTACATGACATAGCTTTACTTGGAAACATATGACTTGGCATAGGGATTTCTAAGTTAGCTCTCACGTCATTTTATTGTTAGCATTTATCATTTGCTACTTAAAGTAATTGCTCACATCATGGTGTTTAGCAATTTCTTTAAAGTGGGGGCATACATTGGCATTACTCTTTTGCATTTTTCTTCTTCACGGTTCATTGTGCAGTTTTCTTAATTTATACGATGCATTTTTCTCTTTGTGAATGATATTGGTTTGATGTATTTCAAGAGCGTTATCTCTCTTAGCATATTACATTCCTCTTAGTGGCTTGATGCAATGCACTACATCCCATAAGTTGTGAATCTTTTATTCTTTGATTGGTCCTCTCTTGGAGACATTAGGCATAATTTTCCCTAAGTTAAGACCTCACATGAACTAAGTAAAACTCCTTTGAACATCTCTCATTGTTGTATTTTGTATTTATATGGACACCTTGCATAATACAAATTTCATGCTTGTGGAGCCATCTTGTTTTTTCATGAGCTCCAAGCATACAAAGTTTTGCTTGTCTCATGAAGCTCAAAAATAATTTTTGTGTGGCACCTTATTAAAGTTATCAGGGGGTATAACTTTGGTAGGGTTTGAGTGGGAAACTTGACGGAAGCATGGCATTCCCCATAGCCACTCATGTGTGTGTGTGAGTGCATACCATCTAGGAGTGTATGTTTCTCACCTTTTTGGACTTCTCACCCAGTGGAAACCCTAAAGTTCCATCGCCTCATAGTGAGTATGAATTATTATTTTTAGACAAACAACCTAGATCTAATCCACATTGAAATGGAAAAATGGTCAAAGCTTGATCTGACTCTTTTATCTTTGATAGTGCATGCTTGTGATTTTTTGTTTCTCTTTATGTCATTCTGATGTGTGTTATTTTGTGCCTATGTTGGTTTTCCATAAGATCTTGATTATGGGGGCTTGATCACCCCTCTTGATCACTGTTGTCTCATGTTATTGGCATTGGTACACTTGGACCCCTCTTGATGTGTGTTTGTCTACTTCAGTGTGAGTTTGAAGCAAGATCATCCTCTCACTAAAGTGGGGATAAATGGAGTCACATAACAAGTATCCCTTCTACTTTTCCTGACTTGTTTGGTCCCTCCTTGTGAGTTAGGCTTCCCTTTTTCATTTGGTGGCTTGCGGCCACCAAAATTTAAATCATTTATCATATTACATTTTAACTTATCCTTCACCAAGTGGATTGGTTTCACCATGTCTTACAAAGTATGAAGGTAAAGTTGATCCATTTTTCATCTAAGTACTTTGACTACTACATTATATGCTTCATGGGGATCAATTATTTACCAAATTATTTCCAACAAGATTGAGTGGTTATGCTTTTACATGGTTTAATTCCTTGCCTCATGCTTTTATCACTTCTTTCGAGGAGTTAGTTATTGCTTTTGTAAAGAATTTTCATTACAATATTGACCTTAAGACAAGTCATGCAATGAGAGAAACAAGAAAATGAATCAATTTACAATTATCTCACGATATTTAAAGCTTTGATTACTAATAGGTATCTACATTATGGGATGTTGAGCATGAATGTATATTGATTGATGATTTAGTTCCCCTCATCAAAGGACAAGTGTTTTCTAAGGTATACCATTCATTTTAAGATTTATGTGCTAGCATTTGTAAATGTGGGTGTGCTTTATTAGAATATTGTATTATGTATTAATGTATTTCTAGTACTTCCTCCTTTTCCTATGAATTATTATCATTGTCAAATTAGAAAAATGGGGACAATGAATGATGTGTCTTCCATGTATGCTTGAGTTGTCTTTTTCAGTATATGCATTTTGAGATATTAAAATATCTTAGAAAAGAGATTGGAATATTTTATGTTGTTCTCATGTCGTGCTTTTAAATACTCCCTAATAGGAGATTGGTGTTTATCATAGGTATTGAATACTAGATATGATTGAACTTGCAATGCACCTATTATGTACTTAGCTAAGTTATTAATTTAACTAGGAAAGCTTGTGTTTACTCCTAAGGTTGTTTATCCAGTATGGGAGGGAGCTTTTGTACTTACTAGTAGGTTTATTCCAAGTATGTAAGATGGTGATAGGTTATTTTTGGGCTAATAGATTATCCATTGATAGGGGTAAGAATTGACTTCCCTTTTTCATTTGGTGGCCTAGGGCCACCAAGTAAGGTTAAAAAATTAATATTAAAAGAACTCTATCACCCAATGATTCTGGAACTTGATCTTCTCTTCCAGAAGATTTTGAAATCTTGCTCTATTCACTGAGGAACATATGCACCCAGAAAGAGCCACTGATGGAACTCTCAAAAATTTGAAGTGTTTTAATGGAATTTTTTCTTTGGGATAGGTTTAAATAAACTAAGAATCGTGTTGTGCTTGATTTTAGTCTTCTGATGAAAAAGAGGTACATGGACAACAAGTGGAAACCTAAGAACAAAGCATTAATCAGGGGCAACAAGCTTGTGAGGGCAGTCAATTAGATTAAATGTTAATGACATAAGGGCATCCATGTCCATAAGAAAATAATCATGAAGGAAGATACAATGGATGGAGGGTACAAATCATCCAATGAAGGAAAACCCTTTTGATAGTATGGATAGTCATGGTCTCATGACTATGAAAAATAGGCAGCAATGTTACAATAGAAGCCAACAACTCATGAAATTCAAAGTGTCTGCAAGAATACAAATAAGACCAAGGACATAAATTGTAGAAGATGACAGTGACCTTTAAGCTTAATCACAAAGAAATCCCTTAGCCTATAAAAAGATAGTGTTAAAGACTGTAATAAAATCAAGAGGATGGTCTTAAAGGCTTAGACTCATTAAGTGGTTGAGGGACAACTTAGTGTTATAAGTAGATCATTAAAGATCTTAGGGATGACTTATCATGCTTTAGTGTTATAATAGTAAAAATTATATCCACGTGAGATAAAATTTGTTATTCAATAGCTTGCAAGGGATAACATTTATGTATTCTTTAATACTAAAATAAAAACAAAGTAGGAACTTATATAATTAGACCCAAAAAGGTTTAAATGAGGCTCCAAAAAATATACTTATATATTTAGGCAACGGGTGGGTATGAAAAAATCTTAACTATAACCACAAGTTTCCTACCATTGAGAATTAAAAACAATCACATAAAAGACATAAACTACTAGTTATTGATTGGGTCATAAGTTGTATAAATAAAGAATTTCAAACCAATATTGGACATGTGTTTCCAAGTTAAAATGATTGCAAATATTAGAAGAAAAAAATATAGGCAATCAAGATATTAAAATATAGAAATTATTTTGAGTCACCATGAATTTAAGTTAGAGTATATTGGTTGTAAATGCCACATCGTATTTTCTTGCTCAACCAACTTATTAAATTGAGAATGTTAACATAAAGATTATGTCTCTGAATATCAAAAAATTATATATATATATATATATATATATATATATATATATATATATATATATATATATATATATATGGGAAGTAAATAAATAAACCAATTTGAATATAATAGTGAATTCATGCTCTTGCATGTGGAAAGAGTGGGAAAGTAATCCTTAAAAAGAAAGTGTATTGTTTGAGAAAGGAGGTCGCCCATGAAGGTTATAATGGAATGTGGAATAGGGAGTTTCTTTTAAAAGGAGAATTTATGTATAGATGCAGGGTTGTGTACACATATAGCACTACCATTGAAAGATTGATGGTGGAGAAAATTGGTGGCAAGGTGGTATTCAGAACGGTTTTGTAGAACATACACAAGGAGAAAATGAAGGCTTGGAGGAAAAAAAAGAAGTTGAATTGTTTGGGGAGAAGTTCTCATTCCTATCTCTTCACAGAACTGTCATTTATTATAGCCTTGCGAGGTTTCTATTTTGTATGCATTTGTTTAAACCCTAGCAAAAGATTAAATATGATATAAATGCGATGTGATATCTCAGTTACACACATGCGATTCTATTGGAATGTTTCCTGTATCTCTCTACCTCAACCAATGCCTTTGAACCTTTAAATAGTAACCATGGCCTAGTTTCCATAAAGATTTGGTTGGTCCATGAATCTTTCTTTGGGGCAGAATGCTTTAACAAACAATTTCTTTTGTTTAATAATTTGTTCCTTGCACAATAGTTAACAACGTTTTTATGACTTTCTTGGGAGGACGTATCATGTCTATCCTTGTGCTGCCTACAAATTTTCTTGTTATCTTGCAGTAACGAATCTAACATTTAATGTCTATACTGCAATAGTTTTCGTGATGATGCAATATGTATATTACCATGATGACTACATTTTATAAGGGAAAACAGTATTGATTTATCATTACCGATTCAGTAAGTATAAACTTAGGATAAGCCAATGCTTTCTCCGCAACCCACGACCTTTGTTATGTTTCCTTAAAGCCTTCTTGTGGATCTCATTCAGTTAATACTTTAATGCTCGAATGAATTTATTCACCTTTTTGTTCAGTATCTGGAATAATTAATAAGTAGATCTTCATGAATTATCGACCTTTTCCGTTACTTTGTTTTATTCTTTTCTATTTCACACTAACGATTGACATGTATTTGCAGCTTTAACCGATACTATATTCAAGTCCGAGACTTTTTGCATTGCTTCTCTTTTAATCATCTCCAGATACCGCAACCTGTAATTGCTAGTATGGTTGTTACATGGTTAATTGTTTGATATTTAATTTACCAGGGACTTTTGACTTCAGTTCCTCTCTAGTACAATATGAAGAGTATGACTTCAACTCTAGGTTTTAACAATGGCTTTCTTATCTTTTGTAGCTTCCTTATGAGCAACTTTGTGTTCTTCAAATCTCCTAGAGAGTAATTGTTCTAGGTCTGAATCTATGTGGCTCCTTCACTACAACAATGGCAAGTTCTGTAGACTTTTCCTGGGTTTTGTTCTAAGCTTTTCCTTTTCCTGGGTTTTGTTCTAAGCTTTTCCTTTTGTTGAATCTAATCTAGTTGCTCTCCTTTTAAATATGAAGAGGCTTATGCAACCTGGACATGCAATAACTTTGATCCATGTCAAATATGGCAGAGGAATGAAGAATAATACAACAAAATACTGAAAAAGAGAGCATAAAATAGAGCAATAGAATAATAGTCATTCATTCATGTGTTCAAAATAGATTAATACAATATTTAGGGCTTTCATAGCCTTCTGTAAGCAAATAGAAGCAATTAGAAAAAGATGGAGTAAGCTCCAAGTAACTAAACCTAATGTAGAGCTATTGAGAGTCTTCAGGAGTTAATGCATTCACCAACTACACCTACCAAAAATTAATGAAGCCTAAGTGGAATGTTGTGTATAGTTGAATTATTTCTAACAAAAATGACAATCAGTTGGATTTCAGTGATGAAACAAAGGTATGGACTAAGGTTCATTTAAGAACTTTTATTGGTTTGAAATGTTAGTTTATGACTCCTCTTCATTTTTTTATTTTCTTAGCAATTTTTTGGTTCCTAAATATGCTCAATATGTTACTATTTCATTGTTCTTTCTTTTGGAGGATCTCTTCCCCATTAGATATCAGTGGCTTGATTATGACTAAATTTTAATTCCATTTATATTGTGTTAATTTATCTGTGGAGAGTTCCCTTTTCCACTGATTCATAGCCATCCTCTGAGAAATCTTTTCATAAGTGTATAACTTGCTACAGTTGATACCACTCAATGTTGTGTCAACATCCCTTCTCAATGCCTATGTTACTTGCCTCTTCAACTTGGATGCCATAGTCTAGAATATATTAAATAATTTTATGGAATGAAATCCTTGTGCTTGGAAGTATGATATCATAAAAATAAACTATATTTCCTAAAATGACTAACTTGATTCATGAGATGGTTTTCCAACTAGTATGTATTTATGCATTGTTTAAATATTTATCATAATCATGCATAGATACAATTTGGCGGTGAACTTAGCTTGTTTAAAAGTAATTTAAAGGCAATATTGAGACACATGATTGATATATTTGACCATTAGATGGTGGAGTAATAGAAGGTTTTTCTTAAATTGTAAGTTGATGGAAGAGATGTGTCATTCTAGATTAGATGAAATACTAATGAAGTAGATGATTGAATATTGATATGAATGACTTTTTGGGAATGGGGTGAATGAGTAAATGAAAATATTCTCTTAATGTCATTTTGGTGTTGTAATTGTTTATGTATGGATGGTTTCAATCATAAGTCAACCAATTATACTAGAACATATGAGTGTTTGATTTATAAGAATGTATACTCATATAAACCCACATGGGTAGCAGAGTTTGGCTTGGGCCATGGGTTTTCTCCCCATAGGTTTTGGGTTTTACTTTGAGGCTCGGGCTTTCCTGATGCACATGGTTTTCGGGTGATTGTGTGCATCCCCAGAGGATTGGTCTCACCTCAACTCGCCCCTCCTGGACCCCAACTTGGAAAAAAGTAAGACTAAGGAAAGGTTGGTTGGGCCACTGGCTTAGTCGTGGGGAGACCTCCAGCGCAACAAAAAATAATAATGTATACTAATATATATTAATAAATATATGTAAATACATACATACATGAGCTATACCTTTATTTATTTAATTAATAATAATGCATATTCTCCTAATGCAAGAAGTTTTATAGTTCCAAGAATAGTGAGGATTGAAATAGTCTTATTTTCTTATGCTTGTGTGTGCATATAGATAAAATGACAATGTTGGCTTCACACAATGCTAAGTCTATGCTAAGATAGCATTGAAGATGAATCTCTATGTTGACATGTGTGACTAATAAGTGAATTTCAAAATGTTCTTCATGTAAGACTGATTTTCTTGATATTCACTTATGAAAAGATTATTAAAAGGTTCACATGCATATAGACATGTTATCATACTTGTACTTGCAAATATTTATCTTGTTTCTTTTTAAGAAATTATGGTTTGTTCTTATGGTGTTCTATTGGTGTCAAACTCAGGTGTCTCAGTCAGTTCTCATTATAAGTGCTCTCTTCTGGTGAATATCCCTACTTAGAGTTCTTAGAAGCAAAATCAATCACTCTTAAGGTAGCACCTTTAGCTATAATAACCCATTCCAAATTATTACTTAGTTATTATTATTGATTAAATGACACATGAATATACTCCAAATTAAAAAGACATAACTCGTGGCTAAAGTCAATCATAGCTACACATGTCCATTTAAAATGAGTCAAAGATTCTTATATTCACTTCAAAATTAAAATTGTAATATCAAGATTTACTTGACACCTAAGGCCACAATGTCATTGCATAGTACATTTCTCATAAAGTACATGAATGAATATCATCAAGATACATCATAGACTATAATAGTCTGGGAACAACTAAGGTTATTCTTCATCACTCGCCTCCACTGGTGGATGAGAACATGGTTGAAGTGCTTTACCGCTCAACCATGAAGCTTACACTTCCCTGGTATTCTGTTAAAAGACACATGAAAATTGATAGGGGGGGTGAATTAGTTGTCACCAAATTCAAACAAAAAAATCCAAACATTTATCAACTTCACAACCACACTATTTTTTTATTAAGTATGAACATGAAATATAGATAACAAAAAGTAAAATCAACACAATGAACACCGGATTTTATGTGGAAAACCCAATAAGGGAAAAACCATGGTGAGGATTAACAAACAATATAAAGTGATAGCAAAACTGAATACAAGAGGCTCACTACCCAGAGGAGGATTCACTATCCAGATACAAAGGCTCACTACCTACAAAAAGGACTCAATGTCTAGCAGGGAGGCTCACTACCTACAGAAACAAAAGATAACAGATATATCCATGAGAGTAATTTACACACATCCACAACCTTGATCAGAAGATTGCAGAAAACTTCAGGTCATTGCTTTTAGGAATCTAACACAATGAAGTATTGCTGCCTCAACTCACTTTCACATAACTTTTCTCTTTACTTGTCACTTACTTCATTAATTTTCATCATCTAATCCTTTGCATGTCAAATTTCATTTATACCATCTTCAACCTTAGAAACATTCTCCAAGGTCGGCCACATACGCTTCATTTCATAAATTCAAACTAGGTCAGCAATCCAACATTCTTGCGGTGGAAAAGAATGAGAGTGGATGAATTTAATACTTAACCAAGACCAAAAGAAATCTCTTGGATCAACTACATGCTTCCTTAATTAAATTTTCAATTCTTCATATGAGGTGTAAGCACTAGATTGGCCAAACCTAATGAAAACACAAATGAACATTAAAGTACACACTTTCCAATAAGAAGATAACATGCAGATAGTTTAACATGCTTCATCATGCACAAGAACACATCTTAGATACTTCCAGTTACATATGTAGAAGGTGTAACAACCTTCGAACATAGAAATCTTTCCAACAATCCATCCAAACTATGCAATCCCACACAACAACTCTAAAGCTCATCCTCCGGAGTACCAAAACTCAAAAATATCTACTAGAACCTAGAGAATATCATTACAAGACATATTCCAGATCCGCAAGACCTAGAACAAAACAACAAAGGACAGCGGAGTAAAATCATTTCTCCTAGTCCATAGATAACCAACTCTACTAAAACAGTTCACACACTAGTGAACACAACTTTCACCTTTCGCCAAACCAACAACAATAGATCAGGAGATATCACCAACAAATCACCAACAACAAACCTTCAGATCTACATGAGCATAGGATCAACATGGAAGAAACACAAAGCACATAACGTAGCACTTTTTGAACACATACATAACTCTGAATTCACTCTTTATTAATTTTCTCAAAAGCACTTTGTAACCCATCATTTCAACACATATGCATCATCATAAGTATAGCTCCATGTACCCACAACATTTCAGAATCATCTCAACTATACATGCACAATCTATAACATTCTAAATTGTGTTAACATCAATGACAACATTAATGAAAACACCACCAAATTTTCTCATACTTGCAATAATCTCCCCCTTTGTTATTGATGTCAACACATTATGTGAAAGACCATCAAAGACCACATTCTCCTTTAAACACCTTTTCTCTTTCTCTTTTACTATTTTTCACATGACTCTATCTCCCCCTTTGACATCAATGGAAAAGATAAAAAGCTCTGATCACTCCCCCTTAGGAGCGCACCCATTCAACTTATACTGTAACAATGAAAACTTTCTACTCCCCCTGCAGAGTAGATTCATTCATCAGTCCAGATAAATGAGGAATTTGTGAATCCACTAGACTGATGCACCTCCATGTGCAGCTAGTTCGGAGGGCCAATGACCCCCAAACTCTCCCTAAGATACTCAAATCTATCCTTCAGTAGAGCCTTAGTGAATATATTTGCAATTTGTTCCTTTGTTGACACATACTCCAGCTTATCTTTGTTTTCCAACACCTTCTCCCTTAGAAAATGATATATGATAGATATATGTTTTGTTCTTGAATGCATTACCAGATTCTTTGAAACGTTTATAGCACATGTATTGTCATAGAAAATAGGAATAGGCTCATCACATACCACTCCAATATCTTTCAAAGTTTGCTTCATCTACAAAACCTGTGTAGTAGGATGTTGTGGAAATATACTCTTCTTTTGCAATGGATAAAGAATCTGAGTCTTGTTTCTTACTCAACCAAAAAACCAATCTTCTACTAAGAAAGAAAGTGCCTCCACTGGTACTCTTCCAATCATCCACACAACCAGCCCAATCTGCACCAGTATAAGCACTTAAAGTGAAATCAACATCCTTAGGATACCATAAGCCATAATTTGGTGTACCTTTAAGATATATGAATATCCTCTTTACAGCTATAACATGTGCCTCTTTAGGATCTGTTTGAAATCTAAATATCCTCTTTACATCAGTCCACCAATCATAGATTTGTATTTTCTATGATCTGCTTTAGCAAATTCATCATCTTTACTCAACTTACATCTAGTCACCATTAGTGTACTAATTGGTTTGAAGTCATCCATTCCAAACTTCTTTAACAGCTCTTTTACATACTTAGATTGTGAAATGAATATCCCTTTATCAGTTTGATCTAATGGAAGACCAAGAAATAAATTCAACTCACCAATCATGGACATTTCAAATTCTTTTTGCATTTCCTCTACAAATCTCTTACACATACTTTCATTTCCTCCAAAGATGATATCATCAACATATACTACTACTATCAATATTTTGTTACTTTGGACTTTGAAGTAGATATTTCTATCACCAGGGCCTTTGTTGAATCCTTGTTGTGTTAGGTATCTATGCAATCTTGCATACCTTGCTCTGGGAGCTTGTTTCAGTCCATACAATGACTTCTTTAATTTATAGACCATATCCAATTTGTCTAATAATTGAAATCCTTCAAGTTTTTCCATGTATACTTCTTCCAATTCACAATTCAAAAATGAAAAATTGACATCCATCTAATATAATTTGAAATCCTTTCGGGCATAAAATGCCAAAAAGATCCTAATAGCTTCCATTCTAGCCACCGGGGAAAATGTCTCTTCAAAGTCTATGCCTTCAACTTGTGAGTATCCCTTGCATACAAGTCTTTCTTTGTTTCTTATAACTTCATTTCCATTCAACTTATTCCTGAACACCCACTTTGAAACAATTAAATTCTTATTCACAGGTGGGTATGTGCAAGATCATGATGGGCCAAAAAGTGGTGATATGATGGGTATGTGTAGAGTATGAGGCTGACGACTTTTTTTTAACCCAAAATTGATGAAATGAAAAGGGTTTTTAAAAAATATTCTCATCTTTCCAGCAATATAAATTATGTTTTACTTTGAATTTAATAAATAATTATTATTCATTTTCTATTTGAATTATGACTAAAGTCCTAATTGATAGGCTGATTGAAAAACATCTATATCTTCCAAACGGTATCACATTTTTTGAATATGAAACATGTATCACATTCTATGCTTCACATACTATAGGATTAAAAAGAAAAAAATGAATTTCATGAAGTTTTGACCAAGTTAAGGTGGTCAAACATACGATTTTTTATATTTTTTAAAAGGTGTAATAAAAAATCATAATTAATTATTTACTTGGAAAACAATTACAAAAAAATATGCATCACATCTGTACATGAGTCCTCTACTTATATCTAAAATCTTATAAGAAAAATATTATCATTTTATATTGGTTAGGGTGATCAGACAGACACCTACTTCTTATTTTTTCGCTAAAATTTAAGTACTACTACATTGAAATTTTAAAATTTTACCAAATAGATTTTTTCTTTTTTCAAATAAACCTAGTAGTTTAGAAACTACATTCAATTTGCTATAAATTCTATTCTTACATATTTTTGAAATAATATAGATAAGTTATTCAAATTTTTACGTCAAGTTTCCTAACTCTCGATTTTTTGAATTTTTGCCATGGGGCCTATTTTTTCCATGATGATCCTGCACATACCTAGGTCTAGGAACCAGTTCCCATTTCTAATTCTTCTCTATTTGTTGCAACTCTTCTTTCATAGCTCTAACCCAAATTTCATCTTCACATGCCTCACATACAGACTTAGGTTCTATTTTAGAAAGTAAGCACATATTTACCTTAGTTGCTACTTTAATTATTATCTTCACACCTTCAGTCTTATCTCCAACTATCTATTCTTCTAGATGATTCTTCTGCACATACTTAGGAGTCTTAACAATAGGTTTTGAAGTTTTTCTTCTTCTTCAATCTGTTCTTTTTCTTCCTCCTCCTGATTCTCTTCAGGTACTTGTTTGTAGATAGGATCATCAGGTTCAACTTCACTTATCTCAACGAGTCTGTGTGTATCCTCATCAATCTTCACATTAGCACTCTCAACAATCTTCCTTGATATTTTATTAAAACATCTATATGCTTTGCGATTAGTTGAATATCCAAGAAAAATCCCTTCAAATGTCACATCTATCATCAAACTTCCCAAGACTTCCATCATCTCTTTTAATGTAACATCTACTTCCAAACACCTTAAAGTATTTCACAGTAGGAGCCTTACCAGTCCATAACTCATAAGGAGTTTTTTTGTTGTTTCCTTTTATTCAAAATCTATTAAGAACATAAACAATAGTGTGTATTGCCTCTCTTCAGTACACGTCAGGTACATTTGCTTCTTTCATCATGGTTCTTGCAGCTTCTTGTACAGTTTGGTTCTTTCTCTCAACCACTCCATTTTGTTGAGGGGTTCTTGGAGAAACAAAGTGCCTCTTTATGCCATGGTCTTCACAAAATGCATTAAACTCACTAGAAGTGAATTCTCCACCTCTATCAGATCTCAAACATTTGATTCTTAGGTTCACTTCATTTTCTACTCTTGCTTTGAACACTTTAAACCTATCAAGATCCTAAGTATTTTCTCTAAGAAAAGCAACCCATGTCATTCAAGAATAATCATCAATAAGTAGCATGAAATACCTATCACCATTTAGGCTTCATGTTCTAGTAGGACCACAGAGGTCTGTATGAATTAATTCCAATATTTCGGGAGTAGTTTTCTCTTTTCCTTTAAAACTGCATCTTGTTTGTTTCCCTAGCTGACAAATTCTACAAACTATATTAGCAGGCTTTATGATTTTAGGAAAACCTTGAACAACATATCTTGAACTAGTCCTAACCATATTATCAAAGTTTTCATGTCCCATTCTTCGGTGCCACAACCAACTTTCATTAACCTGAGATACAAGGCACTAACCATCAACACCCTTAAGTTAATAGATGTTTCAATGAATTCCCCTTCCTCCAACAACTATAGCTATGGATCCTTTTCTGATCTCATAGGTATTATCCTAAAACACAAGTTTAAAAACTTTGCTACACATCTATCCAACACTCAAAAGGTTATGCCTTAGACCCTTTACATAATATACATCTTCAGTGTTGTGTATTCTATCAAAACTAATTGTACCTTTCCCAACAATCTTTGCTCCTGAATCATCACCAAACATGACCAAACTACCATCATGCTTTTCAAGTTTATTAAACTTAATTTTATCTTTGGTTATGTGATTAGAACATCCACTGTCAATCACCCAATAGTATTCATCTTGTCTAGCATGAAATGTGGTGACCAAAGTACCTTCCATCTCATTCTTCTTATTTTATGAATCACTTTTTCTTGCACATTTTCCAGAGTTAGGAGACACAAATTTACTCTCCAAAGATAAGAACAAGCATTCACTATCATCATTCTCATAATGAAATTCATCATTAGAGATTCTAGCTTCTTCTCTAACATAGTACAACTTTTTGTATTTCTTATCCTTTCTATCTTTATGATCTTTGTTCTTAGGTATAGTTCTATTTGGACATCTTAAAACATAATGACCAATATTACCACAACTGAAAAATTTAAAGGGAAACATACCTTTATACTTACTAGTACCTTTCTTCAACTTCCTTGTAAAGTTTTCTTCCAACTCATCTGAGCCATCATTATCTGGATCATCTTCAATCTTTATTGCTTTAAATTTTGTTTCCATCTTTTCCTCTTTCTTTCCAAACATTCTCATCTCAAATGTCGCCAAGGTGCCAAATAGCTCTTGTTTAGTATATTTATTTGGATCATATGTTTCCTCATTAACTAAAACTTTGTCACTGTAACATTCTAGTAGAGTCATTAGAATCTTCTCTATTGTATCTCCATTAGTCAGAGTACCCCCTTGATTTCTAACTTCATTTGTTGCTAGGTCAATTCTCTAAAAATATCTTGCAATATCCCCTCCTTCCATTTTCATATTCACATATCTAACCTTTGTCGTTATCTTCTTTGTTAGTTTCAATTTGTCATTTCCTTCATAAAGATCTTCCAACTTCTTCCAAACTTCATAAGCAGTGCCTAGAGAGAACTTTTTTTCACTTAGTCTTGGATAAAGCACTATAAATAACAACCTCGCTTTTTCATTCTCCTCATAAGAAAAAACCTCATTTGCAGTAGTAGGACCACTCATCAGAGCAACATACTTTGTCTCAACAGCCTTCTAGGTCTTGTAACCAATAGAGATAATATATCCTCTCATCTATACTTTCCAGTCACTATAATTAGATCCATCGAACAAAGGGATCACCAACTTATGCACCATCGGATCTTCCTTAAGTAGTTAAGCTCAACACCAAGGAACCAAAGCTCTGATACCAATTGTTAAAAGGCATAGGACAACTAAGAGGGGGGTGAATCAGTTGTCACCAAATTCAAACTTAAAACTCCAAACACTTATCAACTTCACAACCACACTATTTTGTTATTAATTATGAACATGAAATGCAGATACTAGAAAGTAAAATCAACACAATGAACACTAGATTTTATGTAGAAAACCCAATAAGGGAAAAACCATGTTGAGGATTAACTCACAATATAAAGTGATAGCGAAACTAAATACAAGAGGCTCACTGCCCAGAAGAGGACTCATTGTGTAGATACAAAGGCTCACTACCTACAGAAAGTACTCACTGTCCAATAGGGAAGCTCACTACCTATAGAAACAAAATATAACAGAAAGATCTACCACAATAATTTACACACATCCGCAACCTTGATCAGAATATTGCAAAAACCTTCAGCTCACTACTTTTAGGAATTTAACACAATGAAGTATTGTTGTCTCAACTCACTTTTGCACAACTCTACTCTTCACTTGTGGATTACTTCATTACTTTTCATCATCTAATCCTTTGCATCTTGACTTCCATTTATACCATCTTCAACATTAGAAACATTCTCCAAGGCTGGCCACATATGTTACATTTCATAAATTCAAACTAGGTGAGGAACTCAACATTCTCACGGTGGAAAAGAATGCTCGAGTGGACCAATCAAATACTTAAACAAGACCAAAAGAAACATCTCAGATCAACCACACACTTCCTTAATTAAATTTTAAATTCTTCATATGAAGTGTAAACACTAGGTCGGCCAAACCTAATGAAAATACAAATGAACATTGAAGTACACACTTTCTAATAAGAAGATAACACGTGGATGACGTAGTTCACTCTTCATCATGCATGAGAACACATCTTAGATAATTCCATATACATCCACAATAGGTGTAACAACCTTTGAACATAAAACTCTTTCCAATAGTCCATTCTGACTATGAAATCCCACACAACTCTAAAGCTCATCTTCTAGAGCACCAAAACTCAAACATCTCTACTAGAACCTAGAGAACATCATTAGAAGACATATTCTAGATCTACAAGACCTAGAACAAAATAGTGGAGGATGGAAGAGCGTAAGAATTTCTCCCAGTCCAAAGATAACCAAATTTTCCAAAATAGTTCACACACCAATTAACACAACTTTCACCTTTCGTCAAACCAGCAGCAATAAATTAGGAGATATCACCAATATATCACCAACAACAAACCTTTAGATCCACGGGAGCATAGGATCAACACAAAACAAACGTGAAACACATACCAAAGCACTTTCTGAACACATACATAACTCTAACATCACTTTTTATTAATTTTCTCAAAAGCACTTGGTAACCCATCATTTCAACACATCTACAACAACATATGGATAGCTCCATGTACTCACAACATTTCAACAACATCTCAACTCTACATGCATAATTTGTAACATTTTGAACTATCAATGAAAACACCACCAAACTTGCTCATACTTGCAACATATTCTTCCAACTTAAAGAATGTCTGACCCTGTACAGAAAGTTTAGCAAGAGAACAACCTACAAGGTGAAATTTGGTGCATGCCCATACATCAACATACAATTTATATCTACAAATTAGAAAAGAAAGTGCAAGATCTATGTTAGGAATGGTAGAGAGTGAAATCACAGAGTTCATTCATACATACATAATGAGCCATATTGTTTGGCCAAGAATAATAAGTGTGTTGCAACAACAAAAAATAATAGGTTCTAGTAAACCAAACCTATACTCTTTGAACTTCGTTTCAGCACCCATCCTAAAAGGTAACTTTCTAATATAATAGTTATCTACCTTTTGGCAGCAACTACCCATAGGTATCATTGTTCTATTCTAGTATTAAAAATATTATTTCTCTCAATCTTCAAAGAAGAAACAAAATAAAAATATATATATGGGTATGTGCAGGATCATGATGGGCCAAAAAGTGGCAATATGATGAGTATGCGTAGGGTATGTAGCTGATGACGTTTTTTCTACCCAAAATTGATGAAACGAAAAGGATTTTTAGAGGAGATTTTCAGCTTTCCAATATAAATTATGCTTTACTTTGAATTTAACAAATAATTAATATTCATTTTCTATTTGAATTATGACTAAAGTCTTGATTGATAGGCTGATTGAAAAACATATATAGCTTTCAAATGATATCACATTTTTAAATCCAAAACATGCATCACATTCTATGCTTCGCATACTATAGGATTAAAAAGAGTTGAATTTCATGAAGTTTTACCAGTTAAGGTGGTTAGACATACGAGTTTTATATTTTTTAAAAGTTGTAATAAAAAATTCATAATGAATTATTTACTTGGAAAAAATTAAAAAATATGCATCACATTGGGACATGAGTCTCTAATTATATCTAAAATATTATAATTTTATTGTAGTTAGGGTGATCGAGACCTCCTTATTTTTTCCCTAAAATTTAAGTACTGCATTGAAATTTTAAATTTTCACCAAATAGATTTTTATTTTTTTTAAATAAACCTAGTAGTTTAGAAACTACATTCTATTTGCTACAGATTCTATTCTTACATATTTTTGAAATAATATAGATAGCTTATTCACATTTTTATGTCAAGTCGTCTAACTCTGATTTTTTTGAATTTTTTGCCACTTGAAGGCCTGTTTTTTCCATGATGATCCTGCACATACCCATTCTCTAAACAAAAATCAGATTCTATGTTTCACAAAGTATTTCAATGATCAATCATATCATTCTTATGACCTTTTTCTACTTAACATCTTAATAATTTCCTTTTTTTTTAAATGTACTAAAAACAAAAGAAAGTATGTCACAAGTATATGTGTGTACACAGACGAAGTCTATGTGGATACAAATATATGTGCCTACTAATGTTAAATTTTGTGCATACATTCTGAAATAATCATTATTTAGATTGCAATGTTTAAATAGTATTCTATTGTCATTTCATTGTCAAAATAAATATTCTAAGCAAGTTTATACTAATAGTTTTTCACTTACTATTAAATTCTAACATTGTTGTTTCCATAAGATCATTCATCATTTTAACAAAATAGGTGTTGTTTCCTACTAAATAGTCATAAAGTAATCTATTTACATACTAAACATTCATAAAACAAGCTATTTACATATGAACATTCATTGTTTATACAAAATAAGTACTATTTCCTTCTAAACAGTTATAAAGTAATCTATTTACAAAATAAGTACTATTTCCTTCTAAAATAGGTGTTGTTTCCTACTAAATAGTCATAAAGTAATCTATTT
This sequence comes from Sequoia sempervirens, assembly GCA_007258455.2. Classification (NCBI taxonomy): domain Eukaryota; kingdom Viridiplantae; phylum Streptophyta; class Pinopsida; order Cupressales; family Cupressaceae; genus Sequoia; species Sequoia sempervirens. Next base: position 105,890,965 of record VDFB02252616.1, on the reverse strand, counting down.
ACATACTAAAAATTCATAAAACAAGCTATTTACATATGAACATTCATTGTTTATACAAAATAAGTACTATTTCCTTCTAAACAGTTATAAAGCAAGTTGTTTGCATGTTAAACAGTTTATAGAGCAAGGTTGTTTCTAGCTATATACTGATATCTTTTTAACAAAACAACGCTTTTTGTAGAAGAATAATTATTGTTTACATTAGTACATTTGTGTTTCAAACTAAACAGAATATATATTAAAGACAAATAATGTTGTTTACTCAATTTTTTTGATCTCAAGTTGTTTACATGCTAAATGATCTCTTACAAGTAAATCTTCTTCATTTATTATTGAACAAGTTTTCCATTAGAAATAGAAAATAAACAAATCAAATAGCCTAGTTTTAGTCTTATTATCTAGATCTTGAACACTTTCATCACTAGAATCGCTATGAGAAAACTTTAATCATATATAGAAAGAATGTCGACATGCTTGTCGATGAAGAAAAAATGTTATGAAGTTTAAGTATCAAACATAAATCTTTCCTAAATAGGTTGCAACAACAAACCAAAGTTGCTATGGATTCAACCCATGTCTATGGTTAGGAACTTCTTTGCTTATTCTCAAGAGAATTCAAAAATTTACCCTTAGGGGCATTCTGGCTTATCTCTTAATGCATGTTGTTCTCTACATTATGTAGACTCAAGTCTGATAATTAATCAAATAAATATTCATATCGATCATGGAGATTGATCCTTCTAAGATTTCAATGGAACCCAACTCCTACATCCCATCGATTCTGCAAATCGAGGGCTTTCTCTTAAATGCAAATATGTTCCCCACATTTCTTAATAGAAGGATAATTTCCCCTTAACCATTATCTGCATAGCTGATAATGGGAGACAGTATGCTTAAAATAAAAAACTACCAATTCTTAAGAAAAGTAACAGAGAGGATTTTATTCTCTTTTCATAGGTTCAATAGGAGAACCTCAACAAAAATTATCACTAAATGGTTTACTTTCAATTGGAATATAATCTTCGATCACCATGGTATGGCTTATACTACAAAGTGAATTTTCTTAGTAGTCGCTCCTTAGGTTTCAATGCCTCAGTATAGCATAGAAGGCTAGTTGAATGGCTCTTTAAAACTATGCAACCCATAGGCCAAGCAATTCCCCAGTGGGTGGTCACTTAATTATAGACCATTGACTCAAGTTGAAACACACACAAACAAAGACTTGCATATCTCTATGCTTCAGTTCTACCATCAATGCTAGCTAAAGTAAAAGAAAAGATAAGTAAATCAATAATATTTTGATAAAATGAATTACGTCAAAGGTCAATCCTTTTGATCAAACTTTCCTCAGAATTTCCCAAATTTTGTGTTCTCTTTTCTACTTTTCTTCACTGCTTGTTGATTTCTTTGATAAACAAGGATGAAAAGAACCCAAACTATGATTAAATGTTATATTCTTTAGATTCCTTTGATAAATTCAATTGAAATGGAATGGAATTATGTTTCCTAGGATATTTATAAATAGTTTACATGCTATTCAGGTTGTACTATTTTACCATTAAATTTTTTGGAAGCAACCGAGAAATTGTGTGGAGGATTATTATTATGGGTTTGGAGCAGAAACTGCTATAGGAGCATCTACTAGTTATAGAGGGATACAGACACATTTATAATTTGTTAGGAAATGTTTTATCTAAAAATTTCAAAGAACAAGAAACTCTGCGAGTTGAACTCGGTGTAGATTATTTTGCATCTTCTAATGAAGAGCAACACAAATTCAATTATGAAGAGTTTATTCAGGCTATTGATGAATGAAAACATTATTTAAAAACATTATCAAGAGATTTTCTTCTAAGCTTACCTCAATGGGAGGAAAATGAAATTATCTTTCTAGTAAAATCTTTGAAAATCTATGCAACTTTATCAATGAGTTTCATGTTATTTCTTTCTCAATGTATGCCACATAACATGCCAAATACATATGGTCAATGAAGTCAACAATATTAAAATGAGATATCACTTTTCAAGGAAAATCAAAATAGATCTTTTGTATTGTTAACTATCCAAATTTTCACCACCTGCCAAGTTGTGGAAACTCAAAAAATTTGGAGCAACATGGGACTAATTTCAAGCTACATGGGTATCCTATTGTGAAAGTAGACCTCCATATTACGGGTTGGCTCCCCTTTTGGTGATATCTAAACTATTGCTAAACTAATGATTTCCTAAGGAAAGAGTAAGAGGGTTATATAAACTGAAATTTACTGAAAACTTTTAAAAGATGATTCACCAAACTAAGACCTGCAAATAGCTTACACACAGTTCAAAAATTGACAAATCATGGCTTACACGACTCATTCTATATGCATTCTTACAAAAGTATTTTATAATGAGGTTTTAAAAGCTAAGCTTCTAGAAGGAAATAAATTTCACAACTAAAAGAATTTTGCATTCATAACACAACTTATAACCTACAACAACACACTTGTCTATAAAGTCGGTGCTTAACATGAGACAAAATTACAAGGAAAAGAGAAATTTCATAAGTAATTTGATCAACCACTACATGCACATAATAAATCATGAAATGAGAAGGTAAATTATTCAATATCATTGATCCAAGGTACTCACTAGTATACGAATCTATCCCTGAGTTACAATATTGCTCCTACATAAAAGATAGCTCCAGAAAATAAGCTATCACATTGCTAGAAAGAAAGAATTGACTTCAACAACATAGTTTAAAGTTACTTAAGAAAAATTCAAACAACTGCCTCACACAATTCCATCTAGATGATTTTGGTTGGATGCAATAGAAAGGCAGAAAAATAGCCTTCTAAAATCACTCCAAAATATCCTCCACATGAAGCAAGGTCAAGCCAAAACCCTAGTCACACTAAAAGTTTGAAAAAACTGCCTCAAAATGGCCTATTCCCTCCAAAATTAGTCAAATACAAAACTCACACACCTTTCTCATGTTGCTTAGTCATCATTATGCTCCAAAAGCTTTGACTCATGCTCCTTGTGTGTTTGCAAAAGTATAAGACCTTATTTTTCATTTGAAATAAAAATTTAATTGACTTATAATAACATCACTTACTCAAATTGTTTTACATTTCAAAAAAAAAATGCAGAATAAAAGGCCCCACCATTCCTTGGAATACATCAAAATTTTGTATTGTGAATAACATTGAATAAAGTGATTTATAAACATATCACTTAAATAATGTTTAACAATTCAAAAATAATAACAATTGCCTCAACTATTCATCAAGGATTGCAAGAACACCTAACTCAATCTCCCCTAAGGCATTCCTCACAATTTCTTTGCATTTTGAAATATCATTCACCATTAAGTGAGTTATACTTAACATCACTTAATTAAAATGTCATACCACTTAAAAATAATGCAACTAGGAAACAAGGTTTGGCCTCAATGAGAGATAATGCAAATTTCCTCAAGCTCTAAACAAAATCCTACACAAGGAAAAAAATGCATAAGGCATAAGACCTTAAAAGATAGGAAACAAAAGGAAAAATATCATAAGGCATAAGACTTTAAAGTCGTAGCCCATGGGGCACATTAACTTGTGTTTTCAAAATTTAAAACATAGGTAAAAATTACCTTTATGGTCAGCTTTCAATAGGGTGTCAGACCCTAAACAAAAAACAATGAAAACTTAACAAAAGTAATTCATTTTTTCATCAAACCTTCTAGAGAGTTTGCTCTACCACCATAGGGTTTCAATGAGGGCATTTTCTAAGCTCTTTCATGGTGATTTCATGACATATTCTAAATGATTTATAGCTTAAAATAAAGGTAAGTGTTACCCTTGACATAATCTGGCTTTTTTTTTCTCCATTTCAAAAGCTACTTAAGCTTTCAAGGCCATGGTTGTGGCATACTTTTCTAATACATTGTTTTTCTTCTTTTATCTGTGGGATATTTGCTTGCTTTTAGGCCACCATTGAGGTGATTTTTTGAAGCTTGATAGTGATATTTCATGGTGAAAAATAACTAGCATGTTCAATGAAAATAAACCACTCAAGCTCAGGTAAGCTCCATTTGATGTATACCTTGATTTTTCTCCTTTGTTTTCTATAATACAGAGTTCATTTTAGGCTCTCTAGCTGGATGAAATGAAGAATACCCTTTTTCTTTCTCCATGTAAACATGTTTCTGAAACTCCTTTATAGTCTATAGTCATGGCATCATGAGATAATTTTGGGCTATCTTATTAAAAAAATCTTAAGGGTTTATTCATTTTTCCTATATGAAATAATAAGGGAAGCAAATGTTGTTTATTCCTTTTGAAGAATTGAAGAAAACTCTTCCCATTATGAGAGGCCACGAACTTGAGCTTCTAGGTATTTCTATTTTGCATACAAAAAGAGGGTTTGAAACCCATTATGCATTGTATTAAGAAAAACTAGAGAAATCTCCCCACATTATTCTACATTTTGTGACTTTTGATAAAAAAAACCCCACGTGGGTTCTACATTTCTTTAAGAAAATATGCTTTAGGTTGCAGCCATATGAACTGGGTTCCATCATAACCCTAGCCTTTGAAATTTATCTTTTCTCTTTTAGACAAAAGGCCATGGGATCGACCTGGGATTTATTGCATTTCATATGTTAAGGGTTCAAAAACTTGTTATGGATTTCTGCAAAAAAAACACAATACCGTGGTTCTCTCAAAACCCTAACTCAATCTTGTGAAGTATAAATGTGATAAGTCTTTACCTAGCAGTGATATTATAAAAATGCTTTTCACTTGGACTTCTAGGCTGATTTGCAACATAATCCATTTCTGAGTTTGATAACTCTTCTAGCTGCACTTTAGTGTCATCTAAAAAACAATGTAAAGTTTGCCATCTTTTCTAAGCTAGACATAGCTTTCTCAAATTTATCCTTGAGCTACTTAGAGTTGGACTCAAATGTTGAATTCAAAACTTTTTTATAACATTAGGATGATTGAGGATAGAGTCCAAGTTTGAAGTTGACAACCTCCTTTTTCTAATTTAAATGTAAATTTATTCTTGAATCTGACACCTTGCAATAAATGCGCTTGGCTCTTTGCTATTGTACTTTTGTGGAGAAAATTTATTCTTCATTGATGAAGAAATGGATAACAATCTTTTTACTCTACACTCATGATGTTGGTATCTCTTTCCAATGCTTTCAACTGTTCACTGTTTTTACTGACTGTAATGATCATGCCTTTCATTCACTACTCCGCTTTGTTCATTATTATTTGAAATGCATTGTCCTTCTATTCAATGTTGATTGCATTTTCTCGACTGATATTATCATGACTGTAGCTAAGGTATATGGTCGTTTCATTTCAATGTAATCTCAATCTTTCATTAATATTAGCATAGCAACCAATCTTTGTATTAGCTTAATCCTACTTGATAAGCTAGAAATATGTGAGTGCATGGCTCCTTGAGTTCATGGAGACTTTTTGTATCATCTCCCCTTAACAACATTTATTGAAAACTTGATCTTGGACTATTATCTCTTGATGTTACCCAAAAAAATTGTCTCTTTTGGCTGCCTTCATTGATTTTCACATCTCATGTTTGTATGATAGCCTTTTAAGGGTATTTTATAACCATCCTTCAATGGTTGCATGTTAGCTTACAATGCATCTCTTCATTTTCAAATGTATAAATCAAGAAGGATTTCATTTGCATCATTGTGTAGTTGTGAATCACTACTATGGAGGTTTCTGCCAATAAGGAATTATGCACTTTACAATCTATCATAGCCTCATAGTTATTATTTGTAATCAACCTTTTGATCCCATGTTACTTTTGCAACTCCTTGAGGTCGTCTCTACTCTTCCTATTGTGACACAGTCCCCTATGATTGTGGCATGCTTATCCTTACCACCATTTAGAAGTCTTGACATCACTGTCCTCCTCAAAGTATTCTTCACAATTACTATCCCCCTTTTGTTTTCATCAACTTCCTATTTTATTCTTGCATAGGCAGCCACTAAGACAAATTTTAAATTGTTGTCTTCTTTTATCTAATCATTGCCATGTTGTTGACTATCACACATGAGTTTCTATGACTGCACACTAATGCACATGTCATCACTTTATAGACCTGAATTAGGGTGCAACAACACCCACAACCATCTATACCTCCTTATCTTTCAATATCCCTTCATGTGTATAGTTGTGACTGCCCCTTATCATTAGTATGCATTGTGATCTCTTTGTAGCATCTTTTTCAATGTTGATTGATTGTATAAGATCAAACATCAGGCATCTTAGAGCCTATTTTACCACTGTAGAAATGATTCTATCTTTCATTCAATAGTTCAACTCTCTCATTTCATAGTATCTTTAAGCTACTAGTATGACAATCACCCTTCTCATATTCATGATGTCAACCTTCCCATACTATGATTGTTCATTTTGAATCCTCTAATGAATAGCTTCCAGTTGAATTCATTCTGGTTCAGGAATATTGAGTTTACCTAAAAGATGAGAGTCTAGCATCCAATTGTCACACTTATGCTTTCATGGGGGCTTGTCCCTGCTTTCCCTTTTGTAGGAATATCATCATGCACTCATCATTGTCATCCCTTACTAGTATCACCTCTAAGGGGAATGCCATCTATAACTTGTCTTCCATACATGACTCTAAACTATGTCATGCATTCACCACACTCTACCATTATGCCAAATGACTAGTGTCATTAAGGTTTTGAGCTTTTTCCTTGCATGGAATTGACTACCCTTGACATGATTTCCAACAAAGCCTTATCAAAAGTTTCCTTGCATAACTATCCTATATTCATTTGTAGGATCATTGGTATTTCCTCAAACCATCATGCATTGATTTTTCACCAGAGTGTGCATTGTAGTTGTTTGTGAATACTCATGATAGTTCCCTGATAAGACTTGATAGCTCCTATACTATAAATTGATGAATGCATAATTGAACTTGATGCATCTATACTTTAGTGTTCATATTATCACAAAAATCATCTATTTCTTGGGAAGAGAGAAACTATTTCATATTTGAATTATTATTGTCCTTGGTCTCATTTCCTTCAAAGCTTGTTCTTGAAAATGATGACCATGAAATCCAACACATATCATTATTAAAATGGACTTTGTATCCACTTAAGAATATTGAAAGACATATCTAGTAGAGAAATATTTCCAAGTAGCCTATTGTTTGATTCATTGTGAAAGATGAAAAGTAACTTTCTTGATAACTCACACCATTTTGTTGCATCTTTGGAATATGATAATGAAATTTGATCAAGTGGTATGATTCCATATTGATTTAATGCATCAAGAATAGGTTTATCATTGATTTGATCAAGTTTCTCAATTTCTTATCCCTCCTAAACAACAAGGGCGGCATGTTGGGCTCAACCTTCATGGGAGCCACATTTTACTCCACATATTATAATCAGATGAATCAAAATAGTAACAAAGATTTGTTCTATATCTGCACAAGGAGCAAACATGTTAGATTAATAGAGCATACGATAGGTGTGTTTGATAACTCTTTTGTTTTCCTGGACACCTATGGTATGTTTTCTATTCTATTGCTTATGGAGATAAGATTATATATGTTTATGGATGCTTGTATATAATTTGATTAGTTACCTTTCATTGCTCTAACAACACTCTACTTACAGATGTAGGGATCCTATGAGTAGTGAGGAGAGCAATCTACAACTGGAAGTAGGACAAGCAAAAGAGACTAAAGATGATGTAGGACAAGGCAACCATGATTCGTCATTCAGGAAATGATGGGTCCCACTTCACTTTATGTGCATTTCTATCTATAAATGTATAGTGTTCTCTTTATATGAATTAAAATGGTCATTCCCTCAGCTTGTGAGGGACACTATACACTTATCATTATCAATAAAGACTGCATTTTGAAAATATTGTGCACATTTTTCTATACTATGTTATATGCATTTGCATGTGGAAATGTGGTATTATAGGGGTATGTGCAAGATCATCATGGAAAAAACAGGCCCTTAAGTGGTGAAAGTTTTAGAAAAATCAGAATTAGGAAAATTGACATAAAAATTTGAATAAGTTATCTATATTATTTCAAAAATATCTAAGAATGGAATCTCTAGCAAATTGAATGTAGTTTCTAGACTACTAGGTTTTTTTTTTTTAAGTTCTATTTGGTGACAATTTAAAATTTCAATGCAGAGTACTTAAATTTCAGGGAAAAAATAAGAAGTAGGTGTGTCTGACCACCCTAACCACAATTTAAAATGATAATGTTTTTTATAATATTTTAGATATAAGTAGAGGACTCATGTCTGGATGTGATGCATATTTTTTTGTAATTTTTTCCAAGTAAATAATTAATTATGAATTTTTATTACAACTTTTTAAAAATATAAAATTGTATGTTTGACCAACTTAAATTGGTCAAAACTTCATGAAATTCAATTTTTTTTAAAAATCCTATAGTATGTGAAGCATAGAATGTGACGCATGTTTCAAATTCAAAAAATGCGATACCGTTTGAAAGCTATAGATGTTTTTCAATCAACCTATCAATCAAGAATTTAATCGTAATTCAAATCTAAATGAATAATTTAATTATTTATTAAATTCAAAGTAAAGCATAATTTATATTGGTGGAAAGTTGAGAATCTCCTTTAAAAATCCTTTTCATTTCATCAATTTTGGGTTAAAAAAAAGTTGTCAACCACATACCCTACACATACCCATCATATTGCCACTTTTTGGCCCATCGTGATCTTGCACATACCTGTAGACTTCTGATATTTTCTATGCACATGAATGTAACATAGCAAGATAAAAAGATGTATCGTCTTTACTTGTAAAACATAGCTAGCATCACCTATTTGGGCTAGGAGCAAAAATAGGTAACATTTCTGGCGACATTTGCTATATGTTTTCCTATTAAATGTCTTGACCAATTGCCTGAAGCCTATACATTGGGTATTGAGTCATCTAGAAAATGACACAACTTAAAAATAGCCTTGTATGTTGTTGTAACTCACTAGATCAATACATGATACCTTGGAAAATTATTCAAAAACACACCAGAACACCAAAGAAAACTACCTAACTGTGTAAAACAACACTTAGGGAAAACTAAAAACTTGCATTTAAACTAATGTGTAGCAACACTTAGAGGAAATAATACCTAATCTAACTTGTACAAGGTAGATCATACCTCAAAAAAGAGTTTGAGGTGTATCCAATTGACTAGGATAGGAAGAGCTTCTCCATCAATTGTTGATAATTGAAAAGCATTGTGCTCCTTGCACTCAGTAATGACAAACATGCCACTCCACATATAGTCACACTTAGTGTGATTTCCTAGCCTGCTCCTTTACTCATCCCACTTAAGTACAACATCTCTTTCTTTAAACACACTAGGTGTTGCTCTTTTGTAAAAATCTATCTTTGTTTCAAGTTGATGTAACTCCATTGTTTTCATGGCTCTATCTCTTGTTTCATCTAGCTCCATGAGTTGTGCATATCTGACAACCATTGGATCTTCTTCCTCAAACATTTCGAGTTGATTCATAATATCAAGAGCAGGAAGCTCAACAAAGAAAGGCGACCTTGCCTCTTTACCATACACCAACATATAAGGGGAGTTTCCAATGATTTTTTTGGAACTTTATTCTATCTTCCCACAAGGTAGATTTCAACTTATGGTGCAAGGTTCTCTGGTTATCCTCCAAAATCCTTTTGATAATTCTAATCATATTCTTGTTAGTTGATTCTACCAAACCATTACCTTAAGGCTAATAGTTTGATGATGTATTTAAGTGAATACCATTCTTGACAACCCAATCACTTACTCTTAATCCAACAAATGCTAAAGAATTATCTAAAATGATTGATTCAGGTACTCTAAATCTGGTTACCAAATCATAATAAAATTTTAAAATAGCACTTTCATTGGCTTGCTTTAAGGCCACTACTTCAATCCAAAGTGTAAAGTAATAAGTTGCAGTAAGTACCCACCTATGACCTGCACTTGAAGGTGGGTTAATGGAACCTATAAAATCAATGCCCCATCTCATGAAGGGTTGTTCCACTTGAATGGGTTGCAAGGGTAAAGCTAGCAACCTCTCTTTGCTTGCAAAAATGGTGCATTTTACATATTTTCTTGCCTAAGCATGGGAATCTTTAAACAAGCTTGGCCAATAATAGCTAGCTCTTATTATTTTAAATGCAATTTTTCTTGGGGAAAAATGACCCCCAACATTTCCATCATGGAACTCATGAAGCACTTTATCTACTTGATGATGATCAATACACCTTAAAAATACACCATTAAGGTCTTTTCTGAAAAGAATATTCTCAACCAACACATAAGGGATGGACTGTAGTCTAAAATATCTTTATTTAGCCTTATATAAACCTGGTGGAAACTCACTAGTTTACAAGAAATGAATCATATCTTCCTCCCAACCTGCACTTGTTGATGGTGCATCAGCTATAAGCTCATCAACAGTAACCAAAACCACCTCTATTTTAGCAGTTTCCTCACTTCTAGACCCTATAGCTAGTTTTTCACACATCCCTTTACCCCTTATAAGCTTTGTTACCTTAATGTCAATGTCATATTCCATGAACTTTGTAATCCACCTAGTCCTCTTTTCATTCAGGTCCCTACTTAACAAGAACTCCTTCACACTAGGGTGAGCAACCATTAAATGTATTTTGCTATTAGAAATTAGAGGTTTAAAAATTTTCAGACTTTTGATAGTAGCAAGTACATATTTTTCCACAAAAGTATACCTTTGTTCGTAATCCTCTAAATGTTGATTGAAAAAAGCATTAGGATGTTCTAAACCAGCATCATTCTCATGTACCAGCATTTCAAAAATGATGTCTATGGTACCTATTAGTTGGCCAAATTTTCACCCCTCTACTAAGCTGTGAAATAACTCAACAAATTAGGACTAACATGGGACTACGTTCAGGTTGTGGGTGTCCTATTTTGAAAGAAAACCTCCAAATTATGGGTTGGCTCCCCTTTTGATGTCACCTAACTAATTATTTCTAAGGAAACGGGTAAAAGATGCATAAAAATGAACATTAACTGAAAATGCTAAGGGTGATACACCAAAAACTAACTAAGACATGCAAACAACCTATTCACGTTCAAAACAATGACATAAAACCTTGTTCACACAACTCATTTTTACATGCATTTTCACATAAGTAATTTATAAGGAGGTCTTTTAGCAAAACTCTTAGAAGGAAAAAAAAACTTCACAACTAACAACATTAACTAACACAACTTATAACTTGTAATAATGCATTTTCTACTAATTGGGTGCTTAACCATGAGACAAGACTACAAGGAAAGGTAAATTTCACAAATAATCTGATCAATCACTAGCAACACACAATAAAACATGAAACGAGAAGGTAAATTATGTTCTATTTCATTTATTCAAAGTACTCACCTGTCATTACAAGTCCATCTAAGTTACAATACTGCTCCTACTGAAAAAGATAACTCCAAAGCTAAGCTATCACTCTACTAGAAACAAAAAAATCACTTCAATCGCAAAGGTTGAAGTTAAGCAAAAAACAACGAACTCCTCTCACACATGTCCATCTAGAAGGTTCTGGTCAGATGTAGCAGAAAACAACAAAAAGAACCTTCTAGAAACTCTCCAAATTGTCCTCCACATGAAGCAAAGTTAAGCCAAGTCAATAGTCATACTAAAAATGTGACAAAAATGCCTCCAAACAAGCCCTCTTCCTCCAAAAAATAGTCAAAACAACCTCTCACACATCCCTCATGTATGCCAGTCATCATTGGTCTCACACACATGTGTTCAACACATTTGACCCACACCTTTGTTGCTTTTTGAAAACAAAAGACTCTAATATGCATTCAAAATAATAACTTGATTAAGTGATTCATAATATACCACTTAATCAAACTATTTTACATTTTAAAATAGAATGCAAAAGGGCCCCACTACCTCTTTGAATTACACTACATTTACATTATAAATGACATAAAATAAAAGTGATTTACAAATAACTTGAATCACGCCTTGCAATGGACAAAAAAATGCAAAAGAATGATACTTTAAATGCTTGTAAAAACATTAAGAAAAACCAACTCCTCCAAGGAATTTAATCAATTATAACTCACCTGCACTTCTGTATTTGAGAGCCAAGCACTTGGTCAAGACTCTCCTAATTTTTAAAGGAAAACAAAAAGGCCCATGTTTCGATCTATGTGGGCATAAAAGGATTCCAACATCCTTGGAAGTCACATTTTGAATTACTTACATGTTTCAAAGGCATCACATAGCATCTTTTAGAAAGAAGGCATATGTGTTCAATATGAAAATAAGGAAAGAGAAATTCCTAAGTCATAACTCCATCATTTGGCCCACATAACACATTAAAATGTGTTTCAGTTTTTAAAAAAACAAGGGAAAAAATCCCATTGGCCTCCACCATAGGATTTCTAACCCTAAACAAAAGATGGGGAAAAAAGAAAAATCACCTTCATTTCAACTTGAGCTTCTCTACAATTTTCACTGTGGTCGCCATAGGGTTTGATAAAGACACTAAAAAACATGATTTTGTGGTCGATTCTTGACTGGTTTTCTATGATTTCTACATTGGAAACAATAGGTAATGCTTTTTTTTGCATCAAAATCTGGTTTTTCACATATTCAAAGGCCATTTTATGAGTTAAATGGTTACGGCCATGTAACATGTTCTGAACATTTTGTATTGTTTCATTTTTTTTGTGGCTATTCCTCTTGTTCGTAGGCCCCATTGGTGACTTCGTGAAGCTTGAATGGAAGATTTTGTATAAAAATTTATTTACATATTGCAAGAAAATGAGCAAAAGAAAGCCCAGGTATGCTCCACCAAACCCATTCCTTTCTGATTTTTGAGTAAAAGAGCTCATTTTGAGCCTGCAAACTAAGAATGAAACATAAAATGCTTATTTTCCTCTATATTGAAGTTGAATTTAAAAGACCCCCATGTATTTTTGTTGTTTTGTGAAGAAACCCACTCTTTGGTCGCAACCATGGAGAATAGACTAGGGTTTTCATATACTATTGTTTGTTTCAAAAATAATTTTCATGATAGCTTTTAAATACCTCTGTATTTGCAACTTTTTCCTCCAACCCTGGGTGGGTTTTTTGGCTTTGAGAAGAAAGAATGATTAGTTGGTTGCAGCCATGAAAGAAGGTATTGGGGTTTTTACATTCTTTTTTGTAGAAATTTTTTCCATTTAATCTGTTTAATACTCTGCATTAACAATTTATTAGTTCAAACCCATATGGGTTTTTCCATTTGTTAATGAGAAAAACCCATCCCGGCCTTTGTATTTTTCATTTCATAATAAACCTAGAAGTGAGTCTCTTATATTAAAAAAATATATTTTTTAGGCCGTGGCCATCGAAAAAAGGAGTTGGGTACTTTGCATACTTGTTGCTTTTCTGAAAACAAAAAAAAATCCATCTATTTCATTCGAATGTCTTTGTTTTTGAATATCAATGTGAAAACATAGAATGGGTATGTGACTTGTGAAGAAAATCAGATTCTTTGATTGTGGCCATGAAGAATAGAATAGGGTTTTGATTTATCTCCATTTTCTTCAACATATTCCTTTCAAAACTTCTATATTTGAAGATTAAAGAAAACAAAAACAGATCATGGGTTTCTTATATTTCCTCATAAATACATCATTTTCCACATTATGGGGAACAAACTTCCCAACTTTCTATATTCTTTATTTGAAATAACACCACAAGTAGGTTCTTTGATTCTTGAATAAAAAACCAGATTTTACCTCTATTCTAAGGCATGTCATAAGAGAATTGTAGGATATGATATTTGGTATGCACCTTTTATCTCTCATTATTTCTAGTAAAGCATAAGCTTCAAGGAATTTACTAGTAGATCCAAATCCTGCTATCAATATGTTTTATGCAAAAACACATGAAATATTTCTCATAAGTTCCATCTTCTCAAACAATCCTACAACTTCACCTAGTTTACTTGCCTTGCAAAGAGCACCAACCATGATTGTATAGGTTGCATCATCTAGTGCAATGCTTTCTTTTCTTTTATTTCATGAAGGAAATGACAATCCATCTCCAATTTTCCCACCCTTGCAAAACAATCTTTTATCCCATCTCTTGTAATTCCCTCAACATGGAAAGAATCATGCTTGCTTCATAAGCTTGAATGATGCATGAGTGTATGCTTCCTTTAAGAATACAAATTTCAGATTGTTGTCCACAATCAAGTAGCTAATATCTTTTAGTTGCAATAATGTCATTGCTTTGCTAAAGTTCAAAACTAATTATCCTTGATTGTCATTTGTTTACCAATTTCATTTTTAGTTTAGTGTTTTTTCATTCAGAAGCATTCAACTTACTCCACCATGGGTATAGCTATGTATTTCCCACCATGTTTACACATGCTTGAATATTGATTTTCTCATTGAAAGGTTGATATCATGACAAAGTGATTGTGTTTTCCAAATGCAACATGGGGATAATAGTATTAATTTTTATCCATAGTAACTTCATATGCATATTCTTTTGTGATATTAGCAGGGTTGTCATGCATGTTTGCTTCACTTTTGAATATGAGTGACTTTTTGCCACCATAGATGTAGAGATGGCGCCTATTTTTTGCATTGAAATTCCATGGTGGCAATGACTTGAATAGGGATCTTACTACCAATCATGGTAGTCCTATAGCATTCCTTGGCATTAAACATTGAATAATAATGCAAGACATGATGTATTACATTACTTTGTTACACTCAATGCATCCTTTGTTGGTATCCAATGGCTGAACTCCAGCAACATGTGCAACCTTGATACTTAACTGACTACCCACTTGTGAGATCATTGTTCACTATCAATTACATTATGGTGCTTTAACACCTAGGATGCTTTGCCACATACATAATTGCTCTATGTGTTTCCTTATTGTGGTCTTAAAATCATCATTATGCTTTTAGGTTATTTTCCTTTGGCTCTCACAAGCCCCAATGAATTTGTCATTACATTTAGACTTTCCATGTTACAAAAGATAAAAGTAATCATGAATGTAGTCCTAGTTCTTAATTTTTTCAATTGATCTTGTAAAAAACATAGATTGGTTGTTTCCATTAGTTGTTTTCCCATCCCATCACCATGAGATTATATCCTTTGGGACTGATCAATTGATAATACATGTTCAACATGCTTTCTCTATTCTTAATAAAAGCATTGTGGCAACAACCCACTTAACTATTTGAAAAGCAACAATACATATGAGAGAAAGATGATTATCCTAGATACAAAATAGAACATGTTTAGTTCCTTTTTCTTCTCAAATTGAGTATCTTCTAGCATTGTTTCCTCTGGTATGGTTACTTGATGTATATGGCTGATCATTTGAATGTGAGCTCCATTTTTTGCACTATCTCTTATCTCTTGATTGTTAATAATGCTTTCAAATTTTCAATTGTTGGCATCATTTATGAAACAAATTTTCTTTACATAGCCTTCCTTGATGATCATGCTTGAGGTTGCTCCATTGGAAGACATTGTTTGAAATGCATTGATATTGTGAGGTGATCTGCTTTCATTTTATTCATTGTATTCTGAAACACATTATCTTTTGGACCTTGTTTCCCTATAGCATCAAATGGTTGTTTCATACCTCTATTGAGTGAATGATCATTGATTTTTCCAATGTGAACAGTGTATACTCCCTTGAGTTTATGTAGACTTCAATGTGTCTTAACAACATGTTCCTTTTTCTTTACTCTATCATTGACTCTTGTCACACAAAGAGTTTCCCATTGATTCCTGTTGTCCCATATGCTTCTTTGATTGTTGTTGTATTGTAGCATGAAAGGTAGCATGAGTTCTTCCTTTAGGACTTCCCCAATCTTCATGGTTTCCACAACAACTGCTTGTTTCCCCCAAAGGTTTGGTACTTGGTCTTCATAAGCATCCAAGTCCTTTTGATCTTCTGCAACAACAACACCATATCCTCAATTTAATCTTAGTGGGTAGACACATGTCACTTATGTTGGTGACCTGAATTCTCACCATCCTAGGTGATGTGTGGCTGTCCAATAGGATTGAGGTGGGATGAACTTGACAGTACCTTGAATTGTTCCTTCTTTCTACCCCATATACCTCATGATGGCTTTAGGCATGCTTTGATTTCTCCTTAATTATCTTAAGAGATGCATAATTGAACTTGATGCATCTCTGAAATCATTTACTTCTTTTAATAAATGGATCATGGATCCACTTAAGAAGATTGAAAGACATGTCCATCAAAGTACACCTTTCTTTTGACATGATGGCAACATATTGATTGGTCCATTATGAAAAGATGAAGTATGAATTTCTTGACAACTCACATTATGTTTTGCATCTTTTGAATCTAATAATGAAATTTGATCAACTAGTGTGATTCCATATTGATAAAATGCATCAATATCATGTTTATCATTGATTTGATCAAGTTTCTCAATTTCCTATCCCTTGTAAGACATCAAAGGGAAACATGCTGAGCTCTACCCTCGTGGGAGCCACATTTACCCCACATGTTATAATTAGCTAAATTAGAATTGTAACAAGACTTGTCCTAAATCTTCACAAGGAACAAACTAGTTAGATAAACAAAGCATATCATAGGTGTGTTTGATCACTCCTTTCTTGTTTTCAGGGACACTTATCGTATGCTACTATTTTAATGCTTGCAGACATTAGATTACACATTTATGGATGTTTTTCATATAATTTTGATTAGGGACCTTTCATTGCTCTAACAACACTATTTTTATCCAATGTAGGAAACCTAGGAGTAGTGCGGAGGGTGTCAAACAATAGTAGAGCAATAGGAAGGATCGAGATGATGTGAGGCCATGCCAATGGAATTCATCATTCCAGTAGGCAATGATGGGTCCCTTTTCATGTTATATGCAATTTATTTTTTGTTATCTATATGTGTATAATCTCTTCTTTATACGCATTAGGATAGCTAGTCCATTGGCTTGTGAGGGACATTTATAGGCACATGATTATCAATAAAGATTACATTTTCAATACATATTTGTTCTCTTTCTTATTTTCTTGTAATTGCAAAACTAGAATAAATGCAATTTGTTTTTGACAATCTCTTTTATGCACATTAATGAACTTAGCAGAATATGATGTATCTTTTAATGTTTAAATGAAACACAAAAGAATAACACTAAGTTACCTGATTTTAGTTGAAAGCTAAAAATCAGGTAACACTACCAAAGGCATACATAATGAAATCTTTTGAAAGGTTTGGGTTTACCAAAGTAGGAGCTACTAATAAGGCCTCCTTTACAACTCTAAAACTATTCTTGGCCCCCTTGATCTAGCTGAAACTTATATTTTTCTTCAACATGGCAGTTAGTGGTTTCAAGAGATTAACAATATCAAGAATAAACCTTCTAATGAAATTAATTCTACAAAGAAAACTTTGTAGCCCCTTTTTATTGCTGGGTAAAGGCAAGTCCAAAATGGCACTTACTCTTTTTGGATCAATGGTGATCCCTTGTTTTGACAGTATATGTCCTAGAAGCCTTCCTTCATGGACAACAAAGACACATTTTTTGGGGTTGAGATATATACCAAACTCCCTACACCTACCAAATACTTTCTTCAAATGTGAAAGATGCTCATTTTCCTTCTTGGAAAGCACTGTTATATCATCAAGGTAAATGAGCACAAGTTTATAAATCAAACCTTAAAATGACATGTCCATTGCCCTTTGAAAAGTGGCACCATCATTGGAAAGGTCAAATGGCATCCTTTTATAGGCAATGGTGCCCCATTTCGTGGTGAAATAATTCTTATACTAGTCTTCTTCTTTAACTAAGACTTGGTTATAGCCTAAATAACCATCAAGTAATGAGAATATTTTTGAACCAGCTACTACTTGTAGAATCTGCTCCATTGAGGGTAGTGGATAATGATCCCTTAATGAGGCTCTATTGAGGTCTCTAAAATCTACACAAAGCCTAATCTCTCCATTTTTCTTTCTAACCAGGACAAGGTTAGAGACCCATGAGGTATGTTTGATTGGGAAAATGACGCCTCCTTCAACCCACTTGGTCAATTCTTTTATCATAAGAGGCTCAAGTTTGGGGTTTAAATACCTCTGTATCTGCCTAATAGGTTTTGTATTTGGATCTAGTTCTATGGTATGTTGGGAAATTTGGGGATCAAAAGCCTTTAAATCAAAATATTCCCATGCAAATATGTATCTTGAAATTCTTGACAAAGAGCAATAAAAGCTTTCATATATGCAAGTGAACATATTTTACCAATTTTAAGGAGCTTACCTTTGAATATCTCAAGCTCTTCATAATTTTATTCATTGACCTACATGTTGGTCTTACTCTTTTTGAGCTGATCATCAGTGCTTAAGATGGATTCCTAGGTGACTAGACCCTTGGGCATCTTGTTAGTCCTCAACTAGATAATTTGATCATCATATTTCTACTTGATCTTATCTTGGTTTACCACTGAAAATTATTCTTCTTGTAGCATAAAACTCTAAACTTGTTCATCACTCTCAAAGACTTGCCAGGATATGTGCAAGATCATGATGGGCCAAAAAGTGGCAATATGATGGGTATTTGTAGGGTATGTGGCTGACGACTTTTTTTAACCCAAAATTGATGAAATGAAAAGGGTTTCTAAAGGATATTCCCATCTTTCCATCAAGATAAATTTTCTTTACTTTGAATTTAATAAATTATTATTATTCATTTTCTATTTGAATTATAGCTAAAGTCCTGATTGATAGGCTGATTGAAAAAAATCTATAGATTTCAAATAGTATCACATTTTTTGAATCCAAAACATGCATCACATTCTATGCTTCACATACTATAGGATTAGAAAAATGAATTTCATGAAGTTTTGACCAAGTTAAGGCAGTCAGACATACGAGTTTTATATTTTTTAAAAGTTGTAATAAAAAATTCATAATTAATTATTTACTTGGAAAAATATTACAAAAAAATATGCATCACATCTAGACATGAGTCCTCTACTTATGTCTAAAATATTATAAAATAATATTATCATTTAATTGTGGTTAGGGTTGTCAGACAGACATCTACTTATTTTTTTCTTGAAATTTAAGTACTACTGCATTGAAATTTCAAATTTTCACCAAATAGATTTTTTTTTTTAAATAAACCTAGTAGATTAGAAACTACATTAAATTTGCTACAAATTCTATTCTTACATATTTTTGAAATAATATAGATAACTTATTCAAATTTTTACGTCAAGTTTCCTAACTCTGATTTTTCTAATCTTTTTGCCACTTAAGGGCCTGCTTTCTCCATGATGATCTTGCACATACCTGCCAATGAATGTTATTATTAGGAATAGAAGGTATAATGATTATGTCCCACACTCTATGTTTGTAGGACTTCAAAACATCACTTTTAGTAACATGTAGACCCCTTACCTGATTTACAATTAGCTCACTGTCACCATATACCTGTAAGTACCCAATCCTTATTTTCCTTGCCCATTCCAAACCCTGAATCAAGCCTTCATACTCAACAATATTATTAGTACAAGAGAAATCAAATTTGAAAGTAGAATAATACTTGTAACCTTGTGGGGACACAAGCTTTGCACACCCACTAGCTCCATTCTTGCTTCTAGAGCCATCAAAGATCATTTTCCATACTTCATTTTGTTGTTCTAACTATTGTTCCACCTTCTTTTCAAGATTTGGGGTAACTGCATCAGGTTCATGCAACACATACACACCCAAACCAATCTCTTCAATGTTGTCATTTGGGTTATCAATGATACTTTCTATTTCTCACTCATTTAAGAATATATCTGGTACACTTTCAATGTGCAATTCTTGAGTAGCAACAAGCTCACTATCATAAAAAATAGCATAGTTGAGATTGACAACACTTGGAATATAAGGCTCAATGTGATCTTTGGCAAGTGATTTATATTTAATGATAATTTTTGTCCCATATCTAGTCCTAAATATCATATGGGACCAATCTAAGGACAAGTAACCTCCTATTTTGGCAGTGAAATCTCTTGACAAACACAAGGAAAAATGAGGTGGTAAATCAATGACCGAGATATCTTGAGAGATGGAAAAATTGGGGCAGGCATGTAAAGTAAGGTTTAAAACCTTAATGACACCTACGATGTTAATGGTTGTCCCATCAAGTTGGGCTACTCCCTTTTCAAGAGGCTGACATTTCATTCCTAACTTGTCAGCAATTTATTTGGGTATGATAGAACTACTCACCCTTGAATCTACCATGCAATTATGAACCAATTTATCCCCTATTATCAAAGACACATAAAATGGGGGAGGTTTGACATCTTTACCTGGCTGTTTACTACTATCTTGAGGTGTATTTGTAAGGACAACCTTGACTTGACCTACTGAAACATCACTTGAAACACTTAAATTGGTTAAGGCAGATTGCAATAAATCCTTTTGACCTAGGATGGATAAGGAATCCCACATTGTCATGGTTACATTCACCTTTCTTCATGGATTTAATGATATTAAAGGGTGCAACAACATTTACCTTTTGATGGGTCCTTGCAACAGCAGGGTCTAGCTGCAAGTGGGATGATTGGGGTTGGTTCCCAAGTTGTCCACTACTGATGCCTTGTGAATTTCTTTGTAAGATGTGTGTTACTTGAGGATTGGATGTGCCAACAATCTCTTTTCCCTTATTTGCTACTTTTCCAATCTCAAAAGCCCTCTTCTTGGGTCAAGTATCGGCTGGTATTGGAGAATTATCACTATTTACTCCACAAAAATCCTCTCCTTGCCAATTTAGGAGAGTTGTATCACTTGCAGGGAGATCCTACTATTGTGGAGATTCACCATTAGGCACGTTTTGCACACTTCACATATTATTCATCAACAATCATTGATTGATAACCCCATTTGAACATGTAGCTTGGTTATGGGCCTAGTTGCATGGAAAGCACTACTCGTAATCTACTACAAGGTTATTCTGAATAGGTACAAGGTCTCTAGCTGCACTGATTGGAATGAGATTTTATGGATGAAAAGGAATTTGATTAAGATTTTTCCTTGCACCTTGGTAATTTCCTTGATATGGCTGATGTTGACTTTGGTTTTGAGGTTGGTAAGGATTAAAACCTTGGAATTGCCACTTTTTTATGCTCACAAGGGCATTGCCAAAATTATAAAGCAAGCTCTCAATTTTTTGTTGTCTATTCTTTATCTCTTGTAATTCCTAAGATGGGCTTGAGACAACAATTTCTTGGCTAACAAGAGCTGGTAAAGGGGAAATTTGAGGTATTGGAAAGGTCATAGGAGGCTATATATCAAAGAATATGGGCATAGGAGGCCTAGTAACAATTCTTCCAGAGCTTGTATGAGGCTATTTTCAGCCCTTGCAGCTATATCATAAGATAATGGCAATGTGGTTCCATCCATTGATTATATCAAACTAGCAACTTCACTATTTAAGGCTCTTAAAAAATAAATAAATGCATACTCAATTGGAGGCCTTGTGGTTTCTAGAATTTTGTCCCATGTTCTTTGGAAATAGAAGTTGAAGTTTGTCATACGTTCATGGGGAGCTCTCTTGATATGGGTAAGTTTCTCTAATAATGACAAGTTGTCATACTTATCTTCAAACTACTTGCATAACACTTCAGGGTGATCCCACAATATTGGTTTGCAATTTTTGGCCAAACTGGACACTGAACTAATTTTTTCTAACTAAATTTTCACTTTCAGACACCTATAGCTACTAAACCATGAGGAATTTGAAGATGATCCAAACTAGTGATTTGTGACATTTTTGTCTGTAGATTCTAAATATATTTTTTTCAATTTTTTTTTAATCAAATTGCACTTCTTTTTACATCTCCTTCAAAAGCTAGTCGTTTTCAGTAAACACCATTTTTAAGGAGTCACACTCACTGTATAACACAATTTTTTTTCCATGAAGGATAAAATTCTTTCTTTTTTTTAATTTAGATTTGTAACTACGATATCTAGTGCTTCCAATTGGTTTCATAGTGTTTTATTGAATATTTTTTCCTTAATAAAGTTTAAAAGTCAAACCAATTAAATTTCAGACATAGGTAGACCGTATAACACATAACCTTTTTTTGTATGTATCGAAATTCAATTTTTTTTGTTGGATCAAGGACTTCAATATTTGGTGCACTCATATTTTTAAAAAAAAATTGATAATCTTCTATTTTTCCACATGTGTAGAACAAAGACCTTGATTTTTGGTGAAAACCCTACATTCACAACAAATAAAAAATAAATTTAATTAAAATTATACTTTTTGGAAGCTTATAATAAGGACTACATACAAAAAAAAAATTAAATGAATTCATTTGATCCCCCAAAGATAAATCAAAAGTGGTTTTTTATTAGCATTTTGATAGGTGTAAAGGAGACTCCATTATAGATATGGTTTAAAACTAGCGGGGTTCAATCCAAGGGGGCTTGGTCTAAGGTGGTTTGATCAAATCCTCTTCATTTGAATTCCTTTAAATGGAACTTTTCAAGGTTTAAATAATTATATTTTCTAAAAATATGTGATTTCAACAAAAATCAAGATCTCCCAAAAAGTGTAAACCACTATTGTGGCAACACCCTTCACCCAGCTCATCCCATGTTCTAATGGAGTTAACTGTTAAACCCATAAACCATTGAAGTTCCTTCCCCTTAAACAATGTTGTTAGCAGTCTCAAAGCAACATTCTCTTGTGATGATGCACCGAACACAAATTTGATACATCTTTGATGTACTCAACGGGTGTGGTTTGATCCTCACCTGAAAAATATGGAACACTCTTAAGGGCAGCCATGGGAATATCATCATCTTGGGATAATTACAATGAGCTACCTCCATTAAAAGTAACAAAATCTTGATTACTTTGAACTGCCATTGGTGGCACCAAGATTTGTAGCCTCATAGAAGGACTTTAAACTCTTACTATAGGTGGAGTTGAAACTATTTTTCTTGATGAAACAACAACTCTATTTGTTGGTTTGCCTCTTCTCCTAGGTGGTGGCAACTGTAAGTAATAAAAAGGAACATAACTTCCTCTTTTCTAAATATTTTTCATAATTTGTTACAACACTGGTTTTTCTGCTACTTTCCACACTTAAAGTCACCAGATATGCAGATTTAACCTCTCAAAGGCTTGAAAAATGTTGGTTGCATATCAAAGCTAGAAAAACACATGTATTTTCTATTTTTTCCTTATTAGAATGCATCCCACCAAGCATGCCAAAACTCTTAGCTAACCAAATCTACACCCCCTACCAAGTTGTGGAAACTCAACAAATTTGGAGCAACATGGGACTACTTTCAAGTTGTGGGTATCCTATTATGAAAGTAGACCTCCAAATTATGGGTTGGCTCCCCTTTTGGTGATACCTAAACTACTGGTAAACTAATGATTTCCTAAGGAAAGAGTAAGAGGGTTATATAAACTAAAATTTACTGAAAACTTTTCAAAGATGATTCACCAAACTAACTAAGACCTACAAACAACTTGCACACAATTCAAACAATGACAAATATTGCTTACACAACTCATTTTGTATGCATTCTTGCATTGGTATTTTATAAGGAGGTTTTAAAATCTAAGCTCCTAGAAGGAAATAAATCTCACAACTAAAATAATTTTGCATTCATAACACTAATTATATCTTGCAAATGCACACAATAAAACATGAAATGAGAAGGTAAAGTATTCAATATCATTGATCCAAGGTACTCACTGGTATACAAATCTATCCCTGTGTTACAATACTGCTCGTGATGAAAAGATAACTCCAGAAAATAAGCTATCACACTTTTGGAATGAAAGAACTGACTTCAACAACATAGTTTGAAGTTACTTAAGCAAATTTCAAGCAACTGCCTCACACAAGTCCATCTAGAAGATTCTAGTCGGATGCAATAGAAAGGTCAAAAAAGAACCTTCTAAAATCACTCCAAAATGTCCTCCACATGAAGCAAGGTCAAGCCAAGACCCTAGTCACACTAAAAGTGTGATAAAATTGCCTCCAAATGGCCCATTTTGTCCAAAATTAGTCAAAGAAAAAACCCACACACCTTTCCAATGTAGCTCAGTAATCATTATGCTCCAAAAACTTTGACTCATGCTCCTTGTGTGTTTGCAAAAGCATAAGACCTTATTTTGCATTTGAAATAACAATTTAATTAAGTGACTTATAATAATATCACTTACTCAAATTGTTTTACATTTTAAAATAAAATGCAGAATAAAAGGCCCCACCATTCCTCGGAATACATCAAAATTTTGCATTATGAATAACATTAAATAAAGTGGTTTATAAACATATCACTTAAATAATGTTTTACAATTCAGAATAAATGCAAAAATGATAACAATTTCCTCAACTATTACTCAAGGCTTGTAAGAACATCACCTAATTCAATCTCCCCTAAGGCATTACTCACCATACTTTGCATTTTGAAATATCATTCACCATTAAGTGAGTTATACTTAACATCACTTAATTAAAAAGTCATACCACTTAAAACTAATGCAACTAGGAAACAAGGTTCAACCTCAATGAGAGATAATGCAAATTTCCTCAAGCTCTAAACAAAATCCTACACAAGGAAGAAAATACATAAGAATTAAGACCTTGAAAGATAGCAAACACAAGGAAAAAAATCATAAGGCATAAGACTTTCAAGTTGTAGCCCATGGGTGACATTAAGTTTTTTTTGCAAAATTTAAAACAAAGGTAAAAATTACCTTTATGGTCAGCTTTCAATAGGGTTTCAGACCCCAAACAAAAAATAAT
This sequence comes from Sequoia sempervirens, assembly GCA_007258455.2. Lineage (NCBI taxonomy): Eukaryota > Viridiplantae > Streptophyta > Pinopsida > Cupressales > Cupressaceae > Sequoia > Sequoia sempervirens. Next base: position 105,866,072 of record VDFB02252616.1, on the reverse strand, counting down.
GAAAACTTAACAAAAGTAATTCATTTTTTCATCGAACCTCTTGGAGAGTTTTCTCTACCGCCATAGGGTTTCAATGAGGGCATTTTCTGAGCTCTTTCATGGTGATTTCATGATAAATTTTGAATGATTTATCACTAAAAATCAAGGTAAGTGTTACCCTTGACATAATTTGGAGTTTTTTTCTCCATTTCGAATGCTACCTAAGCTTTCAAGGCTATGGTTGTGGCATAATTTTCTAATACATTCATTTGTTTCTTTTATCTATGGGATATTTGATTGCTTTCGGGCCACCATTGAGGTGATTTTCTGAAGCTTGACAGTGGTATTTCATGGTAAAAAATAACTAGCATGTTCAATGAAAATAAACCACTCAAGCTTAGGTAAGATCAATCTGATGTATACCTTGATTTTTGTCCTTTTTGTAAGACAAAGGTCATTTTGAGCTCTCTATCTGGATGAAATGATGAATACCTTGTTGCTTTCTCCATGTAAACATATTTCTAAAACTCATTTATAGTCTACAGTCGTGACTTCATGAGATAATTATGGGCTATCTTATTAAAAAAAAACTTAATGGTTTCTTCATTTTTCCTATATGCAATAATAAGGGAGGTAGATTTTGTTCATTACTTTTGAAGAATTGAAGAAAAATCTTCCCATTATCAGAGGCCACAAACTTGAGGTTCTATGTATTTCTATTTTGCTTCCAAAAAGAGGGTTTGAAACCCATTATGCATTGTAAGAAGAAAAACTAGAGAAATCTCCCCACATTATTCTACATTTTGTGACTTTTGATAAAAAAATCCCAAGTGGGTTCTACATTTCATGAAGAAAAGATACTTCAAGCCGCAACCATATGAACTAGGTTTCATCATAATACTAGCCTTTGAAATTTATAATTTCTTTTTTAGAAAAAATTCCATGGGATCAACCTAGGATTTACTGCATTTCATATGTTAAGGGTTCAAAAACCCACTTTGGGTTTTTGCAAAAACAACACAATACCATGGTTCTCTTAGAACCCTAACTCCATCTTGTCAAGTCTAAATGTGATAAGTCGTTACTTGGAAGTGATATTATAAAAATTCTTTTCACTTGGACTTCTAGGCTGATTTGCAACATAATCCATTTCTTAGTTATATATCTCTTTTGGATACACTTTAGTGCCATATGAAAAACAATGTCAAATTTTCCATCTTTTTTGACCTATACATAGCTTTCTCAAATTTATCCTTGAGCTGCCTAGAGTTGGAATCAAATGTTGAATTCAAAACTTTTTTATAACAATAGGCTGATCCACGAAAAAATCCAACTTTGAAGTTGACAACCTCCTGCTTTTGCTGATTTAAATGTAAATTTCTTCTTGAATCTAACACCTTCCGATAAATGTTCTTGGCTCTTTTCTGTCGTACTTTTGTGGAGAAAATTGATTCTTCATTGTTCAAGAAATGGATGACATAGTCTTTTGGCTCTACACTCATGATGTTGGTATCTCTTTCCAATGCTTTCAACTATTCACTTTTTTCTCACTGTAATGATCATTCCTTTCATGCACTGCTCCACTTTGTTTATTGTTATTTGAAAAGCATTGTCCTTCTCTTCAATGTTCATTGAAATGTTGATTGCATTTTCTAGGACTGATATTATCATGTGGATGTAGCTAATGTATATGGCTACTTCATTTGAATGTAATCTCAACATTTCAATGATATTAGTAGAGCAACCAATCTTTGTATTAGCTTAATCTTGCTTGATAAGCTAGAAATATTTGATTGCATGGCTCCTTAAGTTCATCAAGACTTGTTGTATCATCTCCCCTTAACAACATCCACTAAAAGCTTGATCTTGGACTATTATCTCTTAATGTTACCTAGAAATATTTGATCTCTTTTGGCTGCCTTCATTGAATTTCACATCTCATGTATGTATGATAGCCTTTTAAGGGAATTTTATAACCATCCTTCAATGGTTGCATGTTAGCTTACAATGCATCTCTTCATTTTCAAATGTACTAATCAAGAAGGATTTAATCTACACCATTATGTAGTTATGAATCACTACTATGGAGGTTTCTTCCAATAAGCAATCATGCACTTTACAATCCATCATAGCCTCATAGTTATTATTTGTAATCAACCTTTTGATCCCATATTACTTTTGCAACTCTTGAAGTCAGTCTCTACTCTTCATATTGTGAGACACTCCCCTATGATTGTGGAATGCTTATCCTTACCACCTTTTACAAGTATTGACATCACTATCCTCCTTAAAGTCTTCTTCATAGTGACTATCCCCCTTTTATTTTCATCAACTGTCTATTTTATTCTTGCATAGGCTGCTGCTAAGACAAATTTTAAATTGTTGTCTTCTTTTATATAATCATTTCCATGTTGTTGACTATCATACATGAGTTTCTATGACTACACACTAATGCACATGTCATCACTTTACAAACTTGAATTAAGGTGCAACAACACTCGCAACCATCTATACCTCCTTAGCTTTCAATATCCCTTCATGTGTAAAGTTGTGACTACCCCTAATCATTAGTATGCATTGTGATCTCTTCGTAGCATCTTTTTCAATGTTGATTGATTGTACAAGATCAAACATTAGGCATCTTAGAGCCTATTTTACCACTATAGAAATGATTCTCTTTTGTTCAACAATTCAACTCTCTCATTTCATAGCATCTTTAAGCTACTAGTATGACAATCACCCTTCTCATCTTCATCATGTAAAACTTCTCATACTATGCTTGTTCATTTTGAATATTGAATCCTCTAATGAAGAGCTTCTAGATAAATTCATTCTAGTTCAAGATTATTGAGTTTACCTAAAACCTGAAAGTCTAGCATCCAATTGTCACACTTATCCTATCATGGGGGGTTTTCCTTGCTTTCCCTTTTGTAGGACTATCATCATGCACTCATCCACTAGCATCCCTTGCTAGTGTCACCTTATAGAGGGCTATCATTTGTAACTTTTCTTCCATACATGACTGTGAACTATGTTATGAGTTCACCACACTCTACCATTATGCCAATTGACCAGTGTCATTAAGGTTTTGAGATTTTTCCTTGCATGGTATTGACTACCCTTGACATGATTGCCAACAAAGCCTTATCAAAGGCTTCCCTTCATAATTGTCCTATATTCATTTGTAGGATCATTGGTATTTCCTCAAACCATCATGCATTTATTTTTCACTAGTGTGCATTGTAGTTGTTTGTGAATACTCATGACAACTCCCTGATAAGACTTGATGGCTCTTGTACTATATATTGATGAATGCATAATTGAACTTGATGCATGTATACTTCAATGTTCATATTATCACAAAAATCATCTATTTCTTAGGAAGAGACAAATTGTTCCATCTTTGAATGATTGTTGTCCTTGGTCTCGTTTCCTTCAAAGCTTGTTCTTGAAAATGATGACCATGAAATCCAACACATATCATTATTAAATTGCACTTTGGATCCACTTAAGAAGATTGAAAGACATATCTAGTAGAGTAAGATTTCCAAGCATCCTTCTATTTGATTCATTGTGAAAGATGTAAAGTAACCTTCTTGATAATTCACTCTATTTTTTTGCATCTTTTGAATCTAATAATGAAAGTTGATCAACTAGTATGATTCCATATTGATTTAATGCATCAAGAATAGGTTTATCATTGATTTTATCAAGTTTCTCAATTTCTTATCCCTCCTAAAACATAAGGATAACATGTTGGGCTCAACCCTTGTACGAGCCACATTTTACTCGACATGTTGTAATTAGCCGAATCAAAACAGTAATAAAGATTTGTCATATATCTTCACAAGGAGAAAACATGTTAGATAAACAAAGCATATGATAGGTGTGTTTGATAGCTATTTTGTTTTCCTGGACACCTATGGTATGTTGTCTATTTTAATACTTATGGAGATCAGATTATATGTTTATGGATGCTTGTACATAATTTGATCAATGACCTTTCATTCCTCTAACAACACTCTTCTTATAGATATAGGGAACCTAGGAGCAAGGAGGAGAGAAATCAACAACTGGAAGCAGGACAAGTGGAAGAAACTAAAGATGATGCAAGACAAGGCAACCAAGATTCTTCATTCAGACAATGACGGGCCCCCCTTCACTTTATGTGTATTTCTATCTGTAAATGTATATTGTTTTCTTTATATGAATTAAAATGGTCAGTCCCTCTACTTTTGAGGGACACTATACACTTATCATTATCAATAAAGACTTCATTTTTAAAAGATTGTGCACTTTTTTATATGTTATGTTATATGCATCTACATGAACTAATGTGGTATTGTAGTCTTCTAATATTTTCTATGCACATGAATGTAACATAGCAAGATAAAAAATGTACCTTTTTTACTTGTAAAGCATAACCAGTATCACCTGTTTGGGCTAGTAGCAAAATTAGGTAATGTATATATTACAAAAGTTGGGGTAAAAGCAAAGCAACATGCTTAGAAGAAACTACATGCACATAGGTATTGTTTCTCTGATAAGTAATTTCATTACCATGTATGCTAGATGTGGTGAGATGGACTTATATTAATGACAAGTTTTCAATACAACTACTCCAAAAGATGTTCCATGTGATGTTAGATGCATATATTTAAACCATATGTATCCACTCTTGTGATAAGGCCCTAGGTCATGAAGATTAACATCATGTCTATATTAGGGTTAGTTCATCCTTCTCTCACAATGGTGAATCATCCAAATATGCTAAAGTAAATATGGCTTTCCAAAGGAACAAATTGTATTGATAATTTTTATTACATATGGTCCTTCATATTGGCTGAGCCATAAGGGTGATGTAATGGATAATCATGTTGGTGTTGAAGAAGAAAATTTCAACTGAAAGATCACGTTTGGAATAGTGTATTGTAGGAGTGAGGGTTGGAAGGATAGAAAACCAACATTCTCCAAGAGATAGTGGACAATCAATAGCAATACTTTCATTCAATGAGTGAAAATTTTCATATTCATCCTATAAATATATCATTAGATTCACATTTTCAGAGGTGTGTTGGTGTTTTTAATGGTGAATTTGTATATTCCTTATGGCAAGAGTCGATGTACAAATCCATGTCTACATTGTAACACTAATTCATCCTTACGAAGAACCACAATATTACTTATTCATTTCAACAGAAAGACTCAATTCCTATGTTTTTAACTGACTAAATGGCGAGGTGTTTACAAGGGATAATGGATTAATCAAGCATGAAAAAGTATCTCAATGGAAACTATAACTTAAAATTTATAAGTATAAAGCTATCTTTTTGTAAAAGTGATTTATGTCACTTATCATAACCAAAAGTTAGAAAATAGGCATTATTTTTTGAGAAATGATGAAAATCCTAATCAAATAAGGTTTATTATTTTAAAAAACTATTATACCTCAAAAATGTGATTAGGAGGTAGTTGGGGTAGTTACTAAGTAGTTATAGGTGGTTATCAATAGGAAGCCTATAAATTCAAGGCCATTTCAAATGAAAAGGGAGAATTTTACAAAGGGGAAACTATGGAGAAGAACATTTTGGAGAGAATTTTGAGTACTTTTGTTTTGAAACTATGTATAGAAAGGTTTTTGGAATTGTATAATTTTAGAAATATATCATGAAGAATTATTTTGGTTCATATGTTCTAAATGTATTCATGTGTTATTATTAGCAATTTCTTGTATATTAAATCAATAATCCATCTATGTGACTGTGCAAATAATTGGAAATCTATGCAATTGAATTAACAAAAAAATCTTCATATCTTGGTATCTTGGTTTGAAAGAGTTGAAGTGGCCTACCTCTTCATATGTTGAGTTTTGTCATCTTTATTTATTCATCATTACACATCAAAAAATATATCATGGAAAATCCTCTTGTAATTTGTCATATTTTGTGAATTCCTTGTCGGTATTCGTATGTTAGCTACTAGGGTTTTTATTATTCAAATTTCTTTATTTTTTCCCTTTTTCACCTTTTTATACTTCTTGGTTAAAAGTAGACAAAAATCACAAAAACTCCCATCATACGAGGGAGATGCCTCTCTCATATGTAGAGGAAGACCGCTATTCCATAACAATCTCTCCAACTATTGGAACAATTATCACTACTCATCAAATATGCAAGGTTATTTTTCAAGAAAAAATCATAGTGACAAATCCGTTCACAAAAAAAATATCAAGTACTAAAGTGAATTAATTGTTGAAGATGCAAGAGATGGAGGAGATAATACCTTGGCACGAGTCTCATGAACCAAGGTGGATTGAGATACACATAGATTCAAGTGACCAAACTCTTACAAATTTGGTTCCTCCAAATATAGGCACTAACACATCCAATGATTGGGACTAAAATGATTGTGCCTCTTATTTAGATTTTATCCTTTTTTTAATTTTATGTACATGATATTTTATCACTTCTTTCCTCTTAACTACCTACTACTATATTGGATTCTTATTTCCCTCGACCACCTTTTGAATAGTGATATTACTCTTTGTCTCATTTTTTACATGTTTCTTCTCCTTGTGTCTATTTATGTTATTTTTTATTTGATCTAGTAATATTAGTCCTACATCATCTCTACTCACATCCATCTTGTGGATGATATTCATTTTGGGTTTGTACTAGAGATGTATTTACATGTGGAGTATGATGTTATCCTTTAATGGCTTGGAACATTGGGATAACTAAGTGATTTCCCTTTTATGGTGAATATTATGAGTTTGTCGCTCATGCTAATGTGAATTAAAACTATGTTCACTTTGATAGCCTTGATTATATGCATCATAATTAATATATTCATCTAGCTTTATAGATTCATATCCTAATAAATCCTATTAACTATCTTCATCTTCATAACTTATTGAGCATACTTTTCCTCACGAGGATATTATTTCCATTTGTTTCTTGAGAGGGCATGAAAGTGTAGTAATTTTACCTTCCAGCCACTTAATATTTTTCACATTTATCTTTCAATAAAAAATTCAACCATTTTCATTTGAGATCCCTTAGCATTACAATTCTCATCATAATCATCATAGGGGAATTCATCATTTCCACCAATCAAGAGAGCACTAGTTACATGTTTTTGATTAAAAAGTAGGGTAAGGGCCTTGATCTTGAACAAAATAGAAAAGTAAACAAGACCAATATGCCCACTAGTCCAAGAAAAAACAAAGGCCTACAAGCGTACTAGACAACAACACCAAATATTAAGGTAAATAGACTAAGAGAGGAAAACCAAAATGGCTCACAGGCCTCAAAGATATAGGAACACAAGCCCTAGATAACCTAAGAAACAACAAAAAGGAAAATCATCCAATAGAAAACTATTCCTTAGGACTATTAATTAGATTCCATTATTTCTTGAGCCACTCCAAATCATTCTTCCAGGTGACCGATCACAATTCAAAAGATGGCATGGTTCATAATCCCATGGGTGATAGATATGATGTAACTCATTGCACTATCGAGCTCTACCATCTTTTCTTTCAATGTATCACCTTCATTATTTGATTTCATTCTACTAACTCATCCATATAGATCGTCAATCTAATTCTTAAAACACTAGAGGGTACCACTCCCCATATTCCCCCTCCTCTAAGCTCACTATAATTTGATGTTTATCAACATCATCTTCCTCATATTCAAGATCCATTCCTTCATTTTCTTCCTTGATGAAAATATTAATTTCGTTTCTTTCATCAGCATTCTCCTCCTCTTCTTCACTTTTTTCCTCCTCAACCACTTTCCTCGCTAGTGTTAACATCATCAGACTCATTCCTAATCACTGCTTCTAGTTCTCTTTGGCTAGTGTGGACACTAATTTTGGGTGTCCGAAGTTCTCTAACTCTTCTAGATTTTTTCACCTAAAAGGAGAAAAATGGACCCAAAATGATAATGTCTACACTCAAATTAATGCAAGGATGGATGTAATATGCCTAACTATGATGTCTATAAATGATAAGAGAATCAAATAAGACTAGAAAGGTGCACCTAGAATATGAAGTATAATGCAAAGGAGGTTTTGGAGTCTGTGGATTTGACTAGAAATGTTGATTGGGACACTTGTGCCAAGTTAGTGACTTATCAGTTTTGGGAAAACTACTAGAATAGGAATCTAAATGGGTATCCAAAAATGCAGAAACTACTTTTAAGGCTAGTAGTGGGACTAATTCACCTCAGATGAGCTTATTCCACCTGGGAATTTTCGGTGGAAATATTTTGTAGCTCTCAATTTGTAATTCCTTTTTTTGATAGATGTCCAGTCTAGATTATGTAGAAAACAAAATAGATTTCCAAGCTTCAATTAGGGATTTGTTGACTTTGATGACTTTGATGGATTGAAGAAACCTTTTTAATACCTTACTCTTTGACAAATCTACATATAAGACCTACAAACACACATGCAAAGAGGGGGAAAAGGGTTAAGGTTAGAGTATAGGGGTTTTCCTTGGTCAAACCCCAATTTGGTAATCAAACCCTAGATAATGAAATGAAATAGAAAGAGAATGATGAATAAACAACATGCAATGTCACAAATCACTAAACCCTTGATGTATAAATCTTAAGATATGCAATGAAGTGCTCCAATGGATGACTTGATAGTGCTTAGAGTGCTTGATAATTGCTTGAATGATGAAAATGGAAATTAGAAAAGCATGAGAGTTTGTTACAACTCTTTAAAACACTTTGAAATGAGACTTGGTAAGTGATAAAAATGGGTTATTTAGGTGAATTATAATGAAAGGGTCCTAGAAAAGTGTGAAAGTGGGTTACAACACTTCACAACACTTTTACAAGACATCGTAGAATTCTTAATGATTCTCAAGGGTCCAAGACCTAATGTGAATGTGTTTCCCACATTACAACATTAAATCTAGGAAAAATCAAGCCAAAGTCCATAAGAGAGACTCAAGTGAGCATAAAAATGTCCAACTATACATTTTTTGGTGACACAACTAGTATCAAGGTCCTCCTCTTTATACATTGACATGTTAAAATGAATGTTCACTTTGAATTTACGTCATCTCAAGGTGTGCAATACATTTTACAATTTTATTTTTTGTATGGTATGCCAGGAGAAGTGGTGTATTAAACATTGTGATAATATTACATACACACATCAAATATTTTATCCATATTTCTTCTACCAATAACTATATCATAACCTTTTACATGAAACTTATGAGAATATAAAATTATCAAAAGCTCTAGTACCTCCTCTTTATGGTAGTATAACATATTTTCCTACTCAATTTCATATCTATATGTCATAATTGGAGAGGTGAGACTATGGAAATAAAAACATGTTATTAAATCTTGATATTACATGCCACAACTTTACATATATGTATCAATCATATATAAATTTTGAGAACTATACTTACATTGATCTCTTTCATCCTACATGAACCATTTCTTCATGAAGATCCCACTTATAAATTTGGATAGCTAGATTTGAATGGCTTACCATTGTTTTGAGATTTTCATGTCATTCAATGTCTCCTTAAAATGAGATGAATCTTCTTCTTGTTCTTTTTGGTACATTCATGATACATTTTTCTCTCCATCAACAAGTGTTAGAAAAAACAAAAGCTTCTTTCCTTACTTTCTCTCTAATGTTAGCTAGTAATTTATTATATTTAAATGTGCAAAATTAATGGCTATGAATAAATTTAGGTTACATAAGGTCTTCTAGATGATTCTATAGTCAAAATTTCATCAACAATGGTGCCATTCTATTGCCATAAGTTGAAGGGCTATGAACATACCCACTAACAAGTAGGTATTGGATTAATATTTTTTTAAAGATATAAACTAGATCAACACACCCCCAACAATGGTATCATTTTACTGGGTCTCAAAATTACTGAATAGACTTCTGAAGGGATTATTCAACTTTAAGGCTAAAGATATGTTGCTCTTGAAGATTGATAGACTAGCTCATCAACAAAGAATGGGTGATGACATGCCAATTCTTAAGAGTTGATAGTCTCTTTTTCACTTTGCTCTCTCAACTAGAACTAGGAGGATATTCCTAGAGGTAATCTTTCATAGGATTTAATCATAACTAAAGGTATAAAAATATGAAAACTTGCAATAGTATCCAATGTATGTATAGCACGAAAATATATTATTAGGAAAAGAACTAACCTACTAATATCAGCTCTACTAAGGTTGTCAACACATCATTGTAAGACTCAAAGATGTGGGTATGCATGACATGATTCTCTTAAGGTGAAACCTTCAAATCTTGCTAGAGATGTTTCCCTAGTTAAATTATTAAACCATGAATTGTATACAAACTATTTTCTACTCCTAAACTACTATTTAAATATATTTTTAATCCTAATTTTGTGGAATGTCAAAAACTCAAGGATTGGTGAATTATAATGGGTTTAGAGTCATAATCAGAGAAAAGAAATAACATAGAAATCAGATCAACAATTAAATGTGCTTAATAATCCCTCTCCAAACTTCTAGAAATTCATATTCAATGCTAAAAATCCATCGTGAATAATATACACAATACATTAAAGTGTTGTGAAACTTATCAAGTCAATATTACATTCACACTTGCAAATATTGTGAGATAAAACCATAAGTTAATAATAACCTATCATACTTCATTGTTTTTAATTTTTCCCAAAAATTATAAGTTGCCAAAGAGACATTTTGTTACAAAAATCTACTACAAAATAGCTACCTCTTTGTTATTTTGTAAAATGAGCTACTTGAATGGTGATTAGACATGTGGAGATTAAAAACCCTAGGTCTTTCTTAGCATTCCACTTATATGGAAATGGAGAAATGATTGACCTTATTTTTTGGAAATAAGCTAACATACATGGCACTCTATTATTTTTCCTATCACATTAAGAATTAAGGGGGAATTGGATGGTCAATGGGTGTGGTGTACAAGGCATGTTCAGATCCTACACAATATATTTAAATGATAACATAGAGATTGCATCAAAATCATTCACATTATAAACACAACCATTGCATTAATGATGAAATTTTATTCTCATCCTTCATTGTTTGAAGTAAGTTTGAATATGTGCCCTTAAGATGGAAAACTATTTCTAGGTGGAAAAATTTGCTTAGATTGGTTTTTTCATCAAATTTAGTCATTAATTACAACTTGGAGTGAGCTATGTAAAACACGAGTCTTTTAGAGTGGAGTAGATTGAGGATCAAGGATACGTCATACCTTTTTCCTAAAGAAATAAAATAAAGGCATCTATTCATCATTGAATCTAAGAAGATACATGAAGTAAATTATCAAGACTTGGGGATTAGGGATTCTAAGGAATTTAGCTTACAAGGAATGCAAGTAAGAATAGGTCCAAACTCACAAAATTGAGAATATTACATAATGGAAAATTTTGGGTGTCAAGAATTAGGGATACTTTTAACTTATGCCAAAGTTATCATGGTAGGGGTATTCTCATATCTCCAATTGTAGTAAAATATATAGAAGGAAATGTTAGAGATTGAGGATTGGGAATACCAAGGAACTCACATCATAATTTATGTTGGTAAAATAATGATCAGAACCATGACTTCGAAAGGTAGCTTAGTCTAAAGTCTTGGTGTACAAGAGTGTAAGGGAAATCATGGCAATAAGAAAATTTATAAAAAAATTCCAAAGTTAAGGGAAATAATGGGGATCTAGGGAATTGCATGCCAAGACAAGAAACTTTGTAACTCTACCATTTAACATACCATTTGGAATTTGAGTAAAAGGCCTTCACACTAATTTTCTTAAGGACCTTTGCAACTTCTAACATATGATAGGCACATGGGAGATGAAGGAGACAAACACTTGGATAAATTTGACCAATGTAGATCCACACAAAGGTTTCTCAAATTATCTATATATGATTGGAAAAATGAGGTCTAAATGTACCAAGGAGCTTGGAATCAAGCAAAATTTGGCAATATCAGTTGATTCCCAACAAAATGATCCAAATTGAATGTATTGAATACCTCAAATTACAAGGAAAGAACAACACATAGACAACTTTATGTTTTATCAACATTAGGAAGAAATGGTTTATACATTGAGAAATTTTAGGAAGGATGAATATGTGGTTATGAAGATGCCCTTATAATCATGAACTTGTCTTGAAACATGAAATGGACCAAGTCAAATGAGTCCTTGCATAGATAAGATAAACAAGAAAATAGGATGAATATATAAAGATATATGCAAGTAAATAAATTGAGAATGGAATAAGTGTATACTAATATATATAATGGATAGATATGTGACATAAGACAAGAGACTCAACTTTACACAAAATTAAACCATTTATCAATATATCCCCATATAAAGATATTCACCTTAAAATCAACACAAAACTAAATTAAAATTGACACAATATACACGTTCTTATCTTAAAACATCTATTTTTTATTAAAAATAAATATGTAAAAAGTCAACTAAATCCTAAAAAAATAAAGAGGTAAGGGGTTGTTAGCCAAAAAAACAAAAAGAGGTAGGTACGACCGAGTGAAGCCAAATGAGGAGTTCATGTACCTTATCCAAATCTACTAGCTAAGTTGGGTCACCGGTCAAGGAGTGCTTTACACTCATTTCAATATGATATAACGTTCACCTACTACATTTCACTTACAGACAGACCAAATTGTTTGAAGATTCCTCATTACCAGACTGGAAAACTATACTGAAAGGAGGCCCAGTCGTTGTTTAGGAATTAGACTGGTTCAAATACCGGCTTCCATGTCATCTCTGGATTCAATAAAATTTAAAAAGGATGAAGTGCAGTCCACCTATTCCAACGACTTTAGGTCGGTCAGTCCCAAGCTTTTGACCGAGATGTGCAAGGATCATTGCTCTACCTACCTTTACTCCTATCCTTTAGCTTTACATTATATGCTCAATTGTCTGGAATGAACAATAAATTTGTTATAGTTATCCATTGTTGGTGTAATACTCTGCATTTGAAGGTACTTTTGTAAGAAAATCCATTGTTGATAAACCTGTGTGAAGAATATCTCTGAGAACCATAACGAATAATGGCGGAAGACGAGATTTGCGGAGGATCGATCACTGTCTCACTGCACGATGATGTGATAGAGATGATAATGGCCTTCCTTTCTATCTCAGATGTTCCCAAAGCGGCTCTCGTCTGCAAGCAATGGTACTCTTTCATCACATCCAGTCCCATTCGAAAAGCGCTCTCGCATTCTCTTCACAAATGCAAACCCTGGCTATTTCTTTTAGGAGCCAACAAAAGACGAGGTCTGGGGTTCGATCCTGTGGCCCGCAGGTGGATCCGTCTGCCGCCCTTCAGCCCCAATCCCAACGAACAAGACGCGGTCGTTATGGAAGGCAACGGATTTCTGTTTTCTGTTTCCGGCGACCGCTTAAAATTCACGGATAGTTTCTTAAATCCGCGGAAATGGCGGGAGGGTGCTGCGCCTATGAGGGTTTGGCGACGGAATCCGCTCATTTGCTGCGATGGAGGAAAAGTGGTTGTGATTGGGGGAGTTCATGAGTTGGACGAGAATACCTTAAGCGTGGAGATGCTTGACTTGAAATCGGGGGAATGGGAAATGTGCGATCCTTTACCAGGGGAATTCAGACATAGCGCTTCGTCCACATGGCTTTCTTCGGCTGTCTACAATGGAAAAAATTATGTATTCGAAAAATTTAAGGGAGATTGCTGTTGTTATGAGTTGCAGAGCAAGCAGTGGGGAAAAGTGATGAATGTGAGATCGTTGGCGTCATCTTCTTCTTCTCAATGTGTTAAATACTTCTGTTTAGCGTCCAAGGTTGGATTGGTTAAAGCGGGATTGATTATAGAGAATGGAGAAATAAGTTTCCAGATGTGTATTGTCGAGGAGAATAAGATGGAGTGTAAAAAGGGCACGGAATTACGAATGCCTGCTGAAATGTTGAAATTGATTGCAGGCAGAGCAACGAGCGAGGAAGAGGAAGAGGAAAAGGAATACTCATCATATGCAGAGCATATCGAATGCAGGAGCTCAGGGGATTTGATTTATGTATTCAGCAAATCAAATTATGTGAGCACAAGGCGCGTTTGCTTATTTGATTTCAACACAGGTATTTGGGAGATGTTGGCAGATGATGGTTGTCTGTTTACGAATTGGCGAGAGAGACTATTGTTTGTTTGTTGTCCAGTTACGCTGGATTTTAAAGCATAGAGCTGCTAAAGGAAACAACGCATTGGAGTTTTCCCCTTCTCTGAAAATATTGTATTGTAGTTGGTTGAGCAACAGATTCCCGCAACCATGACATTATTGTAAAAAGCATCATATTTTTTCTCAAATTATTGAAGAAATTTCAAACTTCTGCAGATTTTCCGTAAGAAAGTAATGTCATCAGTGGTTTTCTTCATTTTATCATATTAAAAAATACAATTTTTTATTTCGTTGAGGATAAATAGCAATTTTTTAAGCAACTTTTGTGTATTGAAAGCATGAATTCTAATAATCAATCTTTTTTATCTAGTGTCTAAGAATTAAGACGTTTTGACTCTAAGGATTAAGAAGCGTGTATTTTATAATTTTTGTGTCAAAAAGTCGTCACTAATATGATTGCAGGCAGAACTCCCAAACAAATCGAAGCCAAGTATAAACGATCATAGAATTTTTCTCACGCGAAATGAGCCTACACTAAGGTTTGACTTTTTATGTGGCTTGTGGACCTATCTTTACTCTATAAATTCATGTTTTTCTTTTTTGCGTCCACTGTTTTGGTTTTGTTGCACTCGTCTTAACTTTATAGAGTCAATGTCACCATAAGGTTAAGTTTGAATTTGCATCTCCTTACAATTGCTACAATATTGCTTGTGATAAAAAACTTGTGTACTATGATTTTGAAATGATGTTTATAATTAAGTCATGCCTACAATCTAATCCATTTGGTAAGATTCCATCTTCTATATGTGGTTTTGTTAATCCCTTATATTCATTTTGGGTGTACTTGTATATGAGATAAATGGGTGTTAAAAGCATCTTGTGGGGATTTTTTGTGAGTAGATTGAATTATGGAACTTTTGTAATAATGCATGGATTTTTAATGTGTAAAATATTATTTAGAAATATAAGACGGTGACAAAGAACACCTATGATGAGTTAGTATTTATTGATGCAAATACAAGCTTAATAAATATACTCGATAATACACTAGTAGAAGTTGGAAAATAAATGACTACATGACTAAAAATTTTAGTCATGACAACTAAAATTGACTAATTTCTACTATTTTTTTGCAACAAAACTATAAATGACTAGTTTGATCACCGGGTAAACAACACAACTAAATAACTAGTCACATAAATGAAAATGACTAAATAGTTAGTCACACAAATAAAAATTTGAAGTCCATTTATTTGAGTGCTCCCAATTTCCCTCTTCCCCACCATTTAAAAATGTCATTACAATAAAAAGTAATATGTAAAACATTTGGAAGATTTGAAACTGTGAAAAATTTTCCTTCCTTTATCCTTCGTAGGGAAGAGTTTCTCCTCTCTACTCCAAGAAGAAGAGACCAACACCACACAAAACTAGATCTGAACACTGAAGGAAAACTGTAGCTATAGCCTGGAAGTCATTTGATGCTCATCGATCAGCTTGTCCTATGGAAAAGGTAAAATGGTTCTTTGAGTTTTGAATTTTCTGTTTGGGGTTTGAGGCAGAACGAAATAAATTGATTGTGATAAACTTAGATTTTTGGGTTTATCTTATGGGTGCTTGTTTAGATGGGTGAGGATTGTCTCTTATGCTAAAAATATTTTTATTTTTCAATGGTGAACTTACATAGCTGACTGAAGGGTCAGAGGTTGTCCTCTTCAAATGGAATAAGAAGGAGAGTCAAAAGTGGAAGATTAGTCCCATTTGTAAGTTTTGTGTGTAGCTGCATTGTATGGAATTATTTTTCTTAGGTATTACTTAAATTTAAAATGTTTCAATTATTTGGTAAAATTCATGTTTCCATAGAGGGTTTGGAGGCTTTATGTCATAATTTATATTGCTTGTGTCATTGTATTGCAATTTAACTATGATGTATCTGATGTCTCCACAGAGTTTTGAGCTTATAGTGATATGATATTGGAAACCTTATCAAAAAATCTGAATTGATTGAACCATTGTAGTGGGATGTTTTGTTTTCATTTTTTAGGAACTTTATAAATATACTAAAGCCCAGATTAGTTGAGTCTCCTTTATTTGTAAATGTGATGTAACTAGTAAGTTTTGGATTGCAATGGTTCACATCATGGTTCGATAACAATGGCCTTTTCCCAAAACTCATATCTGTTGAGTCTCTGATAATGTGAAGATTCTAAAAAAGTTTTGACCTTACAATGACCTGAAAATGGATACCCTAAATTCCACTTTCCTATCTCTATAATTTTTAATCTTAATGGTCTTGAGGCAGAGGCAAAGGCTTTGTTCCAGAAGGAAGACTGGTTTTCTCATTGTTCTTAAATTTGATGTTACCTATGTTGTGTCAAATTTTTTTCACTTCCTTTTTAGTCTATAGTTTAATAAATAATATGCATTTAATGCATAAGTCATCAGATAATGAAGATAAAATTATAAAACCCTAAATGGAGTTTATATTTTGCAATGAATGTTTATATTTCCATTCAATTCATCTGACATACATTGCCACCAAAAGAAAATAAATGACAACAATATTTCAATCTTAAGTACTCTCTAAACAATGTAAATAGTGCCATGAAACCCTCTTGAAGATGCTATTGAAACCACTAAACTGTTGTCTTCAATCATACCATTGAGATGATGGTCACCTTGCTCACTTTTAGAGTATTATTTTTGTCAAAAAAAGATAAGGGACTAAAACTATATCTTCACTCATCACTACCTTACTTTGAAAAATGATATTGCAACCTTTCACTTTCTACATTTTATGCAATGTCAGTTGAAACCTTTTGAGGTTGCTACTGCTCAATCTATCCCTTAAGTACTATCATGTTTTACCTCTTGACCAAGCATCTCCAAGTGTTATCCCACCGTCCTTTGAAAAAAATTGCCCACTGCCTTCCTTAACACAAGCTTGTACCTATTAAAGATAACACTATGACTGTGTTTTTTTATTCATTGTCTCTTCATGAATTTAATATTTTCATAAGCTTCTTAATTTGTAGGGATACTAGATGAAAATGTTACAAATATTTGAACAAGGTTTGACCTTTTGTCCTCCAGGTTAATGTTGTTTTAGGCATGTTATCCATCACAGACCTCTTGTGCATGGTCTATTCCTTTTTGACATCAAAATATCTATCCTCAAAACTTGGAAACCTATGCATAATTCCATGAAACCAATTTTTTATTGTACTTCCTTCAATCAGGGAATTGAAACATATATGAACCAAAACAAAGAATCCCTATCCTCAAGAATAAGGACCTACTTAAATATGTGATTACCACTATAATCTCTTTGTCACTGAAACCTACTTGCACAATGATTCTCGTGAGCATTTGACCATCACCAAGGTCACTGGACAAGGCTCCACCAAAGCTTAAATACTTACAAACCCTAACAAAATGGCCTCTTGTCATCACTCCACTATACAACTCACACAAGGAATGTTTTCTTTTAAATCTTGGAACATTATCTTTGAAGAAGTGACTGGTGTTAAGGAATCCTATCTTTTTGTTGCAAGTTGTCATGATCTAGATAACACACAAACCCATAAGAGGTAGCATAGCACATATACACACATAAAACATGTTTCTTTCTCCATCTAACATAAGAATCTACCTCCTAGGTAACATCAAAAGTCTAAACTGTGTAAAATTGAAATTTTATTTTCCTGTATCCTTTCACTATAGGTTAGCATCATAAATGCTTATCATGGGCACTCATTATTGTTCTTCATTAGAATTTTACCTGCAAGCTTTCATAATACATGATGATTCATGGTTGTGTTCATTTTGTAGACTTTGACCATATCAAATGGTCAATCACTTGTATTTTTTCAATTGGGTTTATATTTTTCAATGAATGTTTATGTTTTCATTCAATTCATTTGATTTTGTGTTCTGCATGGATTTGAACATTATGTTTTTTTGATGACTCCTTTCCAATCAAACCAAGTTTATTGAGCAATGGTTCAAATTTATTTTCTTAAAATATTATTAGTGAGCTCATCTCAAGGAGGATATGGATCTAGTTCTTCATACCATCAACTTAATGCAGAGGAGCCTCACGGTCATGCTATTAGGATTTACTATGAAGCTAATCTAGAGTTTTTCATGGCTTCCCAAAATCATATTATAGTGCTTGCTCTAGGAAGCCCACATGATCCCCATCAAGTATCTTCTTTTTGTATTTTTTAAATTTCTTAGAAGAAATCAATAGCCAGTTTGTCTAAATATGACTCCTTGTTTACACAATAATATCTATTCTGGTAGCAATGGATCAACGCAGATTCATGGGGTCTTAAAGAGTAGGCTCTCAAACATGGAGATCAAGAGTGGGACTACGTAAAACCATTCATAATCATGCTATTATTTTATTGACTATCAAAGAGCTAAGTATCTAGGACAACATTCTATATTTTTTGATGAAATTCTAGAGTGAGAATAATTTTGGGCTTGCAATCATATTTTTTAGTACACTAGATAAGTATCCAAGATGCACTGCAGGTAATTTTTCTCACCAAATTACTCATTTTCCACAAAATTAGATTCTAATGTGTAGTTTAATATTCACTATTTTGATTTTTTCTTTTTTAGAAAAATTAGAATCCAGTTCATAGGTTGTGCTTGTTGTGCAAATTTGTAAGATGTTTTTTTTTGTATTCAACTACACAATACTTTCCTTTTTCAATAAAATTTTATACAATGGAGTTTAGATATTCAAATTCCCATCTTACCCATGTTTGTCTAGCCCCAGATTATGTGGTTTCAACTCCTTTTCAATAGGGTTTGGGTTTGAAATTCATGGATCTACTGCAATCAATTACCAGGAGTTGGTCATGTTGTTTGATCCCTCTCTGTGGCCATTCAATCCCCCAAAGGAGCTACTAGTGGTACATAATAGTATCTACAATTTTATTTTCTCAATTCAACTTGTTTTTATAATTCATTATTTTTTGACATTGGGATTTGACTTAGCTAATTGAATCTTTGAGACTTTTTCTTTTTGTTCTATAAAAAAATTCAGTATTATATCATTCTACAAGAGATGCACTAGGAACACCCAATTAAAATTGAAATTTGAATATTAATTTCTCAAATGAATGTGTGAAAAATACAAATTACTACTTATGAAATATGAGTTATTGTACTTGATCCCCTAAATAATATTTTGATAATGATGTACTTTTGAATAAGATCCCATGTACAAACTCAAATCGTATGGTAGGATTTTGTTGTAATGTAGATAGGCTGCACCAAGGTGCTAAATGTACATTCTATTTCTATTTTCAATAGTTTTTGCTATAGTTATTAAGAAATTTATCTATACCTCCCAGATAATTCATTAAATTAACCTCCTTTTCAACTAGAGTATATACATGCCATATATTTTGTAGCCCAAATGTGTCTTTCTAATGGTTTTCCAGAATTAGGAAGAAGGTATGTCATGAAATGTTTGTTCCCACCCAAAACTAATCCTTACAAAGAATGCATGCACCTATTCAAAATACCATAAGCTGCTTCAAAATGTTATGATCCAACACAAGAGCAAGCTATTAAGGGATACATGGATTTTCCATTGGCATCTTTATGATTATATACACATCATCTTTTTTCCATAGTTTCAAAATACACATTTATGATAATATTCACATAGCAAGAACTTTGAAAGGCCAGAAACCTTTCTCTCATTCTTCCTAGGTCACTCCTCAAGAGCCTATATCAATATTTGTGGGATTTTTATAATAGCTTATCCATTGATGAGAAAGCTCCCCACATTTGCTAATGGAATACATTTTCATTTTCTTTGCTTGAATGTGTAATGTGATATAGCATGTTCAATGTCACAAGGCACAGTTTGAGAGTAGAATTTGAGACTTGATATCCATAGAATCCAACTAATTCTTGTAACACAAAATGCAGAACTAGCATCCCAACCAAAGAAACTAAGCTTTAATATGCACCATAACCAATGTTTTCCCACATGAATGGTGGAATTGAACTAACTTTTGGGAGTCCCTTGAATAGCAAACATACACAAACACAAACTGCTATGGTAGCTAGCAAGGAGAAAACAAATGGACGATGCATGGATCCATAATAGCCCGTCATACTTGATACTCTCTTGGAGGACAATATTGCACACTCACCACATTTCTAAGGAAGCTTAAGTACCATTTTCTGAGAAAATTTTGTGTCTAAACCAACTTCCTGAATTGCACTCGCATTCAAGGAAGGTGCTTTCAAAATTGTTATTGCTAATTGAGCACTCTTGCTATCTCCCAGTTTTCTTCCAACTAACTAGTTATATGAATGATTATTTCTCATTAAGGCATACGAATATTTGGAAGTGTTTTTTTATTATA